>JARQOD010000004.1:476857924-476906720 GCA_033576555.1 Oophaga sylvatica
TCTGAGCTCTACCATGCGACCAAAACAGTAGTTTACCCCCCACATATGGGGTATCAGCATACTTAGGAAAAATTGCACAATAACTCTTGGGGTCCAATTTCTTCTGTTACCCTTGGGAAAATAAAAAAATTGGGGGCGAAAATATCGTTTTTGTAGAAAAAAATATGATTTATTATTTTTATGGCTCTATGTTATAAACTTCTGTGAAGCACTTGGGTGTTCAAAGTTCTCACCACACATCTAAATAAGTTCCTTTGGGGGTCTAGTTTCCAAAATGGGGTCACTTGTGGGGGGGTTTCCTCTGTTTAGGCACATCAGGGGCTCTCCAAACACGACATGACACCCGCAGACCATTCCATCAAAGTCTGCAATGCAAAACGTCACTACTTCACTTCCGAGCCCCGACGTGTGCCCATACAGTAGTTTTCTCCCACATATAGGGTATCAGCGTACTCAGGACAAATTGGAAAACAACTTTTTTGGTCCAATTTCTCCTGTTACCCTTGGGAACATAAAAAACTGGGGACTAAATGATCATGTTTGTGAAAAAATATGATTTTTTTATTTTCACGTCCTGGCGTTATAAACTTCTGTGAAGCACTTGGGGTTCAAAGCGCTCACCACACATCTAGATAAGTTCCTTTGGGGGTCTAGTTTACAAAATAGGGTCACTTGTGGGGGGTTTCCACTGTTTAGGCACATCAGGGGCTCTCCAAACGCGACATGACACCCGCAGACTATTCCATCAAAGTCTGCATTACTAAACGTCACTACTTCTATTCCGAGCCCCAACGTGCCCCCACACAGTAGTTTTCTCCCACATATAGGGTATCAGCGTACTCGATACAAATTGGACAACAAACTTTTAGGGTCCAATTTCTCCCCTTACCCTTGGGAAAATAAAAAATTGGTGACTAAAAGATCATTTTTGTGGGAAAAAATAGGATTTTTTATTTTCATGCCGGGCATTATAAACTTGTGTGAAGCACTTGGGGGTTCAAAGTGCTCACCACAGATCTAGATAAGTTCCTTAGGGGGTCTAGTTTCCAAAATGGGGTCACTTGTGGGGGGTTTCCACTGTTTAGGCACATCAGGGACTCTGCAAACTGAACATGACACCCATCAAAGTCTGCATTTCAAAATGTCATTACTTCCTTTCCGAGCCCTGCCGTGTGCACCCAAACAGTATTTTAAAGTGCTCACAATAGATCTAGATAAGTTCCTTAGGGGGTATTAGTTTCCAAAATGGTGTCATATGAGGGGGGTTTCCACTGTTTAGGCACATTAGGGGCTCTCGAAACGCGACATGGCGTCCAATCTCAATTCCGCCAATTTTGGTTTGAAAAAGTCAAACGGCGCTCCTTCCCTTCTAAGCCCTGCCGTGCGCCCAGACAGTGGTTTTCCCCCACATATGGGGTATCGGCATACTCAGGAGAAATTGCACAACAACTTTTTCTGTCCATTTTCACCTTTTACCCTTGTAAAAATAAAAAAATTGTTTGTAAAAGATCATTTTTGTGACTAAAAAGTTAAATGTTCATTTTTTCCTTCCAAGTTGCTTCAGCTCCTGTGAAGCACCTGAAGGGTTAATAGACTTCTTGAATGTGGCTTTGAGTACCTTGAGGGGTGCAGTTTTTAGAATGGTGTCACTTTTGGATATTTTCTGCCATATAGACCCCTCAAAGTAACTTCAAATGTGAGGTGGTTCCTAAAAAAAATGGTTTTGTACAATTTGTTGTAAAAATGAGAAATCGCTGGTCAATTTTTAACCCTTATAACTTCGTAGCAAAAAAAAATTTGGTTTCAAAATTGTGCTGATGTAATGTAGACATGTGGGAAATGTTATTTCTTAACTATTTTGTGTGACATATTTCTCTGTTTTAAGGGAATAAAAATTAAAAGTTTGAAAATTGGAAAATTTTCTAAATTTTCACCTTTCTTCCATTTTTTTCATAAATAACCGCAAATTATATCGAAGAAATTTTACCACTATCAGGAAGTACAATATGTCATGAGAAAACAGTCTCAGAATCGTGAAGATACGTAGAAGCGTTCCAGAGTTATAACCTTATAAAGAGACAGTGGTCAGAATTGTAAAAATTGGCGCTGTCATTAACGTGCAAACCACCCTTGGGGGTTAAGGGGTTAAATTTTTCACTCTTTGTTTTATTGCAGCCATTTAGTAAATTCAAAAAAGTTCATTTTTTTCTCATTAATGTACACTCTACACCCATCTTGACTGAAAAAAATAGAAATGTAGAAATTTTTGCAAATTTATAAAAAAAGAAAAACTGAAATATCACATGGTCATAAGTATTCAGACCCTTTGCTCAGACACTCATATTTAAGTCACATGCTGTCCATTTCCTTGTGATCCTCCTTGAGATGGTTCTTTGGAGTTCAGCTGTGTTTAATTAAACTGATAAGACTTGATTTGTAAAGGCACACACCTGTCTATATAAGACCTCACAGCTCACAGTGCATGTCAGAACAAATGAGAATCATGAGGTGAAAAGAACTGGCCAAGGAGCTCAGAGACAGAATTGTGGCAAGGCACACATCTAGCCAAGGTTACAAAAGAATTTCTGCAGTACTCAAGGTTCCTAAAAGCACAGTGGCCCCCATAATCCTTAAATGGAAGAAGTTTGGGACCACCAATAGTCTTTCTAGACCTGGCCGTCCAGCCGAACTGAGCAATCATGGGAGAAGAGCCTTGGTGAAGAGAGGTAACGAAGAACCCCAAGATCACTGTGGCTGAGCTCCACAGATGCAGAAGGGAGATGGGAGAAAGTTCCTCAAAGTCAACTATCACTGCAGCCCTCCACCAGAGTGGCCCAACGGAAGCCTGTCCTCAGTGCCAGACATATGAAAGCCTGCATAGAGTTTGCTAAAAAAAACATGAAGGACTCCCAGACTATGAGAAATAAGATTCTCTGGTCTGATGAAATGAAGATAGAACTTTTTGGTGATAATTCTAAGAGGTATGTGTGGAGAAAACCAGGCACTGCTCATCACCTGCCCAACACAATCCCAACAGTGAAACATGGTGGTGGCATCATGCCATAGAGGTGTTTTTCAGCTGCAGGGACAGGACGACTGGTTGCAATTGAAGGAAACATGAATTTGGCCAAGTACAGAGATATCATGGATGAAAACCTCTTCCAGAGTGCTCTGGACCTCAGACTTGGCAAAAGGTTCACCTTCCAACGAGACAATGACCCTAAGCACAAAGCTAAAATAACAAAGGAGTGGCTTCAGAACAACTCTGTGACCATTCTTTACTGGTCCAGGTCTAGTGTGAATTGTCCACAATCAGTGATGGTTTGGGGAGCCATGTCATCTGATGGTGTAGGTCCACTGTGTTTTATCAAGACCAAAGTCAGCGCAGCTGTCTACCAGGAAATTTTAGAGCACTTCATGCTTCCCTCTGCCGACAAGCTTTTTGGAGATGGAAACTTAATTCTCTAGCAAGACTTGGAACCTGTCCACACTGCCAATAGTACCAATACCTGGTTTACAAACAAAAGTATCACTGTGTTTGATTGGCCAGCAAACTTGCCTGACCTTAACACCATAGAGAATCTATGGCGAATTGTCAAGAGGAAGATGAGACACCATACCCAACAATGCAGATGAGCTGAATGCTGCTATCAAAGAAACCTGGGCTTCCATAACACCTCAGGAGTGCCACAGGCTGATCACCTCCATGCCACACTGCATTGATGCAGTAATTGATGCAAAAGGAGCCCTGACCAAGTATTGAGTGGATTTACTGAACAGACATTTCAGTAGGCCAAAATTTCGAATTTTAAAATCATTTTTCAAGCTGGTGTTATAAAGTATTTTAATTTACTGAGATGACTTTTGGGGTTTTCATTGCCTATAAGCCATAATCATCAACATTAAAGGAAATTAAAGGAAATCTGTCAGCCCTTTTAGCCGATATAAGATCCCGCCACTGCCTTTCAGGCCTTATATACAACACTCTATAATGCTACAGATAAGCCCCCGATCCGACTTGAAAGATAAGTAAAATAACTTTTATTATACTCACCCAGGGGGCGGTCCGGTCCAATGGGTGTTACGGGTCCGGGTCCGGCGCTCCCATCTTCTTGCAAAGCAGCCCTCCTGCTTGCTTCACAGGCTCCCTTGCATCATGCACCTGCTCAGGCATACTTATCTGCCCTCTTGAGGGCAGAGCAAAGTTCTGCAGTGCACAGGCCCTGAGCCTCTCTGACCTTTCCTGACGCATGCACACTGCAGAGGGCAGAGAAGTACGCCTGCGCAGGAGGGCGATGCCGGTAAGTCATGAAGCAAGCAGGAGGGCAGCATCGCAAGAAGATGGGAGGTGCCGGACCTGGACCCGCGACACCCATCGGACCGGACAGCCCCCAGGTGAGTATAATAAAATTTAATTTTCTTATCTTTCAGGTCAGATTGGGGGCTTATCTACAGCACTGAAAAGTCACTGAAAAGAGGAGAAGAACAGCACTGGATACTGGAGAGAGCAGCGATAGCTGAATGTATTAATACACTGATACTGCACAGTCATCACTAGGAACCATGTGTACACAGCGATGACTATGCAGGGAGGAATGAGGTAAAGCATCTTATAGGCGCATACACCAGAGGTCACTGTGACTCGCCATTGCCTACGCAGAAGATCCCTGAATGCAGTGCCCACAGAAGGGAGGATAAGGTATGTATTTCTGAGGGAGTGAAGGGTGCAGGCGCAGGATTCCGGGGTCAAAACTGATGTGCATGGGAGTGGTTAGCATTGTAATGAGGAGAGGAGGCAGGGATTTCTTCCAGGCACTGCATGCCTCGAAGCCTGGAAGAAATCATGAGCATAAAAATATAATATAACATTTCTCCACAACAAGAGAATTAATATGAGGCATACAGGTAGGACTAGTTTAACATTTCTACTAACTGTATGCCCATATTAACCCCTTTATGACCCAGCCTATTTTGACCTTAAAGACCTTGCCATTTTTTGCAATTCTGACCAGTGTCCTTATATCAGGTAATAACTCAGGAACACTTCAACGGATCCTAGCGATTCTGAGATTGTTTTTTCGTGACATATTGGGCTTCATGATAGTGGTAAATTTAGGTCGATAATTTTTGCGTTTATTTGTAAAAAAAAATGGAAATTTGGCGAAAATTTTGAAAATTTTGCAATTTTCAAATTTTGAATTTTTATTCTGTTAAACCAGAGAGTTATGTGACACAAAATAGTTAATAAATAACATTTCCCACATGTCTACTTTAGATCAGCACAATTTTGGAAACCAAATTTTTTTTTATTAGGAAGTTATAAGGGTTAAAATTTGACCAGCGATTTCTCATTTTTACAACAAAATTTACAAAGCCATTTTTTTTTACGGACCACCTCACATTTGAAGTCACTTTGAGGGGTCTATATGGCAAAAAATACCCAAAAGTGACAACATTATAAAAACTGCACCCCTCAAGCAACTCAAAACTACATTCAAGAAGATTATTAACCCTTCAGGTTCTTCACAGGAACTAAAGCAACGTGGAAGGAAAAAATGGACATTTTAATTTTTCCAACAAAAATTTTCTTTTAGCATCAATTTTTTCATTTTTACATGGGCAACAGGATAAAATGGATCCTAAAATTTGTTGGGCAATTTCTCCTGAGTACACCGATACCTCATATGTGGTCATAAACCACTGTTTGAGCGCACGGCAGGGCTCAGAAGGGAAGGAGCGCCATTTGACTTTTTCAATGGAAAATATGCTGGAATATTTAGCGGTTGCCATGTCGCATTTGGAGAGTCCCTGTGTGCCTAAACATTGGAGCTCCCCACAAGTGACCCCATTTTGGAAACTAGACCCCCCAAGGAACTTATCTAGATGCATAGTGAGCACTTTGAACCCTAGGTGCTTCACAAATTGATCCGTAAAAAAAAGAAAGTACTTTTATTTCACAAAAATTTTTTTTAGCCTCAGTTTTTTCATTTTCACATGGGCAACAGGATAAAATGGATCCTAAAATTTGTTGGGAAATTTCTCCTGAGTACACCGATACCTCATATGTGGTCATAAACCACTGTTTGGGCGCACGGCAGGACTCAGAAGGGAAGGAGCTCCATTTGACTTTTTGAATGGAAAATATGCTGGAATATTTAGCGGTTGCCATGTCGCATGTGGAGAGTCCCTGTGTGCCTAAACATTGGAGCTCCCCCACAAGTGACCCCATTTTGGAAACTAGACCCCCAAGGAACTTATCTAGATGCATAGTGAGCACTTTGAACCCCCAGGTGCTTCACAAATTGATCCGCAAAAAAAGGAAAGTACTTTTATTTCACAAAAATTTTCTTTTAGCCTCAGTTTTTTCATTTTCACATGGGCAACAGGATAAAATGGATACTAAAATTTGTTGGGTAATTTATAGTGAGTACAAAGATACCTCATATGTGGCCATAAACCACTGTTTGGGCGCACAGCAGGGCCCAGAAGGGAAGGAGCACCATTTGACTTTTTGAATGGAAAATTAGCTCCAATCGTTAGCGGACACTATGTCATGTTTGGAGAGCCCCTGTGTGCCAAACTTTGGAGCTCCCCCACAAATGACCCCATTTTGGAAACTAGACCCCCTAAGGAACTTATCTAGATGCACAGTGAGCACTTTGAACCCTCAGGTGCTTCACAGAAGTTTATAATGCAGAGCCGTGAAAATAAAAAATCATTTTTTTTTCTGAAAAAATCATTTTTTAGCCCCCTATTTTTTATTTTCACAATGGTTACAGGAGAAATTGGACCCCAAAAGTTGTTGTCCAGTTTGTCCTGAGTACGCTGGTACCCCATATGTGGGGGGGAACCACTGTTTGGGCACACGTCAGGGCTCGGAAGGGATATAGTGACGCTTTGAAATGCCGACTTGATGGAATGGTCTGCGGGCACCTTGTTACGTTTGCAGAGACCCTGATGTGCCTAAACAGTAGAAACCTCCCACAAGTGACCCCATTTTGGAAACTAGACCCCCCAAGGAACTTATACAGATGTGTGGTGAGCACCTTGAACCCCCACGTGCTTCACAGTAGTTTATAATGCAGAGCCGTGAAGATAAAAAATCATTTTTTTCCTCAAAAACTGATTTTTTTAACCCGCAATTTTGGAAACTAGACCCCGCAAGGAACTTATATAGATGTGTGGTGAGCACTTTGAACCCCCAAGGGCTACACAGAAGTTTATAACGCCCGGGCACGAAAATAAAAAAATCATATTTTTTCCACAAACATGATCTTTTAGTCCCCAATTTTTTTATTTTGCCAAGGGTAACAGGAGAAATTAGACCCCAAAAGTTGTTGTACAATTTGTCCTGAGTACGTTGATATCCCATATGTGGGAGAAAACTACTGTATGGGCACACGTCGGGGCTCGGAAGTGAAGTAGTGACGTTTTGAAATGCCGACTTGATGGAATGGGGAGGGAATAACTTTTTACCGCACACTCCAAAAAGTTATTCCCTACTATTGGACGTACTAGTCCATTGTACCAGCACCTCAACTGTATGAGACCTGAGTGCTCGCTAAATAACCCCCTTGACTTGATGGAATGGTCTGCGGGCGTCATGTTACGTTTGCAGAGCCCCTGATGTGCCTAACAGTAGAAACTCCCCCAAGTGACCCCTTTTTGGAAACTAGATCCCCCAACGAACTTCTCTAGATGTGTGGTGAGCACTTTGAATCTCCAAGTTCATCACAGAAGTTTATAACCCAGAGCCGTGAAAATAAAAAAAAATGTTTTTTCCACAAAATAATTTTTTTAGTCCTCAAATTTTTTTTCCCAAGGGTAAAAGGAGAAATTAGACCCCAAAGTTGTTGTGCAATTTTTCCTGAGTACGCTGATACCCCATATGTGGGGGTAAAACCACTGTTTGGGCACACATCGGGGCTCGGAATAAAAGGAGCACTGTTTGACTTTTTGAACGCAAAATTTGCTGGAATCAATGGTGGCGCCATGTCGCGTATGGAGACCCCCTGATGTGCCTAAATAGTGGAAACCCCTCAATTGTAACTCCAACCCTAACCCCAACACACCACTAACCCCAACCCTAACCCCTACACACCCCTAACCCTAATCCAAACCCTAACCATAACCCTAACCCCAACACACCCCTAACCCTAATCCCAACTCTAACCATAACCCTAACCACAAGCCTAACCCTAATCCCAACCCTAAACCCCAAAACACCCCTAAAATTTATCCTAACTCTAACCCTAATCCCAACCCTATCCCTAATCTCAACCCTAACCCTAATTCCAACCCTAACCCTAATTCTAACAATAACCCAAATTCCAACCCTAACTCAAATTCTAACCGTAACCCTAACCCTAATTCTAACCCTAATGCTAACCCTAATGCTAACCCTAACCCTAATTCTAACCCTAACCCTAATTCTAACCCTAACCCTAGTTCTAACCCTAACCCTAAGGCTGAGTTCATATTGCGTTTTACCAGCCCGTTCAACACATAGCGTTGACGGGCTGGTAATGCTATACCCGTTATGCTATACCCGCTAGCGCAGGTGAATCAGCAGATGATTCATCTGTGCTAGCGGTGACGGAGCCCAGACGCTGCAGCCTGCGTCCGAGGCTCCGTCACTGAATGATGGCACGTCGCAAACTCATGCCGCTTTACGGCATGCGTCGCGATGCGCACACAAATGGGGTGAATGGCAGCGTTAACAGACTGCGTTACACCGCGTTATAACGGGCTGCCATAACACAATATGAACCCCGCCTAATTCTAACCCTTTAGGCTGGGTTCACATTGCGTTGATGCAGTCCGTTAGACGGACTGCGTTACACCGCGTTATGACGCGGTGTAACGCAGTCCGTTAACGCTGCCATTGAACCCCATTGTTGGGCGCATCGCGACGCATGCCATAAAGCGGCATGCGTTTGCGACGTGCCGTCATTCAGTGACGGAGCCTCGGACGTGGCCTACAGCGTCTGAGCTCCGTCACCGCTAGCACAGATGAATCATCTGCTGATTCATCTGCGCTAGCGGGTATAGCATAACGCGATCGTGTTATGCTATACCATTACCAGCCCGTCAACGCTATGTGTTGAACGGGCTGGTAAAAAAGTAATGTGAACCTAGCCTAACAGTAAAAAAAAAATATATATATATATTTTCTTTATTTTATTTTTTGTCCCTACCTATGGGGGTGATAAAGGGTGCTTTTATTAACTTTTTTTTATTTTGATCACTGTGACAGTTTATCACAATGATCAAAATAAATTCATGTACTCTGAAGGGCACACTGTGCATGCGCCCGCCATTTTCCAAGATGGCGGCGCCCATGAAGAGTCCCGGACTGACGCCGGGGCGGATTGAAGACGCCAGAAGACCGGGGGAGGTAAGGGGACCTATGGGGGGGTCGGAAGCCGAGGGGGGAGCGGAGGCAAGGAGGAGGTGAGAGGACCAGAGCGCAGGGGAGCAGATAGTGACGGCGGTGACCGATCGCTGCCATGAATCGATGGCGGCGGCCGATCACCGCCGTGACTCGGTGTGGGGGGGGTCGTAACTCGGTGTCCAGCCATGGCAGATGCTATTGCAGCATCGGCCATGGCTGGATTGTAATATTTCACCAAATTTCATTGGTGAAATATTACAAATTGCTTTGATTGGCTGTTTCACTTTTAACAGCCAATCAGAGCGATCGTAGCCACGTGGGGGTTAAGCCACCCCCACTGTGGTGATGCACAAAGGGTCTTGTGCCTGCGGGTCGGGTGATCTTTCAGTGACCCCGGTCAACCGACCCGCAGGAACATGATTTATAGCATGACGCCTACGTTGGCGTCATGGGTCGGGATGCCACTGGTTTTCATGACGAGAACGTAGGCGTCATGGGTCGGGAAGGGGTTAATAGGTCATATTCGTCCTGAGGGTGAACGATTCCCTTTAATGGAAGACTTCTTAAAGTGGACTGTTTTGTCTATTTTACTGTGGATATTGGAATGGTATATAGGAATGAATTCTATGAAGACAACATGCCACAAAATGTTCTTTTTACAACACTTTGCAAGTTACTGTGCAGTATTGTTGCTTTAGTTACAATTACAATATTAGGCCTCACTCACACGAGCGTATAACACGGCTGAGCACTATGTGATGATTTATCGGATAGCACTCGGCTCAGAGTTATCCTATGAGGCAGTGTAGATCTGCAATTATTTTTCCATGACGCTTCGGCAGCATGCTGCTATTGGCAGCGAGATTCAGCTCACTTGCACCCATACAAGTCTATGGGTGCGTGCGAGACATCGGACTGCACTGAGATTTGATCCCAGTGCAGTCCAATATATGCCCAGACATGCAATGTGGAAGATGGAGAAATTACTATCTCAGTATCCTACGCAGCTGTGCAGCAATACTCACATGCAAGAGGATCGGAGCACAGAGCACTGACACTCGGATCACACCTGCAGCAAAGCAGGAGCCGAGGGTCATTAGCGTCTTGCATCGGTTGTTATACTCTAGTGTGACTCCTGCCTTACAGACAGTATAGGACCGTCCCAATTTGGCTACACTTTGTCGCGGTGAGATGTCTTTTACGCTTTTTTTGATCAAAAAAGTGTTTGCAATGTATCCTATGTTATTCATATGCACTATTATGCTTTACTTACTTACAGCAGGGTAGTTGCTCATTTGGTTTTTTACTTAGGCTTTGTCTGTTTAATGGCCATTGTGAACATGCTCCTATACGTTGCATGCATACCAACTTATACTGCGGCTCATTTTTTCAGTATCTACAAGTAGTCGTAGTAAACTTGGTTGTTGTATCTGTGCAGTACACTTGGATCTCCTATTGCCTCTTTAGATTAAAGGGGTTTTACGGGTTTTATAGACAATTTCCGCAGTCCATCTGTCCCTGCAGATTGCTAAATCACACACTGTCACGATTCCGCTCCATTTCCAGTGAGTCGCACTTAGTACCAGGGCAATGGGGTACTCGGCACCGAGCCCATGAAAGTCTATGGGGTTTGTCACTGGCAGCGGGACTCGGTCCGTGGCCCTGGGCGCTCATACGATGGGGGAAGATATTTATAGGGGATTATTAGGATAGGTAGTTCGTGACGCCACCTGTGGTCTCTGGTCAATTGGACCAGCGCTGCTGTAAGGGTCTTCACAGGGGATGTTATGGGGCAGCTTGGTGGTAGGTCTCCCACAGGTGAGACTGGTCCCTGGAAGTCTATAGTGATGCAGGGTGTAAATAAGAATTCAGTCACACACAATGCAGCTTGTTTTCATACCTTTACTGGCAGATGGTTCAAGCAGATCACGGGGAGCTGGTCGGGGTGGAGAGTGCACATTCGGGTAACCGCTGAGCAGGTTAGAGGCCTCCTTTACTCCAACATGTATGTGAGTCCAACTTGCCTGAAGCGAAGTTAACTCTGCAATCTCCAGCTTTCTCAATAGCTGTACTGCCCGGCCAATATTGTGGTGGAGCCTTCTATGTGGTGAGAACAGAGTTCTTCTATGCGGGGCCCTGCTAAAAGTCCTTGTTCCTCCTGACTCCGATTACGTATTGACACTTAAGGCTGCACTCTGCGACCTGTAGTCCAGATGCCTCCGGTTATTTTGTTACTAAGCTTGAAACTGTAGCAACGCCTCGGACTCCGGTGTCCGGCAATTTAGTGCAGGCAATCCAATACCTAAAGCACTTCTCTATCTTCTCCGCTGCCCTTCGCCCTGCTCTCGCTCTTAGCACAAGCAATTGTAACTTTGATGGTAATGTCAGCTTTCTTCTAGAGCTCGCTGAATAGCTCTCAGTAACTTCCAAGTCCAGACTGGACTGGCACTGAACTGCACTGTCCGAAGACAGGAAACTGACTGAACAGTGATTGCTAAGTGTCACTTCCTCTTGTACCCCTGATGGGTGTGTCTAAAAGTGTGAGTGAAGTGCATATCAAGCTTTGCTGTTACCTTCCTGTGCACTCTCCTGGATATTATGTGTGCCTGCGTAGCTGGGCTACACATCCCCCCTTGGTTAAACACAGCACTCCCGGGCTGTAAAAGAGAGAAAGAAAATTTTTGTTTTGCATTAACATCAACATATTAACACTTCCCATCCGGGAGGTAAGACTTTTTGAACGTTACATTTTGTACAATGAAGAATACAAAAGTATCAAAATATCAAACATGTTCATAAATACAAGATACTTGTGGAGGACCCGCACCAAAAACCTCCCACGTAGGTCCTGGGTGGGCTGCAGGACTTCTGACTGCAGACCTCACTCTAGGCCCACCATACGGGTTTTTCTTCAGAGGCGATAGTAATGGTTTCGTGTAAAACCAAGATAATGCACCGTAGTGCAACTATTTACATAGCAAGTTCTTGGGCTGGCACAGTCCACAGCCACGCAGTCCATTGGCATGGTTAAAACACATTGATATATATAAATTTTAAACTTTATACATTTGGTCAATGACAATAAACCTTGTCTGGGTCTTGCTAACTAGTCTACTAGGACTACTCCTGATAGCGAATAGGTAGTTTACCTTTAGTGATACGTTCTGACCTACGTGGGGTAGCATCAGGTATGGTATTCTCTAACCTCTCTGCTCTGCGTAACGGCAAACGATAATACTGTCTCAACCTTTCTATGGATCTGGCAAGCGTGCTAGTGACTGGACGAGGCGGTACTGCTTCACCAGCTTCACCAAGGGATTCCACTTCTTGTGGCGCTGCTTCTTGCGGGTCCGCTTCTTGGAGTTCTAACGGTTGAGGGTCTGCCGGAACAGGTTCTTCTGGAACTGGCTCAACTGGCACAATTGGTATGACCGGCGGTAGAGACTCCTCTTGCAGTTGATAAAACTGCAGCACAGGAATAATTACAGCGTCTCCTAATCTGGGCCAATCTGCAGGTAAATCTCCCAAATCCGTGTGTATGACCGCTTCAGCACTCTCTTCTTGATGAACAACAGGGTTTTCTTCACGGAGCTTTAATGGGCCAGGACACAACTTCAAATGATCTCTAGACACAGTTGCCGTCGTTTTTCCTCCATCCTTGCTGATGGTACAGACCTTGCTGTTATCGAAATTGGAATTTTGCACGACATATGGCTCCTGTTCCCACTGATCATCCAACTTGTGTGTTCTTCTTTTCCTTTTGAGCACCATCTCTCCAGGCATTAAAGGCTTAGCGGGAGCATTTTTGTTATAGTTCATCTCTTGCTTTTCTCTTACTTTGTTGAGACTGTCTTCTACGCAGGCTTGTACTCTCTTGTACTGTTCTTGTCGATTTGTGTCCCAATCTTCAGATTTGTTATCAGCCTCTGGTTCTACCACACCGAGTTCTAAGTCCATTGGCAGCCTTCCCGGTCTTGCTCTCATAAGGTAGGCTGGAGTGCAGTTGGTGGAACTTACTGGGATATGGTTGTACAAGTCGACCAGGTCAGGTAACAAGTCTGGCCACCGATTTCTTTCTTCCAGGGGTACAGTTTTCAGTAAATCCATGACAATGTGATTCATCTTTTCACAAAGGCCGTTGGTCTGGGGGTGGTATGGTGTCGTTCTGATCTTCTTACATCCATACAATTGACAGAATTCCTGAAACAATTCAGCTTCGAATGCAGGACCTCGATCAGTCAGCACCTGCTCCGGATATCCGTGTGGTCTGCAGAAACTTGCTTGGAAGGTTCTTGCTGCTGTCTCTGCTGTCATATCTTTGACAGGGGCGACCACCAGAAACCGGGAATAGTGATCCACCATGGTCAGGGCATATGTGTATCCTGACCTGCTTGGGGACAACTTGACGTGATCCAATGCCACGATCTCCAAGGGACGAGTCGTCCGGATAGGCTGCAAGGGTGCCTTCTGGCTACTGTAGTCTTTTCGCCTGAGGCCACAGGGTCCACAGTTCCGGCACCACTTCTCGATGGAGCTGCGCATCCCTACCCAGTAGAACCGGCACCTCAACAGGGTCTCCAGCTTTCTCCAGCCAAAGTGTCCTGCTTGATCGTGGTAGGCTTCCAGCACCATTTGGATGTCTGCTCTCGGGACCACTATTTGCCAAACCATCTCATGGGTCCTTGGGTCGACGTATCTCCTGCACAATTTCTCACGGTAAATGAATAACCGGCTTCTCTCGTTCCACAGGAGCTTTGCTGGCATGGATGCATCTTTCTCCAAGGAGGAACCTTCCTGTTTTATCAGCTCCTTGACACAGCTGACCACTGGATCGCTGTCTTGAGTCTCCTTCCAGCTGTGATGAGGTAAAGGGTTCAACATCTCACCACACCGCTTGCTGTAGACTCGTTGCTCTTGGACCATCCCATTTCGGTGGAACGCAGGTAGCTCGATTTCTTCCAGATCGTCTGATTCTTCCTCCGTGTCGGATTCATGCGGCATTCTGGACAAGGCGTCCGCGTTAGCATTCTTACGGCCCGCTCTGTATTTGATGGTAAACTGGTAGTTTGACAACCGAGCCATCCAACGTTGCTCCATGGCTCCCAGCTTAGCTGTTTCCAGATGCGTCAAGGGGTTGTTGTCCGTGTACGCAGTGAACTTGTTGGAGGCAAGGTAATGTTTGAATCTTTCGGTAATGGCCCAGACCAGCACCAGAAACTCCAGTTTGAAGCTGCTATAGTTTTCCGGATTCCTCTCAGTTGGCCTGAGTTTTCTGCTGGCATATGCGATGACTTTTTCTTGGCCGTTCTGCTTCTGACTGAGGACAGCTCCTAATCCTTCGTTACTGGCATCTGTGTATAGCAGGAACGGTTGGCTGTAATCTGGGTAGGCTAAGATTTCATCGCCTGTCAGAATCTCTTTCATCTCTTTGAATGCCTCAGCTTGTTCTTTACCCCCAAATTGAATGGAGGGTTTCTGCTCTTGAGAGGTTGTCCGACCAGGAGGTCCTGTAAAGGCGCCGCTTTCTTAGTGTAATCTCTTACAAACCTCCTGTAGTAACCTGTTAATCCCAGGAACTGTCGCACTTCCTTTAGATTCTTCGGCTCCGGCCATTTCTGGATGGCTGTGACCTTCTCGGGGTCCGGCGCTACTCCTTCGGAACTGACAATATGTCCCAAGTACTGTACCTTCCGTTTGAGCAGATGGCATTTAGAGGGCTTCAGTTTCATCCCATACTTGGACAGTGACTCGAATACCTCTGCCAGGTGCTTCAGATGATCTTCATATGTCTTGGAGTACACAATCACGTCGTCCAGGTACAGCAGCACAGTTTCGAAGTTGAGATGTCCCAGGCAGCTCTCCATCACTCTCTGGAATGTTCCTGGGGCACTGCTGAGGCCAAACGGCATTCTGTCAAACTCGCAGAGTCCCATTGGGGTGGTGAAAGCAGTTTTCTCCCGATCCTCCTCAGCCACAGCCACTTGCCAGTACCCACTAGTAAGGTCGAGGGTAGAAAAGTAGTTAGCCGTTTTCAGAGCAGCTAAGGATTCCTCTATGCGTGGTAATGGGTATGCATCTTTATGTGTTATACGATTTACTTGCCTATAATCTACACACATTCGCATGCTACCATCCTTTTTCTTAACTAGCACTAGAGGTGCCGCCCAGGGGCTACAACTATCCCTTATCACCCCGGCTTTCTTCATGTCATGCAGCATTTCCTTAGCTTTCTGATAGTGGGCTGGAGGTATAGGCCTGTACCGCTCTTTGATGGGAGGATGACTGCCTGTAGGGATATGATGCTGTACTCCCTTAATTGTCCCAAAATCAAGTGGGTGCTTGCTAAATACTTGTGCGTACTCTTGTACCACCCGTAGTACCCCCTGTTTCTGGTGGACGGAAGTGGTGTCTGTCCCAATATGAAGCTGCTGACACCAGTCCGCTACCGGGGTTGCCGGATCATTATCCTCCGCTGATTGGCGGGAGGCTAAGGACTCGGTTGTGAGGATAGAATTGTTATCTACGGCATGTAATTTAGCAACTGTAGCATAACGTGGCAAATTTACTTCATCGTCCCCCCAGTTGAGAAGTCGTACTGGTACTCTCCCATTTATTACTTCCACTACCCCTCTAGCAATCATGAGTGTAGGTCTGTGTTCTGAGCGATGGGGTTCTACTACTGCTTGGTAGTTCTGTCCTCTCAGACCCATGGCTGCTCTACACCATATTAACATTTCACTCATTGGGGGTATTACAATGGGGTTCGAGTCTGTGACCCGTACATTACCGATTTCACCATCTGTAAGCTCCGCTTGCTGCTGGCACATCAGGGCCCGGATCTCCCTCTGGATCACTCCCTTCTGTTTTGGCCTGGCAATTTCAGCGAGCTGTTGGAGCAAAAACACAACTTCTCCCAGACAGTTACTGATAATGTTAGTACCTAGTATCACATTTAAGGCATTCTCCTCATTTACAGTCTTTACCACTAAAAGTCCCTGATCCTTCAGCTCCACCCTGCCCACTTTTACGTTCACATTTTTGGCTCCAATTACTTCAACAGGGAGACCATTGGTGGCGTACACTGTCAAGTCAGGGCTCGGGGGCTGGAGACTGTCCATGGACCAAAATTTATTGTAGAGGACGTCAGGTATGATGGTCACCTGAGATTCCGTGTCCAGCAGTGCAGGGATTGCAATCCCGTCCAGAATCATGGACAGGTAGGGCCGTCCACCCACGAACCTGCGGTTCCAGTCTAAGGGGCCTGATGAGTCTACTCCTGGGTGTTGGCCCTCTGACCCAGGATCGGCTCGTTTAAAGGACATTGCTGAGCCATATGACCTTTTTGATTGCAGCGGTAGCAGATGATCTCCCGGCGAGGATGGTGTTGTTCAGGAGTCGCTCCTGGGGGTGGCGTGGTCCTCCTCCGGTGAGGCGACGTCCTCCATTTCCTCCGGTTCATCCAAGGGACATCCTCCGGACAGTCGGCTAGTAGGATCTTCCCTCCTTCCTCTTTCCGCAGTTGCAGGGCCTCCATTACAGTGGCCAAGTTCTTAGTCAGCTGGCGCACTTCTGAGCGCAGACATTTCAACTCACTAGGGGGCGCCGCCTGCGTTTTAGCTTCTGCCACCTGCGGGGAAAAGGTGGGTACTGCCGGCTTAAGAGTGGCTTCACCCGGGTGATACTGATTTGCCACCTCAGGCTTTTCCAGGGGTCGCAGTCCTTTTATTGCCATGTCCTTGAGGGCATCAAAGGTGGCATCTGGATGATCCAAGGACCACCAGTTTACAGTCCTGCTTTCCTCTGGAGACCTCAGTCCCCGCACGAATTGCTCTTTCAACATTTGGCTCTCATCAATGGGACTTGTAGGGTTAGCCTGTTTAAGAGCTCGCAGGGCCCCCTGTAGTAGGCAGGCGTAGTCCCTAATACTGTCACCCGATTTCTGGAAGCACTGATAAAATGCCATCCGGAGATCCGTTTCTGTGCGGTCCTCAAAGATGGCCTGTAGCTTTAAGAGAATCGCAGGTACCGACTCCTGGTCTGCAATGGGCCAAGTCTCTACTTCTCTCTCAGCCGCACCAGCTAACTGTCCTATTACCACAGCAGCTTTTTGCTTCTCAGTCATGGAGTACATATCTAAGATGCTACATATTTTCCTTTTAAACCCTGGCAGGGTGTCGGGCTCGCCACTGTATTGGGGGAGCCACTTCGCTCCTGGCATGTATGGGAGCGCTAGGGGCATAAGCGGGACCACCGGACCAGGTGAGGGGCCCGCACCCCCATCCTGCACTGCAACGCCAAGCGGTGGGTTATTGGGGCCACCGGTGGGGGCTGCTCCGTCTGCTGGTTGCTGCGACATATTGATGCCCCCTTGGTTAATCTGAGCCTACCTCTTTTGCAGGCTGCAGCGTCGCAGGCACACCAGTGGAGACAGGACCTTCGTCGCAGGCACTCTGATGTCAGAGCGTTCACTTCCTGTTTCACAGGACCTGCCGCCGCGTCAGAGCTGGGGCGGAGCCAGGCAACAGCGCGCTTTTTCAGGTACGCCCCCCTTCTTCACCAGCGCCTGAGGGCGCGAATATTGCGGTAAAGATGGCGGTATTATGGCGCAAACACAGCAAACAGTCTTTTTCACATCAAACAGTTCAATAGGCACACAGGACTCACAATTGCAAGTTTCGCATCCTGTTCGTGACGCCAAAGATGAGTCGCACTTAGTACCAGGGCAATGGGGTACTCGGCACCGAGCCCATGAAAGTCTATGGGGTTTGTCACTGGCAGCGGGACTCGGTCCGTGGCCCTGGGCGCTCATACGATGGGGGGAAGATATTTATAGGGGATTATTAGGATAGGTAGTTCGTGACGCCACCTGTGGTCTCTGGTCAATTGGACCAGCGCTGCTGTAAGGGTCTTCACAGGGGATGTTATGGGGCAGCTTGGTGGTAGGTCTCCCACAGGTGAGACTGGTCCCTGGAAGTCTATGGTGATGCAGGGTGTAAATAAGAATTCAGTCACACACAATGCAGCTTCTTTTCATACCTTTACTGGCAGATGGTTCAAGCAGATCCCGGGGAGCTGGTCGGGGTGGAGAGTGCACATTCGGGTAACCGCTGATCAGGTTAGAGGCCTCCTTTACTCCAACATGTATGTGAGTCCAACTTGCCTGAAGCGAAGTTAACTCTGCAATCTCCAGCTTTCTCAATAGCTGTACTGCCCGGCCAATATTGTGGTGGAGCCTTCTATGTGGTGAGAACAGAGTTCTTCTATGCGGGGCCCTGCTAAAAGTCCTTGTTCCTCCTGACTCCGATTACGTATTGACACTTAAGGCTGCACTCTGCGACCTGTAGTCCAGATGCCTCCGGTTATCTTGTTACTAAGCTTGAAACTGTAGCAACGCCTCGGACTCCGGTGTCCGGCAATTTAGTGCAGGCAATCCAATACCTAAAGCACTTCTCTAATCTTCTCCGCTGCCCTTCGCCCTGCTCTTGCTCTTAGCACAAGCAATTGTAACTTCGATGGTAATGTCAGCTTTCTTCTAGAGCTCGCTGAATAGCTCTCAGTAACTTCCAAGTCCAGACTGGACTGGCACTGAACTGCACTGTCCGAAGACAGGAAACTGACTGAACAGTGATTGCTAAGTGTCACTTCCTCTTGTACCCCTGATGGGTGTGTCTAAAAGTGTGAGTGAAGTGCATATCAAGCTTTGCTGTTACCTTCCTGTGCACTCTCCTGGATATTATGTGTGCCTGCGTAGCTGGGCTACACATCAGCATAGTTAACACAACAGTACAATCCGCATAGTTGCGGTCACGTGCTGACTAGAGTCTCAGCTGCTTCTTACAGTAGAAAATTGAGAGAAGCAGATGAAAATCTAGTCGGCATTTGACTGCAATTGTGAAAATCACATACCTGGGATCGCTAGTCTGGCTGCTCACGCTGGGAATAGACAGGAATCGTGACAGTGTATGAATCATTGGCAGTGATAGCGAAAACCCTCTTATGGGTAAGTGCACACAACATCGGGTCAGCCAAGTTTTTCTAGGCAAAGACACTTCAGGAAAATGCCAGCTCTCCTTTTTCTAAAGCAGTTTCACTGGTGGCTTTGCCATAGTTTTCCATGGTGGCCCCACCGCCGGAGTCTTTTCTCTTCATTTTACACAATAGTGGGAGGGTGACTTTAGCAAAAAAAAATGAGCGTGTCACTTCTTTTAACCTATTCACAGTTTCCAAACCTTGAAGCGGTTAAAAGAGGTAACCAAACACTAAACATGTGCACAGCAATGTCGTCGTTGCTGTGCAGTATGTTCATTTTTTTGTGGCATTTTTACAGCTCCTTTTCAGGAAGAATTCACCTGAATAAGATGCTACACTAAGCTTGGTTTTGATGCCATATCTGTGTAGTAGGGTTTGGTCTTTCAGTGCTTCAATGTACAGTATATAGCCCACTCAATGGTGAATTTCATACTGTAAACACTATAAGGATGGGTCGCTGTTCATGGGCCACTGCTGTCTGATTGCCCTCCAGGCCAAAATTTGCCAGCCAGCCTCTGCTGCTGATTGTTACTGTACCCCTCGTCCTGTGGCTGTCCCTTGTCCACGTTTCATGTGTATGTGGTCCAACAATTCTGTGCTATCTTAGTGTGGGCACAGAAATGCAGAGGAGTTCAAGGTACCGATGAAACAGTGAACCAGTGCTTCATCATGGGCAACAAAAACAAAAAGAAGAGTGATGTTCCAGGACAAAGGTCTCCTTTAGGCTATATATAAAGAAGCACTATACAGAATCACAGCTATGTTGTGAAGAACATCAGAAAAATAAGCAACGCTTCAGCCAGCAGGAATGCCTGATTTTGCTGATGTTCTTCACAAAAAAGCAGTGGTTCAGTATATTGGAATTCTTAGCTCTTCTATTTTCTTATAACAGTCACATTTTTGATGCTGCTCTAAGTATACCTTGAAATCTTTAGGCACCATCCAGTGTCGATAATTGTATTATCTACTGAGGAACAAATACGACACGCGTTCGCTTAGAGCCTTTCTACAATTATTTTTCATGCTTTGCGCTTCATAGTGGTTTAATTATCAGAAGTGTTTATGTACAGTTCTCTCTTTAAGCTTCCATAAAATCCAGGGCAGATTTCATGCTGAGCAGAGACATTTACCATGCAGAAGGTTTCAGAAATTCAGACACCATGACTAAAGGTACTGCCACACTGAGCTATCCCACTAGCGATCTCGTTAGCGTTGCATACTAATGAGATCGCTAGCGGGATTGTTTCTATATCGCTAAATGCTGCCGCATTTAGCGATATAGTTAACGACGCTATCGCCGTTAGCGATCTTCTTAACGACTTTAGCGGTACAAAAGTACCGCTAAATCGCTAAGAAAAGGTGCCACACAGCGATTAGATACTTACCCAGCGGGAGCGCCAGCGATGAAATAGGGTCCGGAGCGATTCCAGCGACGAGCGAGATCACAGCAGGAAGCTTGTCACTGGAAGCTGCCGCACTGAACAATATCGCTAACGGGATCGCTAAATAGTGACGTTTTTTAGCGATCCCGTTAGCGATATTGTTTAGTGTGGCATACCCTTAAGCTAAATCATCCTTTTCTACAGATCTGCTCTGGTTCCTGGGATGAGATTCAGTGACTTTATATTTCTACCTTGTCTGAAAGATTTATATCTCCAGTTGTAGCTCCTGGTAACGCACCTGTACACACAATGTCAGGAGAAACTAATCTCGTGTTCGCTGATCCCCCCTTTTTCCAACAAAACTTTTCAAAAGGAACAATGAAGCCATGTACTTAGCAGCTTCATGTAGTTTATTTATGAAAACCCACACAAAAGGGTTCGTCAACTGATTTCCCATCAATGGAGAATGAGTGAATTAATTAATTAATATCTACTGAATCTTTGGCTTAGCACTACTTAAGGTTTACGATTTACTAATGTAGACAATAGATCTACTGGCTAACACGGTACGAAGATACACATCTTTCCTATATCATAATGTAGACAAGGCGTTTTCACTGAATGGCCCATTAAAGTTTGTCTAGTTAATTGCGAGGCAAAAAAATAAACGAAAATATCTGATCTCTATTGCTTACAGGGGTTCCACTAACCACATCAAAGTGATGGAAACAGGCAAGGGGTCATCAATATGTTAATGGATTTACTTAGAAAACTTATTCAAGATGCAGGATGTTTAGATTTTCACACTTTCAATGGAAATACCAATTTGCTGTAATTAAACTGCACAACCCAAATCTCAGAAGTCCTCATACATATTAGGCTGTCGGCTATTCTTGCCAGTAGCGGAGACTTTAGTCTCATGTGTATGGGGGCCTAGAAAGGGTTTTTCCACAAAGTTAATTTTAATCAATAAATCTTTGAATAATAATAATTTCCACAACTGGATGTGGTTAAAAAATGTTCCTGTGCTGAGATAATCTTATAAATGTGCCCTTTATATAATGTTGCGAAGAAAAAGGGGAGATAAAAAAGCGTACTAGGGTTTTATCCACGTTACACAGAGTAAGTATAATAAGAAAATTGCAAAAAACATGCAGAGATGGCGGCTGCTGCAGATCCACAGGTCGAACCCCGACCTGATAAAATCATACGTTCAATAGGAATTTGTGTATTAGCTCCGTGCTGCCGCAAGGATTGATTCCAAGAATATGCCGAAGATTCAGAGTAGTTTATTCAACGCGTTTCGGGGTTCCAATGACCCCTTCGTCAGGAAGTACCACGTACAATATGCAGACATCACAAACTTACATGGTTTAAATACATACTTTATTCAAAAACGGCGCCAATGGATCAGATAGCATATTGTCAAAGTTCATTGCTGTCACAAGGTTTAACAAATCCAGAAAAATCGTAAATATACAAAAATAAATACCTTTCAAGATCATTAATTCATTTCAATTGCAGGTTGACAGTTCAAGATGAAAAAATAAAGAAAAAAAGAAAAAAAGGAAAAAGTGGATCTCGACTCTCTCAAAAGGTAGATACGAACCCGCAGAGAAGAGACATTCAGGTTCAAAGGCAGTTGCAATACGTTTAAACCACCAGATGGATTGAGGAAACAAAGTTTCTAAGCTAATTCAATTGAATCCCCATAAATGGTGTATGATACAATCATTTTTTATTTATAAATAAAGATTAAAATTTAAAGTGAGTGGTCTGATGTGAATTAATAATAAGTAAAAAATCTATTTGTTAATTCTTTTAAAATATATTAACAAGGCAAAAAACACAGGGGCGCTCCAGAGAAGTGGAGAGCCGCGAGACAAAGGGAGCACATCACCCAATATCAAACTGAGATCAAAGTCTCACATACATCAAGATGAAATCCCCAAATGAGCATACAGAAAGGCATACAACCATAGCCTTTTAGGAGAGATAATTTGTATAAATGTAAAACCATAATCTGGAATTTTATCTGCTTAAAAATAGGGTCAGTGCAAGATGCAACAATTCACCGCCAGAGAAGAAAGCCAGAAACACCAAGACACAACGGCACGTCATGGAGTAAAACAAGGGAAGCAAATACAAAAAGGAACCTGCAAGGATGAAAAACTGCAAAAGATTTTTTTAGCTAGGGCACCACAAAAATGTGTTGGAGTTGTTATATATTGTGGTGTGACTGGTGGTCAATGGGAGGTATATGTCACAGGGGTGGATGCTCCCTGCGATGCAACCTGGAGTATTTTGTCTTTAGTGCACATGAGCACTAATATGTCATTTAGTGTACCTGTGTCCGGGTTGCGGGTAGCTATGAGAGATTGGAGGGTCTGGCTACCCATACTACCTCACCTCTGGGTGAGGGAGCTCACTGTTCCCCTTTTTCCCTGTGCTGGTGGAAGTGAGTGGTTGTGAGTTTGAGGACCTGTGATGAGGTCATGACCATGTGACCAGACCATGTGATCCATACCTCACCTGTAGGTGGGATTACAGCTATGTAATGGAGGTGTGTTTGTCACATGGGAGTGAGTGGCTGGGAGTCTGTCAGGGTGGACAGACTTCCATGTGTCCAGGCTGGACACTACAGAGAGGTCTGTGTTCGGAGAGGGAGAAGCTTCCCTGTGTCTTTGGCTCCAGATAGAGCCCGAGTGTTATGGATATTGATACTGTGTCTGCCTAAAGTAAAGACTTTACCTTTTTGTTGCTAAAGTGATGGTTTATGAAGCAAATAAACCACATGGACGTTAAAGAGAATGTGTCTCCTGTCTCCTACGCAGCTGAGTGAGTACAATCCTTACAATATATATAACACCCAAAAAATACATATACATAAACATGAAAACAAAAATATATAAAAAAAGGTTTCTGCCTACAGAACAATTAAGGTTGGAGCAACAAAATTATTACTGTTCGGTGTGCCAGAAAAGTGGAGAGCCGCAAGACAAAGGGAGCATATCGCCCAATATCAACATGGGATAGAAACCACACATTTATCAAAATGAATCCCCCAATTAATCATACAGAAAGGCACATATTTTAGAACTTTTATTAGGAGAGACAATTTGTATAAAGAAAAAGACGTAGTCTAGGAGATTGTCGGCTTAAAGATAGGGTCAGTGTGAGATACAACAATTCACCGCCAGAGTAGAAAGCCAGAAACACCAAGATACAACGGCAATACGTGCCATGGAATAAACCAAGGATAGCCAATACAAAAAAGACCTTCAGGGATGAAACACTACAACACATTTATAGGTTGGGGCACCACAAAAATGTATCCCATTATATGCTGTGTAATGGCTGTGTCTGACCATGCAGGAACATGATCTGATCATACCACAGCTCCTGGGCAGGGGAGGAAGAAAAGGAATATACAGGCATTACAGCATGGAATCACAGCCGATTCTCTCTGTGTGGTAAACCAAAGCTGAAAAAACAGACAGGGAAACGTTTTGACTCACAAAAAGAATCAACTGCAATCCCCTGATGTCTTGTCTGTATACTTTCTTTTCCGTCCTCCCCTGCCTAGGAAATGTGGTATGATCAGACCATCTTCCAGCACAGTCAGACACGGCAATTACACAGTACACAGCAGGGGCACATTCATAAGATTATCTCAGCACAGGAACTTTTTTTTTAACACATCCAATTGTGGAAATTATTTTTATTCAAAAATCTATTAATTAAAATATACTTGGTTTGTGGAAAAACGCTTTAGAAAGACCAGGAAAATTTAGAGATTTGACTGATTGGGTCTCATAGGTCTCACACTGTTTGCATTTGCTATTATTGATGCTGTGTGTTTTCTATTTAATATCTCCAATTGAGTTTTCAAATCAGATCCTAGTATAAAAAAGAAAATTGCTCCATCTAAGATAGCACTACACTCCCGCTTACTGTCTTACTCCTGAAGGTCCATGCACTGAGACACATCTGTAAAGTAGAGCAAGGAAAAGATGACTTGAATGGGAGATTTCCTTCCAACATGTACCACTACCCAGCTTCTGATGCATACAAATGGCAATGTTTGTCGCTGAGAAAGAGAATGACTTTCACGGAGCATGAATAATTTGGAGGATGGAGTGAAACTTCATACAATTTCTGTAATTGCTCTGACATTATGGTAGTTAAAAGGACAGGATGACACAAAAAAATACGACACTCATAATAAGCTTTTTCTTAAAGAAATATGTCACCATGTAGTCATATCATTTAGTTAAAAGGATGAGCAAAACAATAAATGAAGGCACAACAAATCTCATGTTTTAAACTTATATGGTCATTTTCAAAGTTAAACAGTCAAACTCTAAAATCCTAGGAGACAATTCATCAAAGTGTTTGAGCCAATTTTCTGGCAACATGAAGTTGTTCAAAAAATATTGCAACTTTTGGCATTTTCAGGCCAGTCCATTGCAGCTCCTCCAATGTTTTCAGAGCATGGGCAGGACAGGGCGTACTGTTTTTCACCCACTAAACTCATCAAATTATGACACTTATGCCAGAAATTGTATTCCAGTCTCTGACTGGAGTAACATTTCTGCTGAGGCTCATGCCACTGAGAATAAGCAATTCTAAAATTATTTGGCGCATATCATCACTCCACCTTGCCCTTTAAATAAGACTGGCTTGTACAATGCCAGTCTTAATGAATTGGGACGTTTAAACTAAATTTAATTTTTATTCTAAACTCCCTCTTTTAATGTCATAATCTAATCTTTTTCTAATATACTTTAATGAAAAATTCCCTATCCTTCACTAACTACACTATTTAACTTATTAATTTTTTGAGAATCATTGAGAATGCTATGATACCCTTCATCTGAGAATGCGCTGGGATAGTCAAAAAAAGCTTTATCACTGCTGCAGCCTGTCCCCTCCCTGAAGCAACGTGTCATCAGTGAGCTCCATTTTAGTGGCTGGGCTAGTCCCTGCTCTACTGAGCATGCATCGGTTTTGAATTCTGACAGATGGTCAGTACATTCCTGTCACTGTGCACTGTTCTCAGTAACAAGTAAGCAGAGACCAGACTCACCCCAGCAAGTGATATTAGGCATGGTCGCTGCTTGTGCTTTCTTTACTTTCTCTGTTGCTGGTTCGACACTTCTGATCAGAGTTAGCGAGAAAGCGCACTGTCACTGTGCACGGAGAAGAACAATGCACAGTAACAGGAATCTACTAAGCATCCATTGGAATTGAAAACCAACGCATGCTCAGGACAGCAGGGACTAGACAAGCCCCTGAAACAGAGGTCACTGATGACGCTTCATTTTAGGGTGGAGACAGAGACAGTTACCACAGCCTCTGTCACCTGATGATGCTCCTCAAACGAAGCATCATCAAAGAAGAAGTAGGAAAAAAATATGGGGTGGGCCATTTATATGGATAAACCTGGGTGGGCCATTTACATGGATACACCTAAATTAAATGGGAATGGTTGGTGATATCAACTTCCTGTTTGTGGCACATTAGTAAATGGGAGGAGGAAAACTTTTCAAGATGGGTGGTGACTATGGCACCATTTTGAAGTCAGCCATTGTGGATCCAACTGTATAAATGGCCCACCCAGATGTATCCATATAAATGGCCCACCCTGTAGAATAGCAGTTAGACAGTGGTAGTTAGGGAAGGATAGAGAATTTTAATTAAGGTATATTGGGAAAAAAATGACGCTGAATAGATTTAAGATAAAATAAAACTTAGTTTCAGACCACCCCTCTAAGTTTGAACCTGTTGTGTGCTATATATATATGAATATAACAGAAAGAAAATGTTTCCCGTCCATTGGACTCCATACTGTATATACAGATATGAGAAATGATTTTGTATGCCTTTGCAAAAAATCAGATTCATATGAGGTTACAGTTAAGGCCTCATAAACCTCTGTAAGAGCTTCATCATGAGTCAGTGCAAACTGAAGTTGTAATATAGCTGTGTGCATGAGCCCATGCTACTTTATTGCACCTGAAAACGAATGGCATAAATTGGAACTCATTCCTATTTTATTCTTATTTTATCATTTGCTATACCATTTTCGCAAATACAATTTTCTTAAAGTCACAGATGAATAAATTGTGCACCCTTTTGCAATTCTCTGCCAGCGTGATAACTAAACTCATTGTAGAAATTTGTACTTTGTGTTCTTTCATATATGGAATTTAGAAATTGTCCAGATGATGAACTCTCGAACAACCCGGTACAGCTACTCATAATTAAGACTTTGTATGACCGAGGATACACAACCTTGGCTGAAAGAACCAATGACACTATTGTTTGTGATTGTGTTTATTTCAAGTGAATTGCAGATGGAAACTTAACCATCCAAAACTAGAATTGGATGTTTTCCACCTGTACAGAGTGCACAGCACATGTCGATTCGCCACAAGCCTTAACTGGACATAGATAGTACAGCTCGGCCAACTAGTTTAGTTTCCAGATGACTTTATTTTGGAATAAGATAGCACCATGTAGGCTTTTAAAGCAAGTTTTTATTCCATGCAGCCACATCCCAGGTGCAATTATAGCAGCATTGTTCATTATGAGTCAATATTCAAAATGTTGAGACTATAAAAAGTCAATGGTTAAAGTGAGGCTCAGATACAAAGGAATGTAGAGGGTGCTGACGGGAATCCAACCATTGAAATTTTTGCACAACCAGATTGAACAGAAATACATGGTCACTTCCATTCCACATGCAGCACATGTCTATGAGTATTGGAGTTTACAACGATCGTTTTGTCCTGTTATTCTCAGACGGGTTCTCCATTTTCACTTGTCGAGATTTTATGTATTTTAATTGTAGGAATATCATGACACGTTCGGATTTTCTCTGTGCCAATACAACAGCAGGTCCGTAAAATTGACTTACTGCTTGTCCTCGCTGTTGAACAGTTTGAAAAGTCCTTTGGTGGCCCATATGGAGACGATGGACTTGGCACTGGAGAAAAGTATTTCCATTCACAGACTCCATCAGTTTTTGTGATCTTGTAGAACGTTTCTCCAGAACCTACTGGGATTCTCACAACATCCCTTTGTTCCTCTGGACTACGATGCACCGGGCTGCTCAGGATGTATCCCGATGAGTACTTACTCGAAGCCTGTCTCCTATGAGAGCAGCGACCATGCAGAATGTTCTGGAAGGCCTTCCTAAACTCACGGCTGGAACATGGGTAGATGACTGGGTTGATGCAGCTGTTAAAGTAACCCAGCCAAAAGGTTATTTTAAAAATAGTTACAGATGGTTTGGCCGAAGGGTAAAGGGAGCCTGTAAAGTAAGCAAAAATCAAGTCAGAATGACCATGTCAGAATTTAACTAAACAGATCAACATGCATTTATTGAACTTCTAGAAAAGACTTTAGTCTATTGCTGTTCACGAAACCCCAAGGGTATGTCCACCTGGGCATCATCTGCTGTGGATTTTGTGGATTTTACTGCAGAATACACCTTTTGCATTGAAAAGCATGAAATCAACAGTGGTAATCCACAGAATAAAAGGACAAATTGCAGAGAAATCTGCTGCAGTGGTTAAGTTTTAGAGATTCTCTCCACAGCATGTGGATGAGATTTTGCAAAATTTCATCCACAATTCTGCTACTGTTTTACACTGTGGATTTTCCAATTTATCAATCCACACGAAAACCAATATCTTAAAAGTTTATCCTAAAAAAAAAAACATTCCTGGAAAAACATATACACTGTGGTCTATCTACTGACTGCGTGGCTTGAAGAATACGTTTACACTAACATCTCTCTATTTTTTGAGCCAAGCATAAAACAATGGGGAGCTTTGTTATAAATAATTTTTATATAGTGCTTGGACTAGGCAGCCTTAAAATGCCCCAGATTTATCACAGTGGATAATTCTAGTTGAGAAATGTGGTGCATTTTAGACTGTCTAGTCTTGTTGGCTTACTTTGAGGCAGAAATTTTCAGCAGAATTTAGCAGAACAGTATTGTTCCTACGCAGGACAAATCTCAAACCTCAGTGTATTAAACACAAATATGGTACTTCTGCATATCGCATAGCAATTCTCCATTATTGCTTCCATCCTTTGGTGCTATCTCACATTTCAGGCTAGATAATTTGCTAAAAGGGAAAATCCACATTGATATATGATATGTCGTGGTGGTATGTCACTGGCATGTCATAAAAACGTTATTGGTGCAGGTCTCTGAGTTTGGAGGATGTTTCCAAGGGGCCTTAACAAGAGCCTGAATTCCTTTGACATAGTTGGAGATTTCAATGACTGTAAATCACTGTCCCAATCCTTTTACTACGTTCCCACAGAAATTGAGATAAGTATTGGATCAGTAGTGCTTCTCTATGTCTTTCATACTTGATGCACTAAACAGTATCCTAAAATATAAAATGACTAGAGTTGAAGTACGGTACATTGTGGCCAGAGTAACTGAGAGCTTCGGTGAAAGCAGGAAAAATGATGGAATTCTTGTAGAATAAGAGGCTTAAGCAATGCATTTCCCAACCTGTTACTTTGTGCTGCTAGGTAAACACAAGGAAGGTTTTTGGTATTATATTTTTTAGGGTTTACAGCCGATTACCTATTATTACTGTAAAGTTAGTTACATAGTAATTATGGTTTGTATTGTAAAATAAAATCTTTATATTTTACGTTCTAAAATAATAGATATTTTGGTATCCACCAAGTACCTTGGATGAGTGATGAACAAATAACCTCTTTATTGAAGGACATCAGTTACGTGCTCCCAGCATTGCACTTCAGAGGGCTATGGTCATCGTTCGTGATGAACAGAGCCCTGAATTCAGGGGTTGGTTCAAAAGCACCAGGCACAAGCTACTTATTGAACCTCTTGACAAGACTCCAAGGATGATCCTACATGGTCCCAGTTAGAGCATCATTCAGAACCCACTTGCCATGGTTCTGACCTTATGGTTACAGTTGGGCAAAAGATTTGCAGGACCCTGGTTCAGTGATTATGTTGATAGTCTGTGTCATCGCGGCCAGAGTCCAGCGAGCCTCCTTCTATCTGCCAATATTCACAACACCTTGTCTAATTAGTAAGCCAAACTTCACAACCATGACATCACTATGGACCTACTAATCAGAAGAGACGCTAAGTATGCCGGCAGGTAGGGGGCAGTTCGCTGGGCTCTGGTCTGGCTGCCATGGACTACCAATATGACTACTAGACCAGGGGCTTGTGAATCATTTTGCTCAACTCTACATATTTTGTTTCCTAGTCACCTATATGGTGATATATGTAATTAGCATATGGCTTGTGCTTTTAAATATGACACTAAACCAGAATTTCCCATGTCTATTTCTGTGTTCAATAGCATAAGCTAAGCCCCTTATTAAGAGCATCTTATGGGGGCTCGTTATATAACACAGACAATTAGATATGTACACAGCACTAACCTCTCATCTCAAAACACAACCTTTTCTATTTTGATCCTGACCCTGTAAGGATCCGACATTTCAAAGTAATTCCTTAAACACAATGTAATCATCACTATAGTCTAGATACAGAATTTCCTTGATTTGATCGATGTGATATTTCATGATGGATGGAATGGTCATGAAAAACAGTCCCCAAATTAAATTACCAGAGGTGGAGGTCACATGCATTGTGCTAAGCAATCTCTTGTAGTCATGTTATTCTTCTAAGTGGATGATCACATAGGAGAAATTTCATTTTACTTTGGTTAGAAGGAATGAAAACTTGCTGCTGTCAGTCTGCACAGATGAAAATAGAAATCACTAACCATCTCGTCTGTCACAAAGCAGAATTTATGATGTATGGATGGAGCGCCCTCCAGGGCAGGGGGGTACTCGGTACCGGGCCATTTCTTAAAGGGTAAGTGTCATGGCAGCAGTGACTCGGTCCGTGGCCCTGGGCGTTCCATGAAAAACGATAATGAAGGGGAAATAAAGTTTGTGATATAATGTTCGTAACACCATCTGTGGTATTCAGCAAAGGAAGGTGTTAGCCAATGCTTCAGGTTCAGTCCACTGGGGCAGTAATTAATGCAGCAGAGTTGGTACAGGTCTCCACAGGCAGAGCAATCCCCAGGGCAGTTAGAATTAAGAATGGTGGTGACAATGATGGTGCTAGTTGTGGTGCAGGGCGGGTGACGTGGAAATTAATTGGAGGACACAGCAGGGTGCAGTTCTCAATGCTTTACTCACAGTTCTGCAGAAACTGTCTCCAGCCGGGTGCTGTGTCCTCAGGGCCTGTGGTCCAGCAAACTCCCAGGTAGATTGGGATACACCTTTCCAGGACTCCTTTCCGTTTATTTCTCTCCTGGCCCTCTCACTGCGCTGCTCCCACTTCTCCTGCCCTGCGCCGCTCACCCAGAGCCCCAAGCCAGCAGCTGCGAGTCCTGTCAGGCGATGTCCTCTTGACCCTATTTATAGCTGACTTTTTGGAGGGTAGGTGAGTGATTGTGGCTATGGCACTTGCAATTACCACAGCCTCCGGTTTCTTATCTAAACATACAGTCTCTCACTGAGTTGGGGCCGGTCCGTTGTCTGTGACCTGGTCCATCCATGTCTGGATGCACTTCCTGTGTCCCTAGAACCCCTTCTGTCCTCCCGGGAGCTTCCTTCTGCCTCTCCCTCTCAATGTTCTCTTCTCCTCCCTTTCTTTCCTTCTCCTCTGGTCTCCTCAGACCAACTCCTTCTCACCGCTCCTTAAGCTCCCCCCACTTTACTACCTTCCCCACCTACTCCCCAACACCCTTTCCTACCCAGCCTGTGATGAGGCCATCCTCCCTAAGGGTACACCCAGATGCCCCGACTGAACTGGTGTGTGTTGGGTGCGAGTGTTAGAGTCCTGGGTAGTGCTCCCTCCTTACCTGAGAGTGAGATACCACACCTCTGGATGAGGTGCAGTACCTCTGTGGTGACTGGACCCTCAGGCCGCCACATGGACAAGTCAGGCAGAAAATAAAAAACATAACAATATAGTGTGATCTTTTTAGAAGTATCTAATTCCTTATATTAATCACTTTAGGATGGTTTCTGTTAATGGGAAAAGTTTTACTAAGAATATTGCCATACCTGAGGTTATGCACTTGTGGTTGGTTTGGCTACACACGTAAAAAAACAAAACAAACTAATATAAATATATATTATCATATCTAATAGATACCTGAGAAATTAGATAGCGCCAATAAAATATCACTTTTTGTAGTATTACATTGGACTAGTTTCCTTTTTTACTTTCATAGAAAAAAATCTGGGATCACTGAACAGATTTCACAATAAAAACTGCAAGCATTAGTAAGTAGATCTTTTAGAATTGATAAGACCGATGTACTTAGTTAGAAGATACATGCCAGAAAATCTTTTGAACGTTTTGTTGCCTATAATTTAGGAGTCCAGTTCTAGAGAGCTGAGATGTCAGGACTCCTTATTAGAGATCAGCGAACCCGAACAGTAAAGTTCGGCGTACGTATCGAACCCATACTGTTCAGGCACGGACACCAAACAAAGACTTCACCAGGAAGTCTGTGTTACTATTCAGGTTCGGCCCCCTGAACATCAAGTGCTTGTTGCGCTGTCATACACATGACAGCGCATCAACACTACTTCTGATCGGTGGTAAAATCATCACCGCTGGTCAGACAGCTGTGGTTCCCTCGCTGTCAAAAGACAGCATGAGCGCACAGCTGTGATCGGAGGTGTAAAGTTTACCTCCGGTCATTGGTGTTGGCTCTGCACCGTGAGACTTTCTCATGATGCTAGCTTGGTCATCACCGAGGTCACCGCAGTTTAGCCCGGCAGGGTACGCAGCCTCAGTGACCGGCAGTAATCTCGATGACATCAGTGCTAGTGAACCCCACTTGCCACCGCTATAGGGCAAGTGGGAAGAGCCGGGCAAAGCACCAGAATTGGCACATCTAATAGATGCACCTTTTCTTGGCAGCTGCGGACTGCTATTTTTAGGCTGCGGGGAAATATCCATAGCCCCTTACCAGCCTGAGAATACCAGCCCCTAGCTGTCTGATTTAGCTTGACTGTTTGTCAAAAATGGGGGACCTCACGCCAATTTTTAAAATTATTTATTTAAATAATTAAAAATGCAGTGTGGGGACCCCTCTATTCTTGATAACCAGCCTTGCTGAAACTGACAGCTGAGGGTTGCAGCCCTCAGCTGTGATTTTTGTCTGGCTGGCAGGGGCGCCGCTATAATGAGGCGAGTTGAGCCTATTGTCTCAGGGGGAGGCAGAGCAGAACTCATAACACCTGGTGTGGTGCCGGCCGCCTCTCCTTAATCCCTCACACAGTCACATCTGAGTTCTGACCCCCCCTCCAGCTGTCCCACTCTGAACACTATATGTCAGTGATGGCGAACCTATGGCACGCGTGCCAGCGAGGGCACGCAGAGCCCTCTCAGCTGGCACGCGGCCTCGCCTCAGTTATTCCCTGCAGCTCCCTCTCACATTGAGCGGTGCGGCCACGGAGCTGAAAAATGACGTCAGACGGCCGCAGCGCCGCTCAATGTGTGAGAGGAAGTGAGAAGAAGGAAGCTGCCGGATCGTGGAGAGGTGAGTCTGGCCACTGTGCTTGTGAAGCTGCTGTGTGTGTGTGTGTGTGAAGCTGCTGTGTGTGTGACGCTGTGTGTATGTATGTGTGTGTGTGAGACGATGTGTGTGTGTGTGATAGATGAGGAAGCGATATCAGCGTTGGAACGGGCAGAGGTGAGTAGTTTTTTTTTATGCAAGGCCATTATTCAGTATGGAGCATCATGTGGGGCCATTATACTGTATGCAGCAGTATATGGGGCCATTATTCAGTATGGAGCATCATGTGGGGCCATTATACTGTATACAGCAGTATATGGGGCCATTATTCAGTATGGAGCATCATGTGGGGCCAGTATACTGTATGCAGCAGTATATGGGGCCATTATTCAGTATGGAGCATCATGTGGGGTCATTATACTGTATGCAGCAGTATATGGGGCCATTATTCAGTATGGAGCATCATCTGGGGCCATTTTACTGTATGCAGCAGTATATGGGGCCATTATTCAGTATTTTTTTTCTTTCCCATCTTTCTCTCTGTTCTTTCTTTCCCCTCTTTTTTTCTATCTCTGTTCTTTCTTTCTCTTTCTTTCTCTCTCTGTTCTTTCTTTCTCTCTGTTCTTTCTTTCTTTCTCTTTCTTTCCACTCTTTCTTTCTGTCCTTTCTCTCTCTCTCTGTTCTTTCTATCTGTTTTCTTTATTTCTCTTTCTCTCTCTCTGTTCTTTGTTTCTCATCTTTCTTTCTCTCTATCTCTCTTTGTTCTTTCTTTCCCCTATTTCTTTTTTTCTCTCTGTTCTTTTTTTCTGTCCCCTCTTTCTTTTCTGTTCTTTCTTTCTTTCTTTCTCTCTGTTCTTTCTTTCCCGTCTTTTTTTCTTTCTCTCTCTGTTCTTTTCTCTCTCTGTTCTTTCTTTCCCCTCTGTTTTTTTTCTCTCTCTCTGTTCTTTCTTTTCCCTTTCTTTGTTTATTTATTTCTCTCTCTACTTTCTCTCTGTTCTTTCTTGCTTTCCCCTCTTTCTCTCTCTCCTTTCTCTGTTTTCTTTTTTCTCTCTCTGTTCTTTCTTTTACTCAGTACCAGTGTGCCCATAGTACCAGTCACTTTGCCCTCAGTACCAGTCAGTGTGATCACCAGTGCTAAATGGGTGTGGTCGGGGCGTGGACATGGGTGTGACTAGTTTTGAAATGGGTGTGGTCGGGGCGTGGCCTAAAATTTAAAATAGCGCGCCGCAACCTTCCTACCTCAAATTGGGGGGCGCCGTTTTGCAGTTCGCCTCAGGCAGCACAGAGGCTAGGTTCACCCCTGCTGGCTGGTTATCAAAAATACAGGGGAATCCACGTCGTTTTTCTTAATTATTTATTTACAGCGTAGGTGCCGGCTGATAAAGACTCCCATCAGCCGCTGCTCTCATTGTTATTAGTGGCAGCAGGCATCTGCTGATGGGAGCTGTAGTCCCATCAGCTGACACTAGTGACCGGAGGAAAACTTTATACCTCCAATCACGGCTGCGCGCTCACGCTGTCGTTTAACAGCGTGGGAACTGCAGCTGTCTGATCGGTGGTGATGATTTCACTGCTGATCAGAAGAGGTGTTTGCTGCGATGTCATGTACACACCCACACACCACAGCTCTAGGCCAGGGGAGGAGGCCAATTACTGTTAGTGAGTATATGGACAAAACATCAATGGCTTGTAGCTGCTGCTTTCTGCTTGTTTTATCACAGAAGCGAGTGTTTCTGCCAATTCTCCAGTCCTCTAAGTTCATCATAAATCAAGTCAGTGAAGTGCTCATCTGCTGCTGGTGCTCCTGTATCACTTACTTGATTTATGATGAGCTCACAGGACTAGCAACATGGCATAAACACTCCTGTGAGAAAACAGGCAGGGGAATATATTACTTAAGAAAGCAGCAGTTGGAAGGCCCTGCTGTGTCGTCTGTATACTGTCTTATCAAAATTGACCTGGACAGGAGTTGTGGTGTATGCCATCCAAGAATTGGAGCAGCTCTGCATGGTCGGAAGCAATAAATAACAGTGTATAGCAGGGGCATATTTATAAGATTATATCAGCACAGGAATATTTTTTAACACATTCAATAGTGGACTTAAAATGTACTTTGTTTGTGGGACAAACAAAGCCCAGATGCCACTACGCCTTCTGCCCGGTGAATGTGATAAATTAGTGTGTATTTATTACTATCACAAACTGACAATGAAGCTATATGCTACATATAAACACCAAAACAACCCTACCCGCATAGATAGATATGATCAATGAGATTTTCTAAAATGTAAATGGCTTTACTACAGAGCGCAGCTCCTGAGACACAGCGGGATTGTGCTGTTTACTGATTTACATGGTGACAACGTTACATTTTATGAAAGCGGATGAAGCTGGGAATTTAATGTAATCTCCTGAAGTAGCACTGTTAAACAATTATAGATCTGCAGGCCCAGAGCAGAATAATAATGCACTTAGAGCCATCCCTTGCTCCTTCAGCTTCGTATTGAAGGTCTTCACATATCTGCACTTCTTGGAAGGTCATAGGTGTAGATAAGGAAGGTTATTCTAAATGTCAATATAAAGACTTTACAGAAGTAATCGAAAGACAACATCTCAATAATAATAATACAAGTTTATGGATTTCTAGGATTGAGTTCTTTAGACTCCTGGTGACTTTCTTATTTAGACCATGATTTATTATTCGTGAATGAAAAAGCAATACTTACTTCTATGTTAGTATAGGTACTGTACCAATGAGATTACATCAGAAGGAGGCATTGATTCATGTATTTTTTTTTGGTAGACATTCTTTTAACCCCTACAGGAACAGGTGAATTTCTTTGTCACTATATAATCCATCAGGTTTTCTTTATATACTTTCTTCAGGCAATATGTTTCATAACCTACAGGGGATGTCCTGTGAAAACAAGTTATCATCACTTTACAAGATGGAGTGACAATACGCATACTCCACTGCCACTCCATTCATTCCTTATGGGCATGCTGAGTGCTGCACTCAGCTTTTTCTGGCTGCTCCGTAGAAAATACATGGAGCAGCAGTAGGGCATGCGCTCTGCCGCTCCAATCTAATGGGGATAAAAGTGCCTCCTTGAGGATAAAAAATCCCTGTTCTGTGTGTCAGTGCAGGTCCCAGTGGTTAGACTGTTCAATTAGTTATCAACTATATAATTAAAGGCTTATTCTTAAAATCATAATGTGGACTGTTTTACTGTATATACATAATTATTCATATGTGCCAATACTACCTATTCTTTTTTAAATCTACACTAATTTGCAACTGTCACCCACCCACCCAAAATGATGACTCCCATGGCCCTCTTTATTATCCACTGCCACTAGATCTGTATTCCAGTATTCTTAATACTGTCAGTTGAGCATGCTCCATGCACCCAGTGATCATGTCAACTGGGTTGTAGGATTGCTCAGCTACACAATGCTGAAGATCCCATAGCAGCTGTATTTGCACCTAATGACACTGTCTAATTAATGAAAGTCAGATGCACCCTGTGTCACTGTCTAATAAAAAATCCACATTGCTTTAACAGCCCTGTTGTGGTACAGCTCAACTATTCTATGTTCATCTCTGTTATGTAAGCCGGGGAGAGCATGATCATGTTCTGAAGATTGCCATGAACCCCTAAGATGTAGAGTTTATAAATAGTAACAAATATTAGTTACATACTGTAGTGGATCACAGTCACAACATTCAAAACACTGCTTATCAATGCTCATCTCATTCATATAACTAACAATTGTCCATAGGTTGCTATCAAGAAGCACACAGTAGAGCAGAAGGTGGGGCCTGCAGTACTTTGGAGAAGCTGTGGGCTCGTTTAGCTCTGTGAAGCTGGATGTACCCAGGGAAGAAAGAGCTAAAAAAAATACACAAAGGTAGAAGAATAAGGCTGGAGTCACACACAACCACAAAAAATCGGTCCGTTTTAGACGGTCGACAATCGGATCAAAATAAAAACATCACACATCCTTCTGGCATCCGATTTTCCTTCAAAGATGCGATTTAATCGCATGTGTGTATACCTTGTAACATCCGATTTTCATCCGACTTGCGAGATTTTCTCGCAGGCTTGCAAAACTGACATATAATGGATCCAAAAGAATAGTATTTAAATGCCAAAAGAAAGAATAGATATATACACATAGAGCACATATATATATATATATATATATATATATATATATATGTGTCATTGTGACATATATATATACATATATTTATAGTTCTTACACTTCTACATACTGTTATAGCCGCTAATTCAATTGCCGGCTTCAGTGAAATCACAGAAGCCAACATGAAATGATACATTGTTTCCACACATTTAACCATGTAATTTCATGTATTTTTATATATGTTTGAAACATACAATTACATGAGTATATGTGTGCTAAATTTCAGACATGTAGGGGTTAATTAAAGGTGTAAATTCGTTGAAAAAAAATGCGTGGGCTCCCGCTGTATTTTCTCCATCAGACAGACCAAGCAAGCGAGTGGGGGCAGATAATAATAGCCTAGGGAGGGTACATTTTTTTTGTGCCCCCCCTGGCTACTAACATCTGCCCCCAGACACCCCAGAAAGGGCAAATCTATATGGCACTTTGCCCGTCTATTCCCATTGCCCTGTAGCGGTGGCGAATGGGTTAATAAGGCGTTAATGTCACCTTAGTATTGAAAGGTGACCTTAAGGCAGGTTAATAATTGATAGCTGTCAATTAGACAACTATCAATTATTAATCCTATTGTATGAAAGAAAAATCAAACACACACAGTTTAATAAAAAATAAGTTTAATTAAATAATCACACAGTTTTTGACCATATTTTATTTTCCTGCTTAAACCATTTACTGTAATAAAATATAAATAAAAAAGCAAAATTATACTTACCAATCCGATGTACAGTCAGGTCCCACGGTGTAATCCATCAGAAAGGGTTAACAGGTTACAGTTAGCAGGGAGATAATTCTGTCTCCTAGCTGTATCCCCCTGAATGAATAACTTCCTCTACCACAGAAAGGAGAGGAATAGATTCATGAATGGAGCTTAATTGATTTATTGGCAATTTAACTTTAGTGACCTGACCTAAAGGGAAAGTGGACACAATCAATTAAGCTTCATTCATGAAACACATCCTCTCCTGTCGCCAGGAGAGGAACTTATTCATTCAGGAGCTTTGAGCTGAGCATGCAGGATTACTTGCACTGCTTGGCTCAAAGCTAGTTAACCCTTTGTGAAGGATTACAGCGTGGGACGTGACAGATCGGCGGAATAGGTAAGAATAATGTTGTTTTATTATTTTTTCTTTATTTTAGGAGATCAATGGCTTCGCACGGATTAAGTGTAAAATAAAATATGGTCAAAAAAAGGTGTTTTTATTTCATTAAAATAATTTTTAATTAATGTGTCTGTGTTTTTTTAATTTACTACAATAGGATTAATAATTGATAGTTGTCTAATTGACAGCTCTCAATTATTAACCTGCCTTAAGGTCACCTTTCAATACTAAGGTGACATTAAGGTGAGATTAACCCATTCGCCACCGCTACAGGGCAATGGGAATAGACGGGCAAAGTGCCAGAAAGGGCGAATCTAATTATAGATTTGCCCTTTCTGGGGTGACTGGGGGCAGATGTTAGTAGCCAGGGGGGCACAAAAAAAATGTACCCTCCCTAGGCTATTATTATCTGCCCCCACTCGCTTGCTTTGTCTGTCTGGTGGAGAAAATACAGCGGGAGCCCACGCATTTTTTTTCAACGAATTTACACCTTTAATTAACCCCTACATGTCTGAAATTTAGCACACATATACTCATGTAATTGTATGTTTCAAACATATATAAAAATGCATGAAATTACATGGTTAACTGTGTGGAAACAATGTATCATTTCATGTCGGCTTCTGTGATTTCACTGAAGCCGGCAATTGAATTAGCGGCTATTACAGTATGTAGAAGTGTAACAACTATAAATATATTATATATATATATGTCACAATGACATATATATATATATATATATATGTGGATTCTATGTGTGGATATGTATTGATTCGATTCTTTATTAAAGCTGTCAGTGTGATTTTACAGTATAGCCGGGGATGAATTGCCGGCTTTTCTAAAGGACACTGATGCGATTTAATCGCAAGTCACACAGTGTGGTCCGTTTGTAATCCGATTTTTGATCGCTCCCATAGACTTGCATTGGCGATAGTCGACCCACAATCGGTGACAATCGCAGCATGCTGCGATTGCACTCGGACGTTTAAAACGGACCACAAAAAATCTGATACTGGGAGCTGCTCCATAGATTAACATAGGTCCGACTGCAATGCGATATTTCATCGCATTGCAGTCGTCCGATTTTGTCGCCAGTGTGACTCCAGCCTTATATTAACAATCGTCATGCAGATGCTGGGCTTTCCATAAAAATATTGCCATCGTGGGAATAACTTTTTAAGTTTATTGTATTGCACCTGTTGTTATTATGTTGTGCTAAAATCTTATATATCTATATTATTAGGTGTCTTGAAATTTATGTTTAGCAAATTTCAAAGTAAAAAATGTTTTTGCCTTTTTTAACTGTATATTTAAAATGAACTTATGCAAATTGTTTCTTCACAGAGGAAGAGGGCTAGAAATCTAGTGCTTGTTGATTATAAGATTCTATATACCGTATTTTTCGGACTATAAGACGCACCCCAAATTTTCAGAAGGAAAATTGGGAAAAAAAAATAATGTGTCAAAAGGGGGTCCGTCTTACAGTCCGAATTTAGCTTACCACTGTGTGGGGTGGTTGGGCACTGGGGGGTGGCTGTGTTATGTGGGGTGGCTGTGTTATGTGGGGTGGCTGTGTTCTGTGGGGTGGCCAGGGTGGCTATATACTCACAAATCCGGTGGCGGCGGCACTCCCAATGCAGCTTCGCTGCGATGCGGTGGTGGTGACCGGGCAGCAGTGGGCCTCTGGGCTGCGTGGGGGGCTTCGCCGGCATCTCGTCCCAGCCGGAAAGCCCCCCCGCAGCTGCGACGCGGTGCCGGGCTGAAGGCCGCCAGGGGCCTCCGGTGGCGGTCCTGATCCAAAGTGTGGTGCGGTGGTGGTGTACGGGCAGCAAGCGGGCCTATGGGCTGCGTGGGGGGCTCCGCCGGCATCTCGTCCCAGCCGGAAAGCCCCCGCAGCTGCGACGTGGTGCCGGCATGAGGAATGGCCGCCTGGGGCCTCTGGAAAGATGGCCGCCGCATACTCTCGTTCAAATCTCGGCAACGAGATTTGAACGAGAGTATGCGGCGGCCATCTTGCTGCATACTCTCGTTCAAATCTCGGCAACGAGATTTGAACGAGAGTATGCGGCGGCCATCTTGCCGGAGGCCCCAGGCGGCCATTCCTCATGCCGGCACCGCGTCGCAGCTGTGGGGGGGCTTTCCGGCTGGGACAAGATGCCGGCGGAGCCCCCCACGCAGCCCAGAGGCCCGCTTGCTGCCCGAACACCATCACCACACTACACTTTGGATCGGGACCGCCACCGGAGGCCCCTGGCGGCCTTCAGCCCGGTACCGAGTCGCAGCGCGGGGGGGCTTTCCGGCTGGGACGAGATGCCGGCGGAGCCCCCACGCAGCCCAGAGGCCCGCTGCTGCCCGGACACCACCACCGCATCGCCGCGAAGCTGCATTGGAGTGCCGCCGCCACTGGACTTTCCGGTATGTTGCGACCATAAGACGCACCCCCATTTTCCCCCAAAATTTTTGGGGAAAAAAGTGCGTCTTATGGTCCAAAAAATACGTTATCTCAAAATATATGCATCTATACAGTTTATGCTAGTAAATCAGCCCATGTATTAAGAGTACACAGAAAGCACTGTCTACCCATGTATAATATGGATTTTGATCACCCCACAAATGTCCTCACCTCTGCCTTTATGTGCTGAGAGCTGGCCATACACATAAGATCGCTGACGCTGAGTGTTCATTCAGCCGACAGCTCGCTATCCCCATTCCTTAACACATATCAAATTATGTCTCAATCAACAGTTCATGGCCATGAATCATCAAAGCAATTACGACAGAATTCACTTTGGAAAGTTGCTAAATTTTTTGTGACATATGGAGTTGCACAAGAATTTTGAGACTTTTGGCATTTTCACAAGTTTTTCTCTTCTACAAGTGAGTGAAGCTGGAGGTTGATGGGGTGAAATGCCACAGCTTGTCTAATTCATGATAAGTTGTGGTGTACCTCAGTTCCTGACGGGAGTAGGATTTGTAGAGAGACTCATGTAGGCACCCACCACTGGTCAGATTGCTCCTGATTCATTAAGAGGCATGCTTGTATTGGAAGAGGATGAAGGCAAGTCCAAAAAATATCTTGACCATAATCACTATTTTATCTCACACTTTTGTAAGCATTGACCATTATCTTCTCTTTGTTGTTGTCACTTCTTGGGTCCAGCCAAGGACACTCTGAATGATTGTACACTTTGAATTGTTATACGTGTTCAGGCAAATCAGGTGGAGGACACAGCTGTAAAGTGTAAAGTCCTAAATTTTAACCCCTTTCTGACATAGTCAGTAATAATACGTCCACGCGCCCTGATACTGATGGATTATTACGACCAGGCGATCATGCGCGCACACGGGCTGTGTGCATGTGATCGCCATTGAGTGTCAGCGGATTCTGACAGCTGACACTCGGCACTTAGTGCCAGGAGCAGTCCCGCACGGCTCCCGGATCTTTAACCCCCTAAATGCTGCAATCGAACTCTATTGTATCGTTTCGGGAGCCAGCAGAGGGATGATAGCCCGTCTGCCCTTGGATCGGAAACCAAGCGTTGTAACACAGGGTCCCAATCGTTGCCACTTTGACCTGATGTCGTCATGACGACATCCGGGTCACCAGAGCTAGGAAAATGTTTTATCATGCGCAGTGCATGATCAGCAACTTTATCTGTCAGTGCAGAGCACACAGGTTGCATAGCATAGGGGATGCTCCTGCATCCTCATGCTATACAAGCGATCAGCCTGCAAAAAAATGCTAGTCACATAGTAGGACAAAGTAAATAAGTTAAAAAAAAGTAAAAACTTTTTTAAAATAATTCTAAAATATAAAAAAAATTAAAAAAATTAAAAAGATGTATCCATAAATAAATATTTGTATGAAAAACAAATATATAAACAATAAAAGTACACATATTTGGTATCGTGGCATCTGTCCATAAAAAAAAAAAATAAAAAACAAGGCAAAAAACATTGCTTTATCATCAATGTGGAATAAAAGGCGATTAAAAATAAGGATATAAATAATCATGGTACTACTGAAAACAACACCTTGTCCTGCAAAAAACAAGCCACCATACAGCTCCAGCAGCAGAAAAATAAAAAAGTTACAGTTCTCAGAAAAAGAGATGAAAAAAATCTAAAATAGTTTTCATTGTGTAAAAGGGCCAAAACATTAAAAAACCTATATAAATGTGATATCGCTGTAATAATACTTACCCGAAGAATAAAACTGCCTAATCAATTTTACCACACGCGGAACGACATAAAGTTCCCCTACCAAAAAAAAGGAAATTCTAAAAACCTGGTTTTTGCTCATTTTGCCTCCCAAAAATAGGAATAGAAATCGATCAAAAAATGTCATCTGTCTGAAAATGGTACCAATAAAAACGTCAACTCGTCCCATAAAAAACAAGCCCTCACATGACTCTGTGGGCCAAAATATTGAAAAATTATAGCTCTCAAAATATGGTGATGCAGAAACAATTTTTTGCAATAGATAGCGTCTTTTAGCAGCCAAACATAAAAACCTGATATACATCTGGTACCGCACCGACTCCAAGAATAAAGTCACCTAATCACTTATACCACATGGGGAACGGCACAAAAATTAAATAAAACCAATTCTTCACCTGCTGATTTTTTCATTCTGCCTTCCAAAGATCGCAGTAAGGCTCAGTGCACATTTATCCTGTGCTTTGCACTGAGCGCTTGCACCAGGGTTTTCTGTGTAAGTCTCTGAAATACGTGATTCAGATGGAACCTCTGGTGGAAGATTCCCTATAATGAGGCAGATGGAGGCACTGTGGACGTTGTCTAACCTGTGATCTGGCTGTGTCCGTCTGTTTAGAATTGCATAAAAGTGCCGTTGGCCACAGTTTTGTGCACTTCTGAAAAGAAGGACACCGCTAAACAGAGGCTAGACGAAGTTCAGCACTGCCTCATTATAGTGAATGGATCCATCGGGGGTTTCATCTGAATCACGTTACTGAGAGATTTAAGTGGAAACCCCAAAGTAAGTGCTCAGCCTAGAGCGCCGGATAAATGTGATCCCAAACATTATGTACAATGTTCCCAATAATAGCTTCAACTTAATCCACAAAAAAAGCAAGTCCTCACTCAGATCTGTCATCTGTTAACAGAAATATAGGAGTCTTCCACTTTACTAGTAGTACAAATGCACTGGAAAAGCAAAATGGCTCCTCACCCGCCAAAAGAAATTCAGCAAATTCTCTGCTCCAAATCCAAATGCCCTCTCCCCTCTTGCCCAAGTGTACCTAAACCACATATTGTGTCCACGTTTGGCATTTCTGAAGTCATGAGAGCCCACCTAATTTACAGGTGCTTGCCTCCAGAAGCAAGGGCTGTGCATAATGTACTGATGATTGCAACGTACTAGTCACTTCAACATACTGGTCACTACAATGGCAGTTTGCAATTTTCAATCGGCCACATTCATTGCTGTTTGTTTCTGGAAAATACCAGGGAAGTCAAAATCGTCACTACTCCTGTAGATAAATTCCCAAAGGGGTATAATTTCCAAAATGGGGTCCAATCTGGCACGCCTTGCCTTCTGAGCTTTGCATTGTGCATGAACAATATTTCCTGATTACATGTAGGGTATTGGCACACTCAGGAAAAAATGGACCTCAGTTTGTTGTAAAAAAAATTCTTATTAGCCCTTAGAAAAATTAAAAACTTGGGGCTAAAACATTTTAGTGGTAGAAATGTAATGTATTCTTTCTTCACCACTCAATGGTATAAAATTCTGTGAGGCACATGTGTCAATATGATCACTGCACCCCTAGATGAATCCATTGGGGAAGGTAGTTTGTAAAATGAGTTCACATATAGGGGGTTTCTGTTGTTCTGGCACCTCATGGGCTCTGCCAATGTGACATGGCACCCTGAAACCATTCCAGCAAAATCTGAACCCCGATATGGCACCTCTTCCCTTCCGAGCTTTGCACTGTGCCACACAAGTAGTATACCCCCACATATGGGGTATTGGTGTACTCAGGGGAAATAGCAATACAAATTGTATTGTGCAATTTCTCCTGTTACCCTTGTGAAAATGTAAATTTTGGGGCTAAAATAACATTTTTGTGGGGAAAATGTGATTTTAATATTTTCACGGCTAAACGTTATAAACTTCTGCAAGAGCACCTGGGGGTTTAAGGTACTCACTACACATCTAAATACATTCCTTGAGGGGTCTAGTTTCCAAAATGGGGTCACTTGTGGTAGGTTTCCACTGTTTAGGCACATCAGGGGCTCTCCAAATGTGACATGACATCCGCTAATGATTTCAGGAAATTTTTACAAAAAGTCAAATGATGCTCCTTCCCTTCCGAGCCCGGCCGTGTGCCCAAACAGTTGATTTCTCCCTCATATGGGTATTGGCATGTTTAGGAGAAATTACACAAAAAATTTTTGGGTCCATTTTTTTTCTGTTACCCTTGTCAAAATAAAAAAATTGGATCTGAAGTGATTTTTTTGTGAAAAAAAGTAAAATGTTCATTTTTTTTCCTCATTCCAAAAATTCCTGTGAAGCACCTGAAGGGTTAATAACCTTCTTGGATGTGGTTTTGAGCACCTTGGGGTGCAGTTTTTAGAATGGTGTCACTTTTGGATATTTTCTATCATATAGACCCCTCAAAGTGACTTCCAATGTGATATGGTCCCTAAAAGAAAATGGTTTTGTATATTTTGTTGGAAATATAACTTCCTTAAAAAAACAAATTTGGTTCCAAAATTGTGCTGATGTAAATCAGACACATTGGAAATGTTATTAATTAACTATTTTGTGTGATAAACATATCTCTGTGATTTAACCCCACTCTGACATCTGACGTAATGGACTGGATAGTACGTCATGGCAATCGGCACGGCTGATTCTCACAGCTGACACCCAGCACTAAGTGCCAGGAGCAGTCACAGACCGCTCCCATCACTTTAACCCCCAGAACACTGTGATCAAACAAGATCACAGCGTTCTGGGAACAGGAAGAGGGACTGTCAGCCCCTCAGTCTTTGCATTGGAGACCCCGCGTCATGACGACATCCGGGTCTCCAAAGCTGAGAAACTTCCTGTCATGCGCAGTGCATGATCAGGAAGTCTCTCAGGTGAGTGTGCACTAAGTGCAGTGCTGACAGCTTCTGTAGCATGCTGATGCTGCTTCATCTGCATGCTATAGAAGCGATCAGCCTGCAGAAAATGATTGTCCCATAGTGGGACAAAGTGTAAAAGTTAGAATAAAGTAAAAAATAAAGTTTAAAATAACAGTAAAAATGTAAAAAAAAAAAAAAAAATTTATTCTATCAATAAATCAATACTTGAATGAAAAAAATGTAAAAACAATAAACGTACACATATTTGGTATTGCCGCGTCTGCAACAACTGTGACCTAAAAAACTGTCAAACTAGTTAACTCCTTTAGTGAACACCATAAAAAAAAGCAAAGCAAAAAACAATGCTTTATTATCATACCGTCGAACAAAAAGTTGAATAACAACAAGCAATCAAAAAGTTGGATGTAAATAAAAATGGTACCGCTGAATACGTGATTGTGTCTGGCAAAAAAAAGCTGCCATACAGCTCCATCAGCAGAAAAATAGAAAAGTTATAGCTCTCAGAATAAAGTGGCAAAAACAATTGTTTTTTCTATAAAATAGTTTTTATTATATAAAAGCGCCAAAAGATAAAAAAAATTATATAAATAATAAGGTATCGTTGTAATTGTACTGACCCGAAGAATAAAATTGCGTTATCAATTTTACCACATGTGGAACGGTGTAAACGCCCCCCCAAAAGAAATTCATGAATTGCTGGTTTTTGCTCATTCTGTCTCCCAAAAATCGGAATAGAAAGTGATCAAAAAATGTCATGTGCCCGAAAATGGTACCAATAAAAACGGCAACTCGTCTTGCAAAAAACAAGACCTCACATGACTCTGCGGGCCAAAATATGGAAAAATTATAGCTCTCAAAATGTGGTGATGCAAAAACTATTTTTGCAATAAAAAGCGTCTTTTAGTGTGTGACAGCTGCCAAACATAAAAACCGGAGATATCAGTATCCATTTGTGTAATACTTGCAGAAACACGTGTGGCATGTGTGTGCTGCATCAGTACCACACGGATTGGTGCCAGGGAAGAAGCGTTACAGTAAGCGCTGTTCCCCGGCGACAGGTGCTGAACACGGCTCTCATCATTCTTCATTGCTGTGCCGGTGATCGGCACAAGCAGGGGAGAACGATGAGAGTTACATTTAACCCCTTAACGACTGCCGATACGTCTTTCACGGCGGCAGTTAAAGGTACTTAAACCATAGCGCCACTTTTTAACGGCGCTGAGGTTTAAGGTTATAGTGCCCCCCATCGTCTGAATTTTTCCGAGGTCTCAGCTGCCGGGGTAGTCGAGACCCCAGAGAATATGACCCCGATGTTGCAATCACCGTTATTAACGGTATAACAGCGACCACAAAAAAAAGTCTGATTTTCCATTTAATTTCTGTCTCCTCTGATGTGATTGCACATCAGAGGAGACAGAAATGAGGTCCCCGGGTCCCCCGAACACCCCCCGGTACCTCTGTTGTCCCTGCAGGCCCCCTGAAGTACCCTGGGCCGCCAGCTTCTTCCGGGAGAAAATGGCGGGCGCATGCGCAGTGCGACATCTGCTGGCCGGCACCGCAACAATAGATTTTTTCCTATTGGATCATTTTGATCACTGTGATAGACCCTATAGCAGTGATCAAAATAAAAAAAAAATGTAAATCAAACCCCCCTTTATCACCCCCTTAGTTAGGGAAAAATAGTAAAATAAAAATTTTTATTTATTTCCATTTTCCCATTAGGGTTAGAGTTGGGCTAAAGTGAGTTGGGCTAAAGTTGGGGTTTGAGTTGGGGCTAAAATCAGGGTTAGGGTTGGGCTAAAGTTAGAGTTAGGGTTAGGGCTAGGGTTTGGATTACGGTTGCGGTTGGGATTAGGGGTGTGTTAGGGTTAGGTTTGTGGTTAGGGTTATGGTTAGGGTTGGGATTAGGGTTAGGGGTGTGTTGCGGTTAGGGTTGGAGGTAGAATTGGGGGTTTTCCACTGTTTAGGCATATCAGGGGCTCTCCAAACGCAACATGGTGTCTGATCTCAATTCCAGCCAATTCTGCGTTGAAAAAGTAAAACGGCGCTCCTTCCCTTCCAAGCTCTGCCATGCGCCCAAACAGTGGTTTACCCCTAAATGTTGGGTATCAGAATACTCAAGACAAATTGCACAACAACTTTTGAGGTCCAATTTATCCTGTTACCCTTGGAAAAATAAAAAATTGGGGGCAAAAAGATCATTTTTGTGAAAAAAATTAGATTTTTTATTTTTACGGCTCTATGTTATAAACTTCTGTGAAGCACTTGGGGGTTCAAAGTGCTCACCACACATCTAGATAAGTTTCTTAGGGGTATACTTTCCAAAATGGTGTCACTTGTGGGGTGTTTCCACTATTAAGGCACATCAGGGGCTCTCCAAACGTGACATGGCGTCAGATCTCATTTTCAGCCAATTTTGCATTGAAAAGTCAAACGGTGCTCCTTCCCTTCCGACCTCTGCCATGCACCAAAACAGTGGTTTACCTGCATATATGGGGTATCAGCGCACTCAGGACAAATTGTACAACAACTTTTGGGGTCCAATTTCTCCTGTTACCCTTGGTAAATTAAAAAATATTGGATCTGAAGTAAATTTTTGTGAAAAAAGTTAAATGTTAATTTTTTTTAAACATTCCAAAAATTCCTGTGAGCCACCAGAACGGTTAATAAACTTTTTGAATGTGGTTTTGAGCACCTTCAGGGTGCAGTTTTTAGAATGTTGTCACTTTTGGCTATTTTCCATCATATAGACCCCTCAAAGTGACTTCAAAAGTGATGTGGTCCCTAAAAAAAATGGTGTTGTAAAAATGAGAAATCGCTATTTAACTTTTAACCCTTATAACTTCCTACAAAAAAAAATTTGTAAAAATGAGAAATCGCTATTTAACTTTTAACCCTTATAACTTCCTAACAAAAAAAATTTGGTTCCAAAATTGCGCTGATGTTAATTAAACATTTTGGTAATGTTACTTATTAAGTATTTTATGTGACATATCTCTGTGA
>JARQOD010000004.1:476906820-476948159 GCA_033576555.1 Oophaga sylvatica
AAAGTCACGTTACTTTAAAGGTTGAGAAAGTATGAAGGTAGGAGTATTACACACTGAGTCAATTTCATTCAGGTTTTTTCCTTCTCTACTTGCAAAGTTAGTATTGGGCCTACCATGGTTAATTAAGCATGGAAAACTCAAGTATTGGGAGACTCAAGATATTACGTCTTGTGGTCACTCTTGTTTTATTTGATGTCTGTTGAGATCCTTGGCTTCTTTAAGGTCTCACCTTCCAGAATTAATTTAGGTTTTAGTGATGTTTTTACTGAGGTTGAGTGTGATGTTCTACCAATGCATCAATCATATGATTGTGCTATCGACTTCGTACCAGGAGCTAAAATGCCTAAATCTAGTTTGTCTAACTTTTCTCTTCCAACTGGATCAATGTCATGTTGGAAAATTGCACGTCGACCAAGGGCACAGAGTGATAGGAGCATCTTCTCTTTCAGTATAGAGTAGTACACCTGTGAATTCATGATGCCATCAATGAAATGTAGCTCCCTGACACGAGCAGAACTAAGACGGCCAAATATACGGATACTGCCAACACCATGTTTCACTGTAGGCACCATCAATTTAGAAAAATGTATTTAGAAAATGCATGGTGTCAGCAGTGAAACGTGGTGACAGTGACGGTATGTGAGGCTGAATCAATGCTGCTGTTAGGGAACTACATTTGATTGACGGTATCAGAAATTCACACAAGTACTGCTCTCTAGTGAAAGAGAAGATGCTACCATTACTTTGTGCCCTTGTTACATTTCTGAAAAAGAACAGAGTGAATGTGATTTAATGGCTACGTATGTCTCCTACATTTCTATGAGGAATAACAATAGCAGAGTTCTAAGAAAACATGTCCCAGAATTGTTGTTAAATGAGGAATACCTGTATTTACTAAAAAAAGACGTCAGGGAATTGACAAGTCTCCTTTATGTTTAAGTTTAATTAATACCCTCTTCCTGATATGCAACATACAGGTGCTTCTCACAAAATTAGAATATCATCAAAAAGTTAATTTATTTCAGTTCTTCAATACAAAAAGAGAAACTCATATATTACAGTGGGTACGGAAAGTATTCAGACCCCTTTAAATTTTTCACTTTTTGTTTCATTGCAGCCATTTGGTAAATTCAAAAGAGTTCATTTTTTTCTCATTAATGTACACTCTGCACCCCATCTTGACTAAAAAATACAGAAATGTAGAAATTTTTGCAAATTTATTAAAAAAGAAAAACTGAAATATCACAGTCATAAGTATTCAGACCCTTTGCTCAGTATTGAGTAGAAGCACCCTTTTGAGCTAGTACAGCCATGACTCTTCTTGGGAATGATGCAACAAGTTTTTCACATCTGGATTTGAGGATCCTCTGCCATATTTCCTTGCAGATCCTCTCCAGTTCCGTCAGGTTGGATGGTGATCGTTGGTGGACAGCCATTTTCAGGTCTCTCCAGAGATGCTTAATTGGGTTTAGGTCAGGGCTCTGGCTGGGCCAGTCAAGAATGATCACAGAGTTGTTCTGAATCCACTCCTTTGTTATTTTAGCTGTGTGTTTAAGGTAATTGTCTTGTTGGAAGGTGAACCTTCGGCCAAGTCCGAGGTCCATAGCACTCTGGTTGCAATTGAAGAAAACATGAATGTGGCCAAGTACAGAGATATCCTGGATGAAAACCTCTTCGAGTCGTCTTGTCCCTGCAGCTGAAAAACACCCCCATAGCATGATGCTGCCATCATCATGTTTCAATGTTGGGATTGTATTGGGCAGGTGATAAGCAGTGCCTGGTTTTCTCCACACATACCACTTAGAATTATCTCCAAAAAGTTCTATCTTCGTCTCATCAGACCAGAGAATCTTATTTCTCATAGTTTGGGAGTCCTTCATGTGTTTTTTAGCAAACTCTCTGCGGGCTTTCATATGTCTGGCACTGAGGAGAAGCTTCCGTCAGGCCACTCTGCCATAAAGGCCTGACTGGTGGAGGGCTGCAGTGATAGTTGACTTTGTGGAACTTTCTCCCATCCCCCTATACTGCATCTGTGGCGCTCAGCCACAGTAATCTTGGGGTTCTCCTTTCCCTTGCTCACCAAGGCTCTTCTCCCACGATTGCTCAGTTGGGCGGGACGGCCAGGTCTAGTAAGACTTCTGGTGGTCCCAAACTTCTTCCAATAAGGATTATGGAGGCCACTGTGCTCTTAGGAACATTGAGTACTGCAGAAAATCTTCTGTAACCATGGCCAGATGTGTGCCTTGCCACAATTCTGTCTCTGAGCTCCTTGGCCTGTTCCTTTGAACTTATGATTCTCATTTAGTCTGACATGCACTGTGAGCTGTTAGGTCTTATATAGACAGGTGTGTGCCTTTGCAAATCAAGTCAGTTTAATTAAACACAGATGGACTCCAATGAAGGAGTAGAACCATCTCAAGGAGGATCACAAGGAAATTGGACAGCATGTGACATAGATATGAGTGTCTGAGCAAAGAGTCTGAATACTTATGACCATGTGATATTTCAGTTTCTTTTTTATACATTTTCAAAAATGTCTACATTTCTGTTTTTTTCAGTCAAGATGGGGTGTAGAGTGTACATTAATGAGAAAAAAAATAAATTTGTTGAATTTACCAAATGGCTGCAATGAAACTGAGTGAAAAATTTAAAGGGATCTGAATTCTTTCCGTACCCACTGTATATAGAGTCATTACAAACAGAGTAATCTATTTCAAGTGTTTATTTCTGTTAATGTTGATGATTATGACTTACAGCTAATGAAAACCCAAAAGTCATTATCTCAGTAAATTAGAATACTTTATAACACAAGCTTGAAAAATGATTTTAAAATCCGAAATGTTGGCCTACTGAAATGTATGTTCAGTAAATGCACTCAATACTTTGTTGGAGCTCCTTTTGCATCAATTACTGCATCAATGTGGCGTGGCATGGAGGCGATCAGCCTGTGGCACTGCTGAGGTGTTATGGACGCTCAGGTTACTTTGGGAAATTTTAATATGCAAATTGCCTCTTCAAACAAAGAGGACTTGTACTCTATAGCGCCACCTATTGGAAGTAGCGATCCTACAAGTCACAATCAACCCTTTAACGAGTCTTGTAATATGACTTAGGATAAAAGCCAAATCAGATTCTCCATTTGCAGACACGGTGTTTCGGACTGTTGGTCCTCGTGAGTGCAAAGTAGGAGAGATCTGATTTGGCTAGATGAGAGGCTCTGGACTGGGTCTGGGGGGTAAGGTTACTCCTTGTGGAGAGTGTAGCGTCGGCATCCCTGCCCTCTGCCAGGCAGGGACGCTGTTCCCTGCGACAGCGTCCTCTGCCAGGCAGGGACGTCGCCCCCCTTACCCACGCTCAGCGTCCTCCTTCCGCCCTGCTGGGGCCGCGCGCTCCTTCCCTGCTACTGGACTTAGGGCGCGCGCCCGCGCGCTCCCCCGCTCTTAAAGGGGCCCGCGCATCTTTCAAAAAGGTCCCCGGCCAATGCCGGAGGACTCCACCCTATATAAAGTACTTCCTCCTTAATGGAGGTGCCCGAGCAATGTTGTTATTGCACTGTTCACTACTCTGCTTTAGCCCTCAGGGTCCGTTACCAGTTACCTGCCTGTTTCCTGCCAGTTTGCTTTCTGCTACCTGCCCGCAAGCCTGCCTGGAGGTTTGGCCGTCACATGCGGTGACCATCGGCAATTCCAGAGAACCTCGCCTGCTCACTTGGGGGCGCTCATCTCCATCTGCCTGCAAGTCTACCTGGAGGTTCGGCCATCACCTGCGGTGTCCATCGGCTATTCCAGAGACTTTCGTCTGCTCACTTGGGGGCGCTCATCCGCCATCTGCCTGCAAGCCTACCTGGAGGTTCGGCCATCACCTGCGGTGTCCATTGGCTATTCCAGAGTCTCTCGCCTGCTCACTTGGGGGCGTTCATCTGTCATCTGCCTGCTAGCCTACCGGGAGGCTCCACCATCTCAGGTCGTATATATCTGTCCATTCAGAGACTGCCCCGGCCCCTTGCCTGCCTGTTTATCCAGAGACTGCCCCGGTCACTTGCGTGACTACCCGCCTGTTTATCCAGAGACTGCCCCGGCCCCTTGCCTGCCTGTTTATCCAGAGACTGCCCCGGTCACTTGCCGTGACTACCCGCCTGTTTATCCAGAGACTGCCCCGGTCACTTGCTGTGACTACCTGCCTGTCTACCCAGAGACTGTCCCGGTCACTTGCTGTGACTACCTGCCTGTCTACCCAGAGACTGCCCCGGTCACTTGCCGTGACTGCCCGCCTGTCTATCCAGAGACTGCCCCAGTCACTTGCCGTGACCTCCCACCTGTCTGTCCAAAGACTGCCCCCGTCACTTGCAGTGACTTCCTGTCCGTCTCCCCGGGCGCCACCCGCTCCTTTACAAGGAAAGCCTCCTTGTATAATAAAGCTCAGTGGTTCCGCCTCCCAGACCCGTTACAGTTTGCTCGGGCCATGGAACCCGGTGGCACCCAAACTCCCTCGCTCTCTGACCTGTGTCATGAACTGTCTCTCAGAGGTCTCAACAGGAGTCCATCCTGGGTCACCTGCGGAATGTTAATTCCCGCCTGGACACCCTAACTACTTCACCAGCAACCACCGCGGGCGCCATGACTCGCAATCCGGCAGTTCCGCTGCTTACCAATTCCGTGGTTTCCGTTCCTGGACCTCGACTTTCAGCTCCTCCTCGGTTTGGAGGCGACCCTGCTCTGGCTCGGGTTTCATTAACCAGTGCACCCTGCATTTTGAACTCCTGGCACACCAGTTTAACTCCGACCGGGCCAAAATTGCCTTCATCATGTCCCATCTCACCGGAGAGGCCCTGGCCTGGCTAAATCCTCTTTGGGAGAGAGGACCCTCTGGTGTCTGACCTGTCTTCTTTTCTCTCAGCCTTCCGGAAGGTATTCGACGAACCCGGACGGAAGACCTCCTCTGCATCTTCTCTGCTGCGTCTCCGTCAGGGAAGTCTCACCGTGGGTCAATATGCCATACGGTTCCGTACCCTTGCCTCGGAGCTAGCTTGGGATAATGACGCTCTGATATCTGTCTTCTGGGAGGGTCTGTCCGGCCGTATTAAAGATGAACTTGCCGGTCGGGACATTCCAACCTCTCTCGATGACCTAATAACTCTTGCCAATCGAATTGATCTGCGGTTCCAGGAGCGCGCTAAAGAGGTCACCCGTGAGAGAAGGTTTCCTCGTCTAGCTCCTTCTTTTCAGAGACCTGTAACTCCTTCCGTTTCTCCTCAGGTACACTCTTCTGAGCCTATGCAAGTCGACCAAACCAAGATGGTCAAAGCCCGTCAGGACTTACGCCGTACCGAGGGGAGTTGCTTCTACTGTGGCAGTAAGGAGCACTGGATCCGTACCTGCCCAGAGAGGTCGGGAAACGCCTGTGTCTAGGTTCGCTCGGAGAGGTCCACCTAGACAAAAATAAATCCTCTTCATCTCTGCTGTTGTCAGTCTCAATTCTCCTCGGTGAGAACCGTTATTTCGAACTAGCCCAACTTGATTCTGGAGCAGCCGGGAATCTTGTTTCACAGGCTCTAGTAGAAAAATATTGCATTCCTACCAAACCTCTGGTTGAACCAGTATCTGTTGCTGCTGTGGATGGGGGTCTCCTACCACGTCCCATCCAACTTATCACTGAAGCCATAACCCTGCAGGTGGGAATGTTGCATTCTGAGAGCATCTCGTTTCATGTTCTGCCTGGACTCTCGCACGCTTTCTTACTAGGTCTGCCTTGGCTCCAAAAGCATGCACCCGTGCTCGACTGGCAGACTGGAGAGATCCTTCGCTGGGGACAGGACTGTCATAAAACTTGTTTGGTTCCTGTTCATCCCGTCCGTCCTTCTCCTACACCAACTAATCTACCAGGGCTCCCGATTCCATATTGGTCTTTCGCTGATGTCTTTAATAAAAAGGAAGCAGAGACATTACCCCCTCACAGACCGTATGATTGCCCGATCGACCTGCTACCCGGTACTACGCCTCCCCGTGGGCGTATTTACCCATTGTCCGCTGCTGAGACCAGGTCGATGTCCGAATATATCGAGGAGAATTTGGCTAAGGGATTCATCCGGAAATCCACCTCCCCAGCGGGAGCAGGTTTCTTCTTCGTAAAAAAGAAAGACGGCTCTCTCCGTCCCTGTATTGACTACAGAGGCCTAAATTTGATCACGGTGAAGAATAAGTACCATCTTCCGCTCATTCCAGAATTGTTTGATCGTCTGAGGGGGGCTAGAATCTTCACCAAACTGGATCTTCGTGGGGCATATAACCTGGTCCGTATCCGTCGGGGAGATGAATGGAAGACGGCATTCAATACCCGGGACGGCCACTACGAGTATTTGGTAATGCCCTTTGGTCTCTGTAATGCTCCAGCAGTCTTTCAGGAGTTGGTCAATGACATCTTCCGGGACCTTCTCTACTCCTGCGTTGTGGTGTACCTAGACGACATCTTGGTCTTCTCTCCGGATCTCCAGTCTCACCGGAGGGATGTTCGTCAGGTTCTGCTCAGGCTCAGGCAGAATCACCTCTTCGCCAAATATGAGAAGTGCCTCTTTGAGCAGACCTCGCTTCCGTTTTTGGGCTACATCATTTCTCAGACAGGCCTACGAATGGATCCGGAGAAACTGTCTGCCATCGAGAAATGGCCCCGACCGGAGGGGTTGAAGGCCATTCAGCGGTTCCTGGGATTCGCCAATTATTACCGTCTTTTCATACCGCACTTCTCTTCCCGGACTGCTCCAATCTCCGCGCTCACCCGCAAGGATGCTAATCCCAAACAGTGGACGCCCGAAGCAGAGGAGGCCTTTCTTTCTTTAAAACAGGCCTTCTCTTCCGCTCCAGTGCTGCATCGCCCGGACGGCAACAAGCAGTTCTTCCTGGAGGTGGACGCTTCCTCTTCTGGAGCCGGAGCGGTACTTACTCAAAAATCTTCATCCGGGAGGATGGTATCTTGCGGCTTCTTCTCCAAACTCTTCTCCTTTTCTGAGCGCAATTACTCCATAGGAGACCGAGAGTTATTGGCCATCAAGCTGGCATTGGAGGAGTGGCGTTACCTACTCGAGGGGGCTCTTCATCCGGTAATCATTTACACTGACCACAAAAATCTGGCTTACCTCCAGCATGCCCAGAGACTTAACCCTCGCCAAGCCCGGTGGTCCTTGTTTTTTGCCCGCTTTGATTTTCTCTTACATTTTCGCCCGGCCGACAAGAACATCAAGGCGGACGCCTTGTCCCGGTCCTTCCTGGTGTCGGATCTCGAGGAGGAACCTAAACATATCATCGATCCCGCCAGAGTGATGCGGGTGGCTCCCGTGAGTCTAAATCGTCTCCCTCCTGGCAAGACGTTCGTATCAGTAACCGATCGGGAGAGAATCCTACACTGGGGTCATTCGTCTAAACTAGCTGGCCACGCTGGTCAGAAAAAGACCCTCCAGCTCATTACTCGGCATTACTGGTGGCCTACCCTGCACAAGGACGTAATAGACTTTGTTTCTGCCTGTGTCTCCTGTGTCCACAACAAAGTTCCGAGACACCTGCCTGCCGGCCGTCTTCTTCCGCTTCCTGTACCCGCTGCTCCCTGGCAGCATATAGCCATGGACTTCATAACAGATCTGCCCGTCTCTGCCGGTTGTACGGTCATTTGGGTGGTCGTTGACCGATTTTCCAAGATGGCTCACTTCATTCCCCTGCCAGGGCTTCCGTCTGCACCCGAGTTGGTTAAAGACTTTATCCGCCACATCTTCCGTCTTCATGGTCTGCCTCGTCACATTGTGTCGGATCGTGGGGTACAGTTCACCTCACGTTTCTGGAGAGCCACTTGTAAGTTGCTAGACGTCACCTTGGATTTCTCCTCCGCTTACCACCCGCAGTCCAATGGACAAGTCGAGCGAATCAATCAGAATCTGACCAGTTATCTCCGGCACTTCGTTAATGCCCACCATTCTGACTGGGTGGATCTCCTGCCTTGGGCCGAATTCTCTTACAACAATCACGAGAGCGAATCTTCCTCCAAATCTCCGTTTTTTGTAGTCTTCGGTCAACACCCCCGGATCCCTGTTCCTGTCTCCATCTCTGTGGACAATCCAGCTGCGGAATCTCTGGTTAACGAATTTTCCTCCATATGGGAGAGTACCCGGTCCGCACTCATTCTGTCATCCGAGCGCATGAAGAAACATGCTGACAAAAGACGTTTGGATCCTCCTCAATTCCGTCCTGGGGATAAGGTCTGGCTTTCGTCCAAGTATGTCCGGCTCAAGATTCCTTCCTACAAGTTAGGTCCTCGGTTCATCGGTCCTTTTGAGATCATCAGTCAGATCAACCCGGTGTCCTATAAATTTAAACTCCCGGCCAATTTGCGGATTCCTAACTCCTTCCATGTATCTCTCCTCAAACCGGTGGTACTTAACTCTTTTGTCAAGTCTACAGGTACACCTCCTGCTCCAGTGTCTGCTGAAGACGAATTTGAGGTTGAGAACATTCTGGCCACAAAAAGGGTAGGAAGAAAGACCTACTTTCTGGGGATTGGAAGGGGTTTGGTCCTGAGGAGAGAACGTGGGAGCCTCGGGAGAACATCCATGCCCCTCTCATCCTAGCTAAATTTCTTTCTGGCCTAAAAAGGGGGGGCCTAAGGGGGGGGGTACTGTAGCGTCGGCGTCCCTGCCCTCTGCCAGGCAGGGACGCTGTTCCCCTGCGACAGCGTCCTCTGCCAGGCAGGGACGTCGCCCCCCTTACCCGCGCTCAGCGTCCTCCTTCCGCCCTGCTGGGGCCGTGCGCTCCTTCCCTGCTACTGGACTTAGGGCGCGCGCCCGCGCGCTCCCCCGCTCTTATAGGGGCCGCGCGCATCTTTCAAAAAGGTCCCCGGCCAATGCCGGAGGACTCCACCCTATATAAAGTACTTCCTCCTTAATGGAGGTGCCCGAGCAATGTTGTTATTGCACTGTTCACTACTCTGCTTTAGCCCTCAGGGTCCGTTACCAGTTACCTGCCTGTTTCCTGCCAGTTTGCTTTCTGCTACCTGCCCGCAAGCCTGCCTGGAGGTTTGGCCGTCACATGCGGTGACCATCGGCAATTCCAGAGAACCTCGCCTGCTCACTTGGGGGCGCTCATCTGCCATCTGCCTGCAAGTCTACCTGGAGGTTCGGCCATCACCTGCGGTGTCCATCGGCTATTCCAGAGACTTTCGTCTGCTCACTTGGGGGCGCTCATCCGCCATCTGCCTGCAAGCCTACCTGGAGGTTCGGCCATCACCTGCGGTGTCCATTGGCTATTCCAGAGTATCTCGCCTGCTCACTTGGGGGCGTTCATCTGTCATCTGCCTGCTAGCCTACCGAGAGGCTCCACCATCTCAGGTCGTATATACCTGTCCATTCAGAGACTGCCCCGGCCCCTTGCCTGCCTGTTTATCCAGAGACTGCCCCGGTCACTTGCCGTGACTACCCGCCTGTTTATCCAGAGACTGCCCGGCCCCTTGCCTGCCTGTTTATCCAGAGACTGCCCCGGTCACTTGCCGTGACTACCCGCCTGTTTATCCAGAGACTGCCCCGGTCACTTGCTGTGACTACCTGCCTGTCTACCCAGAGACTGTCCCGGTCACTTGCTGTGACTACCTGCCTGTCTACCCAGAGACTGCCCCGGTCACTTGCCGTGACTACCCGCCTGTCTATCCAGAGACTGCCCCGGTCACTTGCCGTGACCTCCCACCTGTCTGTCCAAAGACTGCCCCCGTCACTTGCAGTGACTTCCTGTCCGTCTCCCCGGGCGCCACCCGCTCCTTTACAAGGAAAGCCTCCTTGTATAATAAAGCTCAGTGTTCCGCCTCCCAGACCCGTTACAGTGAGTGACATACCAGCTCTGGCGTGTCGAGGTAAGGAGGCTTATTCGCAGGTTACTTTGATAACAGCCTTCAGCTCATCTGCATTGTTGGGTCTGGTGTCTCTAATCTTCCTCTTCACAATACCCCACATATTCTCTATGAGGTTAAGGTCAGGCGAGTTTGCTGGCCAATCAAGCACAGTGATACTGTTGTTTATAAACCAGGTATTACTACTTTTGGCAATGTGGACAGGTGCCAAGTCCAAAAAGCTTGTTGGTAGAGGGAAGCATGAAGTGCTCTAAAATTTTGTGGTAGACGGCTGTGCTGACTTTGATCTTGATAAAACACAGTGGACCTACACCATCAAATGACATAGCTCCCCAAACCATCACTGATTGTGGATACTTTACACTAGACCTCAAGCAGTTGGATTGTGTGTCTCTCCACTCTTCCTCCAGACTCTGGGACCTTGATTTCCAAATGAAATGCAAAATTTACTTTCATCTGAAAACAACACCTTGGACCACTGAGCAACAGTCCAGTTCTTTTTCTCCTTGGCCCAAGTAAGATGCTTCTAGCTTTGTCTGTTGGTCATGAGTGGCTTGACACAAGGAATGCGACACTTGTAGCCCATGTTCTGGATACCTCTGTGTGTGGTGGCTCTTGAAGCAATGACTCCAGCAGCAGTCCACTCCTTTTGAATCTTCCCCAAATTTTTTAATTGCCTTTCCTTAACAATCCTTTCAAGGCTGCGGTTATCCCGGTTGCTTGTGCACCTTTTTTAAACCACACTTTTTCCTTCAACTCAACTTTCCATTAATATGCTTGGATACAGCACTCTGTGAACAGCCAGCTTCTTTAGCAATGACCTTTTGTTGCTTACCCTCCTTGTGAAGTGTGTCAGTAACTGCCTTCTAGACATCTGTAAAGTCAGCAGCCTTCCCTATGATTGTGGAGCCTACGAAACAGACTAAGGGACCTTTTTAAATATAAAGGAAGCCTTTGCAGGTGTTTTTTGTTAATTCTAATTTACTGAGATAATGACTTTTGGGTTTTCATTGGCTGTAAGCCATAATCATCAATATTAACAGAAATAAACACCTGAAATAGATCACTCTGTAATGACCCTATATAACATGTGTTGCACTTTTTGTATTGAAGAACTGAAATAAATTAACTTTTTGATGACATTCTTATTTTGTGAGAAGCACCTGTACATTTATGTCATGTCGGAGGCATGAGATTAAAATGGGCTCAGAAGCTGCTCCATATATTGCAGGTGCCAGCTGTGTTATATAGCTGGCATCCATTGCTAACTGAAGCAGTCACTAAAGTATACCCACTTAGCAACCACAGCCTGTAAGTAATTAGACACCTCCCATGATGCGATCATGGCATTCTGGGACCTATTGATAGCTTCAGTGTCTGCAGTCTTTGTACTCTGGTATGGCCTCCAAACAGTTTGCTACATTTTCAATACATTGCAATACACAAGCATTCCTCTGTATTTAAGGGTATGCCACACTAAGCGAGATCGCGCAAGCGACAGCATTTTTATGACGCAGCAGCGACATCGTTAGCGACGTCGCTGTGTGTGACATGTAGCAGCGATGCGGCCCCCGCTGCGATGTCGCTGATCGTGCACGAACGGTTTGGGCCGTATTTTGATCATTGGCGTCCCGCTGGGGAGCCTGAATCGCTGTGTTTGACACCTTTTATGAACGGTGTGTGACCTCGTTGGCGACTCATGTCAGCGGCGCAGGCGGGACTAGGTTTTCTTTAGTAACGCCCTTCAGCTCCGATTGCTGCTTTTTACCTACGTTCCAGCAATCTCAGGTTTCGAGATAACCAGAGACCTTAAATGAGCACTCAGTCAGCTGATAGCTATCTCTCCTGACTCTCCATACACATGAATGCTTGAATCAGCCAAGTTTTCTTATTCTCTATGGTGACAGCTAACTAATCTGTTGCCAGACTCCTATTTCAGAGCCTTATCTGCTTGCAAAAGAAAAGGATAGGGAAAAAACATTTAAAACGCCTGATTTTTATCTTCTCGACATTTTCTAACTGCAATAAAATAAATAAAGGGTATCGATAGTCACAGGTTCAATTCCTCTAGGTGTGTACTCGTTGAAAATGTTAAAAAAAAGATATAAAAACTTGAATCATCCTTCTTTTCCCATTCTCTGATAAAAAATACACATATGTAGCACTACATATACAGTATATTGAATTGTTTATCTGTCATAGTGAAGGGTGTAATGAAGAATAAAAATGCCAGAATACACTTTTTCTTTGGAGTGAAGAGCTGTGCATATTCATTACCTTAATAAGTGAGGCCACGTGATCGCTCGGCATAGGAAGAGCTGCCGGCGCTGGAACCAACGAGATGCTGCGAGGGCCCGGGACTAACGAGATGCTGCGAGGGCCCGCAAGAGGGTGAGTAGGATGTCTTCTGGAAGCCGGTGGCTGCGGCTATCACTGTGCGCACTATAAATGAATATTCATTTCTCTTTAGCAGAAGCACAGGCTTTAGCCACAGCCGCCGGCTCCTGCCTCTGTCACCCGCCGCTCTCCCACCCCCTCCGGCTTTCTGGGACAATTGACTCGTGTATAAGCCGAGGGGGGCATTTTCAGCACAAAAAAATGTGCTGAAAAACTCGGCTTATATACGAGTATATACGGTAAATGATACATTTCCAAAATACAACTCGACCCGCAAAAATCAAACCTTCATATCGCTTTGTTTGATGAAAAAATAAACAGTTTTACTTTTGGCAGATGAAAATGAAGATACCAAAGGGGAAAAAGAAAAACTAAAAGGTTTAGTTGTCTGCATATTTTAAACCCATAAAATATATGTAATGGATGTCATGCGATGGAATATTTCAGATGCATTCTGATGACATGCCTGATAAAATGTTTAGACCTTGACAAAAGTCTGAGTCCAGGACTTTTCAGGGCAGAGGGAAATATTTAAAAATGCTTGAGAACCTGCTAAGCCCCCGGCCTGTGTTTGAAAGGGGCAACTGTTATTTGAAATGGGGGATTGGTGTGCTATCCATTTTCCATAAACTCAGTCTGTCTGGGTATTTGTTGCACTCACTTCCATAGGACAAAGGGTAATAAAAGTCATTTTAGTGAAAGCAGATGTGAAGTGTTTGTAGTAATCTCCACCAGGTTATTCCTAGCACATGTAAACCGTTTACATTAGCTCAAGTGGTGACGGTGCCCAGCGAGGATGGGCAAGAGAGGCAATGATCAATCTGAACAAGATTTCGGTATGTTACGGTTCACATTAATTTACATTTACATTATGTGTACTAAACTTATATAAAGATTCATATAAATTGTGTTAATAACCCAATACATATATGACTCATTTAATTATAGAATTTTTTTTACATTAGAATTTATAATAAAAAATTATAACTTTTTTTCCTGGCTTATGTTTGGCTCTTAGTTCTAATTACGGTGAAAAACAATATTCTGTATAATGCTTGTATCTGCCGACATACACGGAAGCAATCAGATTTTTTGGAATCTTAATAGTATTTTTAACCCCTTTCCGACATGGGGCGTAATAGTAAACCAATGTCGGACTCCCCCTGTTTGGTGTGGACACCGGCGCTGACCTCGCACCTGTGCAGGCACATGTCAGCTCATATATACAGCTGACATGTGCCTGCACCAGCTGCGGGTGGAATCCCGATCCACCCGCAGCTGTTAACTGGTTAAATGCCACTGTCAATCTCTTACCGGAAGCTCGTCGGAAATCCTGCCCATAGATGACCCCGTCACATGATTGCAGGTCATTGATGGGTCGGCATGACAACCAAAGATCTCCAGTAGACCTCTATGGTGGTCGGCGCTCATAGCAAGTGAGCATTTGTACTACACACAGGCGATCTGATCATCGTCTGTGAGTAGAAGAGCATATCAAAGTACTGCAGCTTCAAGTCTTCTATGAAGACTTTTGAAGCATGCAAGTAAAAAAAAATGTTTTTAAAAAAGAAATAAAAGTTCATATCACCCCCCCTTTCGCCCCATTCAGAATAAAACAATAAAAAAAAATCAAATATACACTTATTTGGTATTGCCGTGTTCAGATTTACTCGATCTATCAATTTAAAAAAAGAATTAACCCGATCGCTAAACTGCGTAACGAGAAAAAAAGTCAAAACTCAGAATTATGGGGTTTTTTGGTCACGGCAGCATTATATTAAAATGCAGTAATGGGCGATCAAAAGATCGTATCTGCAGCAAAATGGTATCACCAAAAACATCAGCTTGGCACGCAAAAAATAAGCCCTAACCCAACCACAGATCATGAAAAATGAAGTGGGTATAGACACCTGCAAAAATGCCTGTACTAAAAGATACGAATATATGTATACACGCTCAGTGTTTATTGAAAGGTGACTGAAATTGGGACAGCACTCCTCTATATCAGAAAGATGGAGGCTGCTTGGAGGAATGCAATTAATTTTCTCCTGCAGATTAACCCCTTTTCTGCATGGTAATAACATTTGGGGATATGACAGGGTCCCATCAATTCGAGAGAGAAGAAAATTAATTGTCTATCTAATGCCACCCATAGGAGGATGCCCTATAAGTCAGTATCTGACTCTTTAGAGAGTTTTTTAATTTATTTATGCTTTGCTTATATAGCACCATGATATTACGCAGCGCTTTGCATATATTATTGTCGCTGTCTCCATTGGGGCTCACAATCTAAATTCCCTATCAGTATTTCTTTGGAGTGTGGGAGGAAACCAGAGGAAACTCACGCAACATGGGGAGAACATACTCCTTCCAGATTTTGTCCTTGGTGGGATTTAAACCCAGGACCCCGGTCCTGCAATGCTACAGTACTAACCACTGAGCCACCAGAAGATTTGATTTATTAGTCAATTCAGAGACTCACATCTGTAGACAGCACTGTTTTAGAGATGTTGCTCTTCAACAAAACAGAGTAGAGTTGATATTAATCTACAGGGTAGGCTCTTATGGGAGAAACTAGATAGAGTATTCTTCCTTCTTGAGGAGTCTTGCACTATTTAGCATACTTTTTCCAAAAATCTTTCTACCAGCTGAATCTCCCAAATAGTATAAGTACCTTTCATGAGCTATTAAAGTATTATATTACATCTCTCTGAATCGTGTTTTAGGTTCATGTCATGGTGCAAACCAAAAACATAGAAAGACCTACAGCATGTTTATTACATGTGTTAAACTATTTTGTGAACTTATTGCTTTTTTTAAAGAAGTCAAATTTATATATATAAATATATATATAATATATATATTTATATATACATATATAAATATATGAGTTCATATATAGTACCTTAATCCATTTTCCCTCAATATATGAAACAAAACTAATCCGCTTTTGACCAAATCTGTGAAACAACACTGTGCTTTTAATATCCTCCACATGTAATTTATCACATCACTTCTAACTACTTTCCTTTCTCAATATTTGGTGGAGGAAACATGGCTGTCTTTCAGTAATTGTTGCGCATTAAACCTCTCTTTGAATGGTTCTTGCATTATCTAAATAGTGAGGATTGTTTAATCCCTGTACCCCGATGGTGGTTTGCATGTTACTGATCGGGCCAATTTTTACAATTCTGACCATTGTCCCTTTATGAGGTAATAACTCTGGAACACTTCCATGGATCCTGGTGATTCTGACAATGTTTTCCTGTGACATATTGTACTTCATAAAAGTGGTAAAATGTCTTTGATATGACACGTTTATTTGCGAAAAAAATGGAAATTTGGTGAAAATTTGGAAAATTTCACAATTTTCCAACTTTGAATTTTCATGCCCTTAAATCACAGAGATATGTCACATAAAATACTTAATAAGTAACATTACCAAAATGTTTAATTAACATCAGCGCAATTTTGGAACCAAATTTTTTTTTTGTTAGGAAGTTATAAGGGTTAAAAGTTAAATAGCGATTTCTCATTTTTACAAATTTTTTTTTGTTAGGAAGTTATAAGGGTTAAAAGTTAAATAGCGATTTCTCATTTTTACAACACCATTTTTTTTAGGGACCACATCACTTTTGAAGTCACTTTGAGGGGTCTATATGATGGAAAATAGCCAAAAGTGACAACATTCTAAAAACTGCACCCCTGAAGGTGCTCAAAACCACATTCAAAAAGTTTATTAACCGTTCTGGTGGCTCACAGGAATTTTTGGAATGTTTAAAAAAATTAACATTTAACTTTTTTCACAAAAATTTACTTCAGATCCAATATTTTTTAATTTACCAAGGGTAACAGGAGAAATTGGACCCCAAAAGTTGTTGTACAATTTGTCCTGAGTGCGCTGATACCCCATATATGCAGGTAAACCACTGTTTTGGTGCATGGCAGAGGTCGGAAGGGAAGGAGCACCGTTTGACTTTTCAATGCAAAATTGGCTGAAAATGAGATCTGACGCCATGTCACGTTTGGAGAGCCCCTGATGTGCCTTAATAGTGGAAACACCCCACAAGTGACACCATTTTGGAAATTATACCCCTAAGAAACTTATCTAGATGTGTGGTGAGCACTTTGAACCCCCAAGTGCTTCACAGAAGTTTATAACATAGAGCCGTAAAAATAAAAAATCTAATTTTTTTCACAAAAATGATCTTTTTGCCCCCAATTTTTTATTTTTCCAAGGGTAACAGGATAAATTGGACCTCAAAAGTTACAATCAAACAGAGACTTGGAAGCATAAGGCTATATAACAAACACTTTATTGAAAAATGATTAAAATATGTAAACAACACTTTAAAAATGGGATGTGAGTCCAATAATATCCCAAAGATCATAGTATGCAAAATCACCAAAATATTCAGGTCACTAAGTGCTGTGTGCATATCTAATATCTATACGATGTAGTTCTAGAGTATATGTCTATATTGAAAAAATGACTAAGTATGGAGTGGACAAGGCAACTGTTAGGTGGATTCATAACTGGCTTAGTGATTGGACTCAAAGAGTGGTCGTAAATGGCTGCACATCCAGTTGGAAGAATGTCTCAAGTGGGGTACCACAGGGCTCTGTTTTGGGCCCTCTATTGTTCAACATCTTTATCAATGATTTAGATGAAGGAATTGAGGGTAAACTGATCAAATTTGCTGATGACACAAAGATAGGAGGGGTAGCTAATACTAGAGAAGAGAGAGAGAGGATTCAAAAAGATATAAATAAACTGGAGCAGTGGGCAGCAACTAACAGAATGGTTTTTAACAGGGAAAAATGCAAAGTACTACATCTGGGCAATAAAAATGAAAAAAGCATATACAAAATGGGAGGAATAGGGCTAAGTAACAGCACATGTGAAAAAGACTTGGGTATACTAATTGATCACAGACTGAACATGAGTCAACAGTGTGATGCAGCAGCAAAAAAGGCAAATACAATTCTAGGATGTATCAACAGAAGCATACAGTCTAGATCACGTGAGGTCATTATTGCCCTCTACTCCTCTTTGGTCAGACCTCATCTGGAATACTGTGTCCAGTTTTGGGCACCACATTTTAAAAAAGACATCAACAAACTGGAGCAAGTTCAAAGGAGAGCCACCAGAATGGTGACCGGTCTGCAAACCATGTCCTATGAGGAACGGTTGCAGGATTTGGGAATGTTTAGCTTGCAAAAAAGAAGACTGAGAGGAGACTTAATAGCTGTCTACAAATATCTCAAGGGCTGTCACATTGTAGAAGGATCATCTTTATTCTCATTTGCACAAGGAAAGACTAGAAGCAATGGGATGAAACTGAATGGGAGGAGACACAGATTAGATATTAGAAACAACTTCTTGACAGTTAGGGTGATCAAGGAGTGGAACAGGCTGCCACGAGAGGTGGTAAGTTCTCCTTCAATGGAAGTCTTCAAACAGAGGCTGGACAGACATCTGTCTGGAATGATTTAGAGAATCCTGCTTTGAGCAGGGGGTTGGACCAGATGACCCAGGAGGTCCCTTCCAACTCTACTATTCTATGATTCTATGATTCTATATGTTTCCCAATATACCATATGCCATGTATCACTGGGGAAAAATCTATATTAGAGTGTATTAGGGCAATTGTGCCACTATCCAAGCAAAACACTATAAGATGTAGATTTAAGCACTAAGTCAAGAGGCAAAGAGAATTATACAATGGCTATTAGTGCACATATATAGACAGCTACCTGTTGTACATAGTGATTAAGTATAAAATCGAATGGCTATATGTACTATACCAGATAAATGCACCTAAGAGATTGTACACAAATCATGTCAGCAGTGGTGCGGTTAATTATAATGCTATGTAGCAAAAGAAAATACTAATATTCAGGCGATATACCAATTTCAAGTAAATTCTATATAACATCAGGGGGATTAGCTGCACCTGAGAGGTGTATATAACACATGACTGGAGTGACTGAATATATACAATATAGAAAACATGGTGAAAAGTGAAAAGGGATATGCAAGTACGACCTGAGGGAATGCCGTTGTAGCCCCGACGCGCGTTTCGCGTTAGCTTCGTCCTGGGGGATTTGTTCGAATGGTTAGGGGCATCAAGTGCCGCTATATATATCTCAAGTTGTGATATAATTACCTCTGGAGTTGGTTACATGTGTGTAGCGGGTCTGTATTCAGCGTGTGACGCACATAAGATGCGCACCCGTCAGCCGTGCAGCCGTCCCCCCATCCAAGAGTATCGGAGGGGGAGAGGCCACAACTAGCAGACGCGGCGCATCTCCATGGCAACAAGTAACATGTGAAGCCACTGAGACGCACATCCGCCCGCCGTGCAGCCACCTCCCCCTCCAAAACGTCAGAGGAGGAGAGGCCACAACAAGCCAGACAGACGCGTCTCCACGGCCACACCTATCATGTAGACGTCACCATGGTGCCCGCCCGCCCGTGGTGCGGCAGCCTCCCACCTCGAGTATCGGAGTGAGAGAGGCCACAACCAGCAAGCGAGACGTGTCACCATGACAACGTCCAGCGTGATGAACGAGTGTCAACGGTCGCCGAACCGTATCCCCACCTGACGTCAAAGTGGGGAAGTGGCACAGTCCAGCCGAGGAACAGGTATCAAAAACGCTGTGCAGCGAATAAACAAAGTGCACTATAGCATCAGTCTATTGTACTTATGCTGAGGTGCCAAATACTGAATAAACAAGTAAAATATATACAGATCCACTATCCACCTCAAACTCCAGGGTTAGTGCATATAGATGAAAAAATGTAGGAGAACACACACACTGTTAATCTATACTATGAGATAAGTCTAAACTACTACTGATAAATAACAATATAAAGACATGCTAACAATAACTAATGAATTGCACACAATGGATCATAATCAGAGATCTTGATGTTAATGTAAAGGACACAGTCTAGATATAGTATCTAATGTTTCCAAACAATAATCCAATTCTTGAAGATACAGGTTTCATAAAAGGATCAAATTAGTTGTTATTGTCTTCTTAACAGCTGGGAATCCCGTCTTGCTCTTCAGATGTCTTCATTGTGGAAGGTCTTATGTCTTTCTCCCTCTACAGAGATCCATCTAATTTCGGGTCATGAAATCCATTGTAAACTAGACTAAAAAACAAATAAATGAGACATGTGTGCACCAACAAGAGGAATTAAAATACTTCCTACCACTAAAACAAAATTATAGAAAGGGGGCAAAACTCAGAACCTCATTCAGACCTGCCGGGAACATGGATCCTACTTTGTGAATCCATTTGGTTTCAGTTTGAGCCAATTTCTTTTTCCAATCTCCTCCTCTAAGATCTATCCATATTTTATCGATGCCCATTACAAGGAGTAATTTAGGATTTGATTCGTGATAAATTTTGAAATGCCTCGGTAAAGGTTTCAAAGTAGTGATATCATCAATTTCACAGGCATTTTTAATGTCCCTATAATGTTCCCTCACTCGGATTTTGAGGGGACCTCAAAAGTTGTTGTGCAATTTGTCTTGAGTATTCTGATACCCAACATGTAGGGGTAAACCACTGTTTGGGCGCATGGCAGAGCTTGGAAGGGAAGGAGCGCCGTTTTACTTTTTCAACGCAGAATTGGCTGGAATTGAGATCAGACACCATGTTGCGTTTGGAGAGCCCCTGATATGCCTAAACAGTGGAAAACCCCCAATTCTACCTCCAACCCTAACCGCAACACACCCCTAACCCTAATCCCAACCCTAAAGATAACCCTAACCACAAACCTAACCCTAACACACCCCTAATCCCAACCGCAACCGTAATCCAAACCCTAGCCCTAACCCTAACTCTAACTTTAGCCCAACCCTAACCCTGATTTTAGCCCCAACTCAAACCCCAACTTTAGCCCAACTCACTTTAGCCCAACTCTAACCCTAATGGGAAAATGGAAATAAATAATTTTTTTTATTTTACTATTTTTCCCTAACTAAGGGGGTGATAAAGGGGGGTTTGATTTACATTTTTTTTTTATTTTGATCACTGCTATAGGGTCTATCACAGTGATCAAAATGATCCAATAGGAAAAAATCTATTGTTGCGGTGCCGGCCAGCAGATGTCGCACTGCGCATGCGCCCGCCATTTTCTCCCGGAAGAAGCTGGCGGCCCAGGGTACTTCAGGGGGCCTGCAGGGACAACAGAGGTACCGGGAGGTGTTCGGGGGACCCGGGGACCTCATTTCTGTCTCCTCTGATGTGCAATCACATCAGAGGAGACAGAAATTAAATGGAAAATCTGACTTTTTTTTGTGGTCGCTGTTATACCGTTAATAACGGTGATTGCAACATCGGGGTCATATTCTCTGGGGTCTCGACTACCCCCGGCAGCTGAGACCTCAGAAAATTCAGACGATGGGGGTCACTATAACCTTAAACCTCAGCGCCGTTAAAAAGTGGCGCTATGCTTTAAGTACCTTTAACTGCCGCCGTGAAATGACGTATCGGCAGTCGTTAAGGGGTTAAATGTAACTCTCATCGTTCTCCCCTGCTTGTGCCGATCACCGGCACAGCAATGAAGAATGATGAGAGCCGTGTTCAGCACCTGTCGCCGGGGAACAGCGCTTACTGTAACGCTTCTTCCCTGGCACCAATCCGTGTGGTACTGATGCAGCACACACATGCCACACGTGTTCTGCAAGTATTACACAAATGGATACTGATATCTCCGGTTTTTATGTTTGGCAGCTGTCACACACTAAAAGACGCTTTTTATTGCAAAAATAGTTTTTGCATCACCACATTTTGAGAGCTATAATTTTTCCATATTTTGGCCCGCAGAGTCATGTGAGGTCTTGTTTTTTGCAAGACGAGTTGCCGTTTTTATTAGTACCATTTTCGGGCACATGACATTTTTTGATCACTTTCTATTCCGATTTTTGGGAGACAGAATGAGCAAAAACCAGCAATTCATGAATTTCTTTTGGGGGGGCGTTTACACCGTTCCACATGTGGTAAAATTGATAACGCAATTTTATTCTTCGGGTCAGTACAATTACAACGATACCTTATTATTTATATAATTTTTTTTATCTTTTGGCGCTTTTATATAATAAAAACTATTTTATAGAAAAAACAATTGTTTTTGCCACTTTATTCTGAGAGCTATAACTTTTTTATTTTTCTGCTGATGGAGCTGTATGGCAGCTTTTTTTTGCCAGACACAATCACGTATTCAGCGGTACCATTTTTATTTACATCCAACTTTTTGATTGCTTGTTGTTATTCAACTTTTTGTTCGACGGTATGATAATAAAGCATTGTTTTTTGCTTTGCTTTTTTTTATGGTGTTCACTAAAGGAGTTAACTAGTTTGACAGTTTTTTTAGGTCACAGTTGTTGCAGACGCGGCAATACCAAATATGTGTACGTTTATTGTTTTTACATTTTTTTCATTCAAGTATTGATTTATTGATAGAATAAATTTTTTTTTTTTTTTTACATTTTTACTGTTATTTTAAACTTTATTTTTTACTTTATTCTAACTTTTACACTTTGTCCCACTATGGGACAATCATTTTCTGCAGGCTGATCGCTTCTATAGCATGCAGATGAAGCAGCATCAGCATGCTACAGAAGCTGTCAGCACTGCACTTAGTGCACACTCACCTGAGAGACTTCCTGATCATGCACTGCGCATGACAGGAAGTTTCTCAGCTTTGGAGACCCGGATGTCGTCATGACGCGGGGTCTCCAATGCAAAGACTGAGGGGCTGACAGTCCCTCTTCCTGTTCCCAGAACGCTGTGATCTTGTTTGATCACAGTGTTCTGGGGGTTAAAGTGATGGGAGCGGTCTGTGACTGCTCCTGGCACTTAGTGCTGGGTGTCAGCTGTGAGAATCAGCCGTGCCGATTGCCATGACGTACTATCCCGTCCATTACGTCAGATGTCAGAGTGGGGTTAAATCACAGAGATATGTTTATCACACAAAATAGTTAATTAATAACATTTCCAATGTGTCTGATTTACATCAGCACAATTTTGGAACCAAATTTGTTTTTTTAAGGAAGTTATATTTCCAACAAAATATACAAAACCATTTTCTTTTAGGGACCATATCACATTGGAAGTCACTTTGAGGGGTCTATATGATAGAAAATATCCAAAAGTGACACCATTCTAAAAACTGCACCCCCAAGGTGCTCAAAACCACATCCAAGAAGGTTATTAACCCTTCAGGTGCTTCATAGGAATTTTTGGAATGAGGAAAAAAAATGAACATTTTACTTTTTTTCACAAAAAAATCACTTCAGATCCAATTTTTTTATTTTGACAAGGGTAACAGAAAAAAAATGGACCCAAAAATTTTTTGTGTAATTTCTCCTAAACATGCCAATACCCATATGAGGGAGAAATCAACTGTTGGGCACACGGCCGGGCTCGGAAGGGAAGGAGCATCATTTGACTTTTTGTAAAAATTTCCTGAAATCATTAGCGGATGTCATGTCACATTTGGAGAGCCCCTGATGTGCCTAAACAGTGGAAACCTACCACAAGTGACCCCATTTTGGAAACTAGACCCCTCAAGGAATGTATTTAGATGTGTAGTGAGTACCTTAAACCCCCAGGTGCTCTTGCAGAAGTTTATAACGTTTAGCCGTGAAAATATTAAAATCACATTTTCCCCACAAAAATGTTATTTTAGCCCCAAAATTTACATTTTCACAAGGGTAACAGGAGAAATTGCACAATACAATTTGTATTGCTATTTCCCCTGAGTACACCAATACCCCATATGTGGGGGTATACTACTTGTGTGGCACAGTGCAAAGCTCGGAAGGGAAGAGGTGCCATATCGGGGTTCAGATTTTGCTGGAATGGTTTCAGGGTGCCATGTCACATTGGCAGAGCCCATGAGGTGCCAGAACAACAGAAACCCCTATATGTGAACTCATTTTACAAACTACCTTCCCCAATGGATTCATCTAGGGGTGCAGTGATCATATTGACACATGTGCCTCACAGAATTTTATACCATTGAGTGGTGAAGAAAGAATACATTACATTTTTACCACTAAAATGTTTTAGCCCCAAGTTTTTAATTTTTCTAAGGGCTAATAAGAATTTTTTTTACAACAAACTGAGGTCCATTTTTTCCTGAGTGTGCCAATACCCTACATGTAATCAGGAAATATTGTTCATGCACAATGCAAAGCTCAGAAGGCAAGGCGTGCCAGATTGGACCCCATTTTGGAAATTATACCCTTTGGGAATTTATCTACAGGAGTAGTGACAATTTTGACTTCCCTGGTATTTTCCAGAAACAAACAGCAATGAATGTGGCCGATTGAAAATTGCAAACTGCCATTGTAGTGACCAGTATGTTGTAGTGACTAGTACGTTGCAATCATCAGTACATTATGCACAGCCCTTGCTTCTGGAGGCAAGCACCTGTAAATTAGGTGGGCTCTCATGACTTCAGAAATGCCAAACGTGGACACAATATGTGGTTTAGGTACACTTGGGCAAGAGGGGAGAGGGCATTTGGATTTGGAGCAGAGAATTTGCTGAATTTCTTTTGGCGGGTGAGGAGCCATTTTGCTTTTCCAGTGCATTTGTACTACTAGTAAAGTGGAAGACTCCTATATTTCTGTTAACAGATGACAGATCTGAGTGAGGACTTGCTTTTTTGTGGATTAAGTTGAAGCTATTATTGGGAACATTGTACATAATGTTTGGGATCACATTTATCCGGCGCTCTAGGCTGAGCACTTACTTTGGGGTTTCCACTTAAATCTCTCAGTAACGTGATTCAGATGAAACCCCCGATGGATCCATTCACTATAATGAGGCAGTGCTGAACTTCGTCTAGCCTCTGTTTAGCGGTGTCCTTCTTTTCAGAAGTGCACAAAACTGTGGCCAACGGCACTTTTATGCAATTCTAAACAGATGGACACAGCCAGATCACAGGTTAGACAACGTCCACAGTGCCTCCATCTGCCTCATTATAGGGAATCTTCCACCAGAGGTTCCATCTGAATCACGTATTTCAGAGACTTACACAGAAAACCCTGGTGCAAGCGCTCAGTGCAAAGCACAGGATAAATGTGCACTGAGCCTTACTGCGATCTTTGGAAGGCAGAATGAAAAAATCAGCAGGTGAAGAATTGGTTTTATTTAATTTTTGTGCCGTTCCCCATGTGGTATAAGTGATTAGGTGACTTTATTCTTGGAGTCGGTGCGGTACCAGATGTATACCAGGTTTTTATGTTTGGCTGCTAAAAGACGCTATCTATTGCAAAAAATTGTTTCTGCATCACCATATTTTGAGAGCTATAATTTTTCAATATTTTGGCCCACAGAGTCATGTGAGGGCTTGTTTTTTATGGGACGAGTTGACGTTTTTATTGGTACCATTTTCAGACAGATGACATTTTTTGATCGATTTCTATTCCTATTTTTGGGAGGCAAAATGAGCAAAAACCAGGTTTTTAGAATTTCCTTTTTTTTGGTAGGGGAACTTTATGTCGTTCCGCGTGTGGTAAAATTGATTAGGCAGTTTTATTCTTCGGGTAAGTATTATTACAGCGATATCACATTTATATAGGTTTTTTAATGTTTTGGCCCTTTTACACAATGAAAACTATTTTAGATTTTTTTCATCTCTTTTTTCTGAGAACTGTAACTTTTTTATTTTTCTGCTGCTGGAGCTGTATGGTGGCTTGTTTTTTGCAGGACAAGGTATTGTTTTCAGTAGTACCATGATTATTTATATCCTTATTTTTAATCGCCTTTTATTCCACATTGATGATAAAGCAATGTTTTTTGCCTTGTTTTTTATTTTTTTTTTTTATGGACAGATGCCACGATACCAAATATGTGTACTTTTATTGTTTATATATTTGTTTTTCATACAAATATTTATTTATGGATACATCTTTTTAATTTTTTTAAATTTTTTTATATTTTAGAATTATTTAAAAAAGTTTTTACTTTTTTTTAACTTATTTACTTTGTCCTACTATGTGACTAGCATTTTTTTGCAGGCTGATCGCTTGTATAGCATGAGGATGCAGGAGCATCCCCTATGCTATGCAACCTGTGTGCTCTGCACTGACAGATAAAGTTGCTGATCATGCACTGCGCATGATAAAACAATTTTCCTAGCTCTGGTGACCCGGATGTCGTCATGACGACATCAGGTCAAAGTGGCAACGATTGGGACCCTGTGTTACGACGCTTGGTTTCCGATCCAAGGGCAGACGGGCTATCATCCCTCTGCTGGCTCCCGAAACGATACAATAGAGTTCGATTGCAGCATTTAGGGGGTTAAAGATCCGGGAGCCGTGCGGGACTGCTCCTGGCACTAAGTGCCGAGTGTCAGCTGTCAGAATCCGCTGACACTCAATGGCGATCACATGCACACAGCCCGTGTGCGCGCATGATCGCCTGGTCGTAATAATCCATCAGTATCAGGGCGCGTGGACGTATTATTACTGACTATGTCAGAAAGGGGTTAAAATTTAGGACTTTACACTTTACAGCTGTGTCCTCCACCTGATTTGCCTGAACACGTATAACAATTCAAAGTGTACAATCATTCAGAGTGTCCTTGGCTGGACCCAAGAAGTGACAAAAACAAAGAGAAGATAATGGTCAATGCTTACAAAAGTGTGAGATAAAATAGTGATCATGGTCAAGATATTTTTTGGACTTGCCTTCATCCTCTTCCAATACAAGCATGCCTCTTAATGAATCAGGAGCAATCTGACCAGTGGTGGGTGCCTACATGAGTCTCTCTACAAATCCTACTCCCGTCAGGAACTGAGGTACACCACAACTTATCATGAATTAGACAAGCTGTGGCATCTCACCCCCATCAACCTCCAGCTTCACTCACTTGTAGAAGAGAAAAACTTGTGAAAATGCCAAAAGTCTCAAAATTCTTGTGCAACTCCATATGTCACAAAAAATTTAGCAACTTTCCAAAGTGAATTCTGTCGTAATTGCTTTGATGATTCATGGCCATGAACTGTTGATTGAGACATAATTTGATATGTGTTAAGGGTATGCCACACTAAACAATATCGCTAACGGGATCGCTAAAAAACGTCACTATTTAGCGATCCCGTTAGCGATATTGTTCAGTGCGGCAGCTTCCAGCGACGAGCTTCCTGCTGTGATCTCGCTCGTCGCTGGAATCGCTCCGGACCCTATTTCATCGCTGGCGCTCCCGCTGGGTAAGTATCTTATCGCTGTGTGGCACCTTTTCTTAGCGATTTAGCGGTACTTTTGTACCGCTAAAGTCGTTAAGAAGATCGCTAACGGCGATAGCGTCGTTAACTATATCGCTAAATGTGGCCGCATTTAATGATATAGAAACAATCCCGCTAGCGATCTCATTAGTATGCAAAGCTAACGAGATCGCTAGCGGGATAGCTTAGTGTGGCAGTACCTTTAAGGAATGGGGATAGCGAGCTGTCGGCTGAATGAACACTCAGCGTCAGCGATCTTATGTGTATGGCCAGCTCTCAGCACATAAAGGCAGAGGTGAGGACATTTGTGGGGTGATCAAAATCCATATTATACATGGGTAGACAGTGCTTTCTGTGTACTCTTAATACATGGGCTGATTTACTAGCATAAACTGTATAGATGCATATATTTTGAGATAACGTATTTTTTGGACCATAAGACGCACTTTTTTCCCCAAAAATTTTGGGGGAAAATGGGGGTGCGTCTTATGGTCGCAACATACCGGAAAGTCCAGTGGCGGCGGCACTCCCAATGCAGCTTCGCGGCGATGCGGTGGTGGTGTCCGGGCAGCAGCGGGCCTCTGGGCTGCGTGGGGGGCTCCGCCGGCATCTCGTCCCAGCCGGAAAGCCCCCCCGCAGCTGCGACTCGGTACCGGGCTGAAGGCCGCCAGGGGCCTCCGGTGGCGGTCCCGATCCAAAGTGTGGTGTGGTGATGGTGTTCGGGCAGCAAGCGGGCCTCTGGGCTGCGTGGGGGGCTCCGCCGGCATCTTGTCCCAGCCGGAAAGCCCCCCACAGCTGCGACGCGGTGCCGGCATGAGGAATGGCCGCCTGGGGCCTCCGGCAAGATGGCCGCCGCATACTCTCGTTCAAATCTCGTTGCCGAGATTTGAACGAGAGTATGCAGCAAGATGGCCGCCGCATACTCTCGTTCAAATCTCGTTGCCGAGATTGAACGAGAGTATGCGGTGGCCATCTTTCCAGAGGCCCCAGGCGGCCATTCCTCATGCCGGCACCACGTCGCAGCTGCGGGGGGCTTTTCGGCTGGGACGAGATGCCGGCGGAGCCCCCCACGCAGCCCATAGGCCCGCTTGCTGCCCGTACACCACCACCGCACCACACTTTGGATCGGGACCGCCACCGGAGGCCCCTGGCGGCCTTCAGCCCGGCACCGCGTCGCAGCTGCGGGGGGGCTTTCCGGCTGGGACGAGATGCCGGCGAAGCCCCCACGCAGCCCAGAGGCCCACTGCTGCCCGGTCACCACCACCGCATCGCAGCGAAGCTGCATTGGGAGTGCCGCCGCCACCGGATTTGTGAGTATATAGCCACCCTGGCCACCCCACAGAACACAGCCACCCCACATAACACAGCCACCCCACATAACACAGCCACCCCCCAGTGCCCAACCACCCCACACAGTGGTAAGCTAAATTCGGACTGTAAGACGGACCCCCTTTTGACACATTATTTTTTTTTCCCAATTTTCCTTCTGAAAATTTGGGGTGCGTCTTATAGTCCGAAAAATACGGTATATAGAATCTTATAATCAACAAGCACTAGATTTCTAGCCCTCTTCCTCTGTGAAGAAACAATTTGCATAAGTTCATTTTAAATATACAGTTAAAAAAGGCAAAAACATTTTTTACTTTGAAATTTGCTAAACATAAATTTCAAGACACCTAATAATATAGATATATAAGATTTTAGCACAACATAATAACAACAGGTGCAATACAATAAACTTAAAAAGTTATTCCCACGATGGCAATATTTTTATGGAAAGCCCAGCATCTGCATGACGATTGTTAATATAAGGCTGGAGTCACACTGGCGACAAAATCGGACGACTACAATGCGATGAAATATCGCATTGCAGTCGGACCTATGTTAATCTATGGAGCAGCTCCCAGTATCAGATTTTTTGTGGTCCGTTTTAAACGTCCGAGTGCAATCGCAGCATGCTGCGATTGTCACCGATTGGGGTCGACTATCGCCAATGCAAGTCTATGGAGCGATCAAAAATCGGATTACAAACGGACCACACTGTGGGGACTTGCGATTAAATCGCATCAGTGTCCTTTAGAAAAAGCCGGCAATTCATCCCCGGCTATACTGTAAAATCACACTGACAGCTTTAATAAAGAATCGAATCAATACATATCCACACATAGAATCCACATATATATATATATATATATATATATATATATGTCATTGTGACAAAATATATATATATATACATATATTTATAGTTGTTACACTTCTACATACTGTAATAGCCGCTAATTCAATTGCCGGCTCAGTGAAATCACAGAAGCCGACATGAAATGATACATTGTTTTCCACACAGTTAACCATGTAATTTCATGTATTTTTATTATGTTTGAAACATACAATTACATGAGTATATGTGTGCTAAATTTCAGACATGTAGGGGTTATTAAAGGTGTAAATTCGTTGAAAAAAAATGTGTGGGCTCCCGCTGTATTTTCTCCACCAGACAGACAAAGCAAGCGAGTGGGGGGCAGATAATAATAGCCTAGGGAGGGTACATTTTTTTTGTGCCCCCCTGGCTACTAACATCTGCCCCCAACACCCCAGAAAGGGCAAATCTATAATTAGATTCGCCCTTTCTGGCACTTTGCCCGTCTATTCCCATTGCCCTGTAGCGGTGGCGAATGGGTTAATCTCACCTTAATGTCACCTTAGTATTGAAAGGTGACCTTAAGGCAGGTTAATAATTGAGAGCTGTCAATTAGACAACTATCAATTATTAATCCTATTGTAGTAAATTAAAAAAACACAGACACATTAATTAAAAATTATTTTAATGAAATAAAAACACCTTTTTTGACCATATTTTATTTTACACTTAATCCGTGCGAAGCCATTGATCTCCTAAAATAAAGAAAAAATAATAAAACAACATTATTCTTACCTATTCCGCCGATCTGTCACGTCCCACGCTGTAATCCTTCACAAAGGGTTAATAGCTTTGAGCCAAGCAGTGCAAGTAATCCTGCATGCTCAGCTCAAAGTCCTGAATGAATAAGTTCCTCTCCTGGCGACAGGAGAGGATGTGTTTCATGAATAAAGCTTAATTGATTGTGTCCACTTTCCCTTTAGGTCAGGTCACTAAAGTTAAATTGCCAATAAATCAATTAAGCTACATTCATGAATCTATTCCTCTCCTTTTGTGGTAGAGGAAGTTATTCATTCAGGGGATACAGCTAGGAGACAGAATTATCTCCCTGCTAACTGTAACCTGTTAACCCTTTCTGATGGATTACAACGTGGGACCTGACTGTACATCGGATTGGTAAGTATAATTTTGCTTTTTTATTTTATTTTTATTACAGTAAATGGTTTTAGCAGGAAATAAAATATGGTCAAAAACTGTGTGATTATTTAATTAAACTTATTTTTTATTAAACTGTGTGTGTTTGATTTTTCTTTCATACAATAGGATTAATAATTGATAGTTGTCTAATTGACAGCTATCAATTATTAACCTGCCTTAAGGTCACCTTTCAATACTAAGGTGACATTAACGCCAGATTATTAACCCATTCACCACCGCTACAGGGCAATGGAATAGACGGGCAAAGTGCCAGAAAGGGCGAATCTATTATAGATTTGCCTTTCTGGGGTGTCTGGGGCAGATGTTAGTAGCCAGGGGGGGCACAAAAAAAATGTACCCTCCCTAGGCTATTATTATCTGCCCCCACTCGCTTGCTTTGTCTGTCTGGTGGAGAAAATACAGCGGGAGCCCACGCATTTTTTTTCAACGAATTTACACCTTTAATTAACCCCTACATGTCTGAAATTTAGCACACATATACTCATGTAATTGTATGTTTCAAACATATATAAAAATACATGAAATTACATGGTTAAATGTGTGGAAACAATGTATCATTTCATGTCGGCTTCTGTGATTTCACTGAAGCCGGCAATTGAATTAGCGGCTATAACAGTATGTAGAAGTGTAAGAACTATAAATATATGTATATATATATGTCACAATGACATATATATATATATATATATATAATAATATAGTGCTCTATGTGTATATATCTATTCTTTCTTTTGGCATTTAAATACTATTCTTTTGGATCCATTATATGTCAGTTTTGCAAGCCTGCGAGAAAATCTCGCAAGTCGGATGAAAATCGGATGTTACAAGGTACACACACATGCGATTAAATCGCATCTTTGAAGGAAAATCGGATGCCAGAAGGATGTGTGATGTTTTTTATTTTGATCCGATTGTCGACCGTCTAAAACGGACCGATTTTTTGTGGTTGTGTGTGACTCCAGCCTTATTCTTCTACCTTTGTGTATTTTTTTTAGCTCTTTCTTCCCCTGGTACATCCAGCTTCACAGAGCTAAACGAGCCCACAGCTTCTCCAAAGTACTGCAGGCCCCACCTTCTGCTCTACTGTGTGCTTCTTGATAGCAACCTATGGACAATTGTTAGTTATATGAATGAGATGAGCATTGATAAGCAGTGTTTTGAATGTTGTTGACTGTGATCCACTACAGTATGTAACTAATATTTGTTACTATTTATAAAACTCTACATCTTAGGGGTTCATGGCAATCTTCAGAACATGATCATGCTCTCCCCGGCTTACATAACAGAGATGAACATAGAATAGTTGAGCTGTACCACAACAGGGCTGTTAAAGCAATGTGGATTTTTTATTAGACAGTGACACAGGGTGCATCTGACTTTCATTAATTAGACAGTGTCATTAGGTGCAAATACAGCTGCTATGGGATCTTCAGCATTGTGTAGCTGAGCAATCCTACAACCCAGTTGACATGATCACTGGGTGCATGGAGCATGCTCAACTGACAGTATTAAGAATACTGGAATACAGATCTAGTGGCAGTGGATAATAAAGAGGGCCATGGGAGTCATCATTTTGGGTGGGTGGGTGACAGTTGCAAATTAGTGTAGATTTAAAAAAGAATAGGTAGTATTGGCACATATGATAATTATGTATATACAGTAAAACAGTCCACATTATGATTTTAAGAATAAGCCTTTAATTATATAGTTGATAACTAATTGAACAGTCTAACCATGGGACCTGCACGACACACAGAACAGGGATTTTTTTATCCTCAAGGAGGCACTTTTATCCCCATTAGATTGGAGAGGCAGAGCGCATGCCCGATGCTCCATGTATTTTCTACGGAGCAGCCAGAAAAAGCTGAGTGCAGCACTCAGCATGCCCATAAGGAATGAATGGAGTGGCAGTGGAGCATGCGTACTGTCACCCATCTTGTAAGTGATTGATAACTTGTTTTCACAGGACATCCTGTGGTTTATGAAACATATTGCCTGAAGAAAGTATATAAAGAAAACCTGATGGATTATAGAGTGACAAAGAAATTCCCCTGTTCCTGTAGGGGTTAAAGAATGTCTACCAAAAAAAATACATGAATCAATGCCTCCTTCTGATGTAATCTCATTGGTACAGTACCTATACTAACATAGAAGTAAGTATTGCTTTTTCATTCACGAATAGTGTTGAGATTCCGATACTGCAAATATGGTATCGGCCGATATTAGCTGTATCGGAATTCCGATTCCGAGTTCCGATATTTTCGTCTTATCGGATACCGGAATCGGGATTGTCACTGTCCCTGTCAGTGTCCGTCGGTCGGGTCTGTCAGGAGTCAAGCGCACTTACCTGGCAGAAGATCTCCGGCGGTCACGTCCTGGCATGCTTCATGGCCGCCATCTTCTTTCCCCGCGGTCACAATGCAGTTTCTCCGCGATAACTGCAGTGACTGCTGGGTAATCGCGGCCGTAAAGCGTCAGTCCGATGACGTCACCGCCGGGGAGCAGTAATCAGCTGTGCTGCGTTGCAATGACAGGCTCTGCCTGTCATTGCGATTAGCGGGTTTGGATCGTCGTGGGACCCTCGTTACTATGGACTGCGTTCGGACAGGGGGTATACTGTTGGTTTTTTTTTTTTTTATTTTTTTACAGGAGATCGATGGCGTCGCAGGAATGAGAGTACAATAAAAAAAAATGAAAACTGTGTTGTCTCTTTATTTCATTTAAAGACTTTTTTCTTGCTGTCTTTTTTTTATACATTTAATAACTTTGGGATTAATAATGGATCGGTGTCTTATTGACACCTCTCCTTTTAACCGGGGCTTATTGTCACCGTGCAATCAACGGTGACATTAACCCCTTATTACCCCGCTTGCCACCGCTACAGGGCAAGTGGAAGAGCCGGGTAAAGTGCCACAATTGCCACATCTTTTGATGCGCCAAATGTGGGGCTGCTGTAGCCTGGTATATCAGGCTGTTGAGGGCCAAAATCCAGGGGCCTTGACAGTCTTTAATACCAGGCCCGCACAGTCTGCATTTTTACTTGGCTGGTTAACAAAAATAGGGGGGATTCCCCACGCCGTTTTTTTTTTTCGGGGGATCCCTATTTTTGTTAACCAGCCAAGCTAAGCAGACTGCTGTGGCCTGGTATATCAGGCTTGCAAGGTCCATGGTATATTGGATCCTTACCAGCCTGAAAAACCAGCCTCAGCGGTTGCTTCATCTGGCTGGTTAACAAAAATAGGGGGACCCCACGCCAATTTTTTTCGAGGGGATCCCCTATTTTTGTTAATCAGCCAAGATATGCAGACTGCGTGGCCTGGTATTATAGCTGGCAAGGTCCATGGATCTTGGCTCCTTAACAGCCTGAAAATCCAGGCCTCCGGTCGCTTCATCGGCTGGTTAACAAAAATAGGGGGGACCCCACGCCAATTTTTTTTTTCGAGGGGATCCCCTATTTTTGTTAATCAGCCAAGATAGCAATTGCTGTGGTGGTATTATCAGGCTGCAAGGCCCCTGGGATCTTGGCTCCTTAACAGCCTTAAATCCGGCCTCAGGGTCTGCTTCATCTGGTGGTTAACAAAATAGGGGGGGCCCAAACGCCAATTTTTTTCGAGGGGATCCCCTATTTTTGTTAATCGCCAAGATATGCAACTGCTGGGCCTGGTATTACAGGCTGGCAAGGTCCTGGATCTGGGGGGCCTTACAGCCTGAAAATCCAGGCCTCACGGTCGCTTCATCGGCTGGTTAACAAAAAATAGGGGGACCCCAGCCAATTTTTTTTCGAGGGGTCCCCTATTTTGTAATCAGCCAAAAATATGCAGACTGCTGTGGCCTGGTAATTACAGCTGGCAAGGTCCATGGATCTGGGCTCCTTAACAGCCTGAAAATCCAGGCCTCCGGTCTGCTTCTCTGGCGGGAACAAAAATAGGGGGGACCCCACGCTTTTTTTTTTTTTTTTGAAGGGAACCCCTATTTTTGTAAAACATTCCCTCTGACTCACTGATTGTGTCCCTGGTACCTGAAGGAAAGTGGAAAGCAAAATTAAGCTTTCCACTTAAAAGGGCCCGTTCAATAGCGATATCGCACCGAGATCGTGTATCACAGTTTTTTTGGCAGCACGAGCTCACCAGCGATATCGCTGTGTGTGACATCAGCGACCCAGCCCCCCTGCCGGGTATCGGATCGTCCTGAAATTCAGGCCTTTGATCCTGGTTTTCCCCCTGACGGACACATCGCTGGTGTGAAGGGGGGAGACCAGGATCCGCTGGTAACCAGGTACACAGCGGGTTTCCAGGCGCGGGGCTGTGCCTAGAAACCCCTTTGTACCTTGGATACCACGCCCTGAGCAGGGAGCGGATCCAAGGTACATAGCGGGTTTCCAAGGCTGCGCGGTGCCTGGAAACCCCTGTGTACCTTGGTTACCACACGGGTCTCCCGCCTGTCCACCGCACGATGGTGCCTTCAGAGGGAAACCACATCAAAAAAGGTCCTGACATTTCGGACATCAGCGATTTCCCGAGGGGGTGTCGGCGAATGTCCACACAGCGATATCCGGTGACTCGCTGCTGCTCACAAAACATGACAGCAAAGCGATCTCGACGTATCGATGTGAGACGGGCCCTTAACGTGTTACCCCGTGGTCGCTGTCCCATTCGCTGCGACGCCTGTTTGGCAGCCACACGATCATTACGAAACCACGATCCTGACAAGTGCTATCGTTTCGGGATCGCTGGTTATCGTTATGGAACCCACCTTTCTCTGTCAGGCAGGAGAGGAACCAATATTTGGGGTTTTCTGTGAGGCTGCAGCATTAGGCGGTCCCTGCGTAAACATAACCCTTTTGAGGATTACACCGTGGGACCTGATGTGCATGGGATAGGTAAGAATAATTTGCTTTTTTATTTTATTTTTTTTACGGGAAAATTTGTTTTTGCAGTAAAATAAAAGAGGTCAAAAACAGTTCTTTATTCATTAAAAGATTTTTAATTAAAGTGTGTGTGTTTTTTTTTTATTTATCAATAGGATTAAAATTTAGAAGTTGTCTAATTGACAGCTCTCAATTATTAACCTGGTTTAAAAGGCACCTTTCAAAGCAAGGTGGCTTTTAACCCCATATTAACCCATTCACCCCCGCTACAGGGAATGGGAAAAACGGGCAAAGGCCAGAAAGGGGAATCAATTTATAGATTTGCTTTCCGGGGGTCTGGGGGCAGTGTTAGTACCGGGGGGGGAAAATAATGGCCCCCTCTCGGGGGCATTATTTATCTGCCCCCACTCCTGGCTTTTGTCCTTTTTGGGGTTGCGAAAATAGGGCGGGAGCCCCACGCTTTTTTTTTAGCAATTTTACACCTCTATATATATATACAGTCATTGAATTTGTGAACATATATATATATATTTATATTTGTAGTTATACACTTCTACTAGAAAAGCCGCAATTTTCAATTGCCGGCTTTTGTGAAAATGAGAACCCACATAAAGCACTTGGTGTAATGGTTAACCATTCTTTTTCATGTCCTTGACTATAATTTGACAAACAATTAAATCAGATAGTGTGCAAAATTTCACATTGGGTTAATTAAAGGTTAAATTCCTACAAAAAAGTCCGTTTTTTTTACAAGAATTTCCCACCCTTTAATTAACCCCTCAGGTGTGATTTGCACACAAGTTTGATTAATTTTTGTGAAATTAATGCAAAGGACATGAAAAAACAGGGGTTACCCAGTACACCAATGTCCTTTATGTCGGGTGACCAACAGAAATGAACTTGGTGTACATAGGGTTAACCTGTCTTTTAGTCCTTTGCTATCTAAGGGGAGTACCTGGCGACAAAATCGACGACTGCAATCATGAAATATCGCATTCAGTCGGACCTATTTAATCTAGGGCAGTCCCTATCGATTTTTTGTGGGGCCTTTTTTAAAACTCCGGTACAATCGCGCATGGCGATTGACCGTTGTCCTCGACAATCCCAATGCAAGTCTTTGGGAGCGTGAAAAATTGTTTTCAAACGGACCACCGTGTGTTCGATGAAATGAACGGTGTCCCTTTAAAAAGCGGGAATTCACCCCGCCATACTGTAAAATCACAGCATTTACTAAAACTAGAAAGAATAATAAAACCATAGAATACATATATATATATAAAGTCATTGTGAATAATATATATACTATTTTTATTGTTCCTGACTTCTACAACTGTAATAGGCTAATTTTCAATTTGCCCCGGGGTTTTTGGAAATCACAGAAGCCGACTGAAATGATCATTGTTTCCAACATTTAACCCATGTAATTTCATGTATTTTTTATATATGTTTGAAACATACTTAATGAGTTTATTTGTGCAAAATTTCAGAATGTAGGGGTTAATTAAAGGTGAAATTTCGTTGAAAAAAAATGGTGGGCTCCCGGATTTTTCCACCAGACAGACAAAGCAAAGCAGTGGGGGCAGATATAATAGCCGGAAGGTGATTTTTTTGTGCCCCCCCTGGTACTAAACTCCCCCGAACCCAGAAAGGGGCAAATTATAATTAGATTCGCCCTTTCTGGACTTTGCCCTTTCCCATTGCCTGTAGCGGGGAATGGGAATCTCACCTTACTGTCACCTTGCAATTGAAAGGTGACCTTAAGGGGTTATGTTGATAGGTCAATTAGAAAAACTACAATTATTAATATTGAAGTAAATAAAAAAACCAAACCCCTTTAAGAATAAAAAAATTTTAATGAAATAAAAAAATTTTTTTTGACCCCTATTTTATTTTCACTAAATCCTGCAAGCCATTGCCCTAAAATAAAGAAAAGAATAAAAAACATTATTTTACTATCCGCCGATCTGTCACGTCCCACGCTGTAACCTTCACAAAGGGTTAAACTAGTTTGAGCCAAGCATGAATAAATCCTGCAGCTACTCAAAGTCATGAATGAATAAGTTTCCCTGGGACAGGAAGGTGTGTTTCATGAATGAAAGTTAATTGTTGTGCCATTTCCCTTTAGGTAGGTCACTACAGTTAAATTGCAATAAAAACAATTAAGCCCATTCATGAATCTTTCCCTATTTCTGTGGTAGAGGAAGTTATTATTATGGGGTTCAGCTAGGAGACAGCTTATTAGCTCTTGCGACCTGTAACCGTTAACCCTTTCTGATGGGATTACACGGGGACCTGAGTACATCGGATTGGTAATATAATTTTGCTTTTTATTTTATTTTATTACAGGAAATGGTTTTAGCAGAAAATAAAATATGGTCAAAAACTGTGTGATTATTTTAAATTAAAATTTTTTTATTAAAGTGTGTGTGTTTGATTTTTTTTATAAAAGGATTAATAATTGATAGTTGCCTAATTGACAGTACAATTATTAACCGGCTTAAAGTGACCTTTCAATTGCAAGGTCATTTTAACCCCTATTACCCTTTTCGCCCCCGCTACGGGCAAGGGAATAGAGGGAAAGTGCCGAAGGGCGAATTAATTAAAATTTCCCTTTCTGGGGTGTTGGGGCGATTTTTATAGCCAGGGGGGGCACAAAAAAAGACCTCCCTTATTATTATTGCCCCCCTCGTTGCTTTGTCTGTTTGGGGAGAAAAACAGCGGGAGCCACGATTTTTTTTTAAGAATTTACACCTTTAATTAACCCCCTGTTGAAATTTAGCACACAATATCCATTTTTGTATGTTTAAAAAAATATAAAAATAAATGAAATTCATGGTTAAATGGTGGAAACAATGTATCATTCAGCGCTTTGTGATTTCATGAAGGGCAATTGAATTAGGGCTATAACAAGTAAGAAGGAAGAATATAAATAATGTGTATATAATGTCACAATGACAATTATATATATTATGGTTATGTGTATATATCTATTCTTTCTTTTGGGATTTAAATATATCTTTTGGATCCTTATATTCAGTTTTGCAATGCGAGAAAATTCGCAAGTCATGAAAACGGATGTTAAAAGGTAACACCAGCGATTAAATGCATCTTTGAAGGAAAATCGGATGCAGAAGGATGTTGATGTTTTTTTTTGATCCCTTGTCGAGTTAAAAGGAGATTTTTTGTGGTTGTGTGTACAAGCCTAATTTGCACAAAAATTAAATAGACATTGTCAAAATTTCCACCTTAGGGTTAATTAAAGGTGAAAATTTTCGTACAAAAAAAGTCCGTTTTTTTTACAACGAATTTACATTTAATTAACCCCTACAGGTGTGAAATTTTGCACACATAGTTGATTTAATTGTTTGTGCAAATCAATAGAAAGGACAGAAAAGACATTTAACCCTTGTAACCAATGTCATTTCAGTCGGGTGCTTCTGTCTTTTCATGAAGCCGGTTTAGGCAATTAATGAGAGGATAATTTTATATGTAAAGTTATAAACTATACTTTTTGTAAATAAATGCCCAATGAATGTTTATATATATATGTTTCTATGTGTGTAAATTTAGTGTTAACAAGGAAAAAGGGGTTTTTTTAGTTGGATATTTTTTCCCATGATTACATGGGACTTCCGGTATCGGTATCGGGTATCGCCGAATTTTTGATTCGGCGTACCATTTCCGATTCCGTACTTTAGGATATCGGAAAGTACGTCAACTCATTCCCCCCGAAATAATAAATCATGGTAAATAAGAAAGTCACCAGGATCTAAAGAACCTCAACCCTAAAATCCATAAACTTGTATTTTATTATTGAGATGTTGTCTTTCGATTTTTGTAAAGTTTTATATTGACATTTAGAATAACCTTCCTTACTAAAACCATGACCTTCAAAAGGCAGATATGTGAACCCTCAATACGAATGAAGGGCAAGGGATAGCTCTAAGTGCATTTTATTCTGCCTGGGCCTGGATCTTAATTGTTTAACATGATTAGGAGATTACATTAAATTCCCGCTTCATCCGCTTTCATAAAAGAACTTTGTACCATGTAAATATAAACAGCAAATCCCCGCTGTGTCTCAAGTGCGCTTTAGTAAAGCCATTTACTTTTAGAAAATCTCATTGTCATTCTATCATGCGGTTGGGTTGTTTTGGTGTTTTATTAGCATTGTTCATTGTCGTTTGTGATAGTAATAAATACCACAATTTATCCATTCACCGGGGAAAAGGGTGTGCATCTGGCTTTGTTTGTAAAACAAGTACATTTTAATCCATATTGAATGTGTTAAAAAATTTCCTTGTAATAATCTTATAAAATGCCCCGCTATAACTGTTATTTATGGCTTTCCGACCATCAGACTCCCAATTCTTGGATGGATAACCACAACTTGTCCAGGCATTTTTAAGAAAAGTATACAGACGCACGCAGGGCTTCCAACTGCTGCTTTCTTAAGTAATATATTCCCGCCTGTTTTCTAAGGAGTGTTATTCCATGTTGCAGTCCTGTGAGTATCAAAATCAAGTAATGTACAGGAAGACAATGGGCATTCATGATTGATTTGGATGAACTTAGAGGGGAGAATTGGCAGAAACACTCGCTTCGGATAAAACAAGCAGAAGCAGCAGCTAAAGCCATTGAGTTTTGTCCATATAACCCTAACAGTAATTGGCCTCCTCCCCTGGCCTAACATGGTGTGTGGGTTGTAAACTGCAGCAAACACCCTTTGATCGCAGTGAAATCATCACCCCGATCAGACAGTGCATTCCCACGCTGTTAAAACGACGCGGAGCCCGGGGCCCTGATGGAGGTATAAATTTTCCTCCGGTCATAGTGTCAGTTATGGGACTACAGCTCCCCATCACAGATGCCTGCTGCCACAATAACAAGAGAACGCGGTGATGGGAGTTTTATAGCCGGCACCTACGCTGTAAATAAATAATTAAGAAAAACGATGGCCCTGTTTTTTGATAACCACACAGGGGTGAACTAGCCTTTGTGTGCCTGAGGAACTGCAAAACGGGCCCCCAATTTGGGAGGAAGGTTGTGGGCGCTATTTTTAAATTTTAGGCCACCCCCGACCACACCCATTTTCCCAGTCACCCCATGTCCCACCCCGCCCAACCCATTTAGACGGTGATCACATGATGTACTGAGGGCAAAGTGACCTGGACTAGGGCACACTGGTATGAGTAAAAGAAGAAAAGGAGAAAAAAGAAAACAGAGAAAGGGAGAGAGAAAAGGGGGGAAAAAAGAAAGAACAGGAAAAAGTAAAAGAAAAATAAATAAAAAAAAAAAGGAAAAAAAAACAGAGAGAGAAAAAAAACAAAGGGGGGGAAAGAAGAACGAAGAGAAAAAAGAGAGAGAAAAAAAAAAAGACAAAAAAAAAAGAAAAAGAAAAAAAAAAAAAAAAAAAGAAAAGAAAAAAAAAAAAAAAAAAGGGGGAAAAAAAGAAAAGGGGAAAAAAAAAAAGAAATAAGGGAAAAAAAAAAGAATGCCAGACTGAAAAAAATGCTTTTGCCCCAAAACCGGCTGGAGGGTGGAGACGCCGGGGTACCCTGATGAGGGGGTGTGGGACGCGGGGGGATCTCTCCCTTCCTGAACCTCCCATGGAATTTCCAAAAATTCTGTGCCCCAAAGGTAAAGGGGCAACCCGGGTGCCCCCGAAATAGACCCCGATCCAGGTGAAGGGTGGGGGGAGGGAGGGGTTTAGGGGGTAGAATTTCCCGGGAAAGCCCCCCCGGGAGGGCCCCAAGGGATCGTCCCCCATGGGAAGGAGGGGTTTTCCGTCATTAAAAAACTTGATGGGGGAGATGGGGGTGGAAGTGCCCCAAAAGCCCGTGGGGGAAGGAGTGGGCAGCGGCGAAGAGAAACGCAACGCCGGAGGAGGGAAAAACAGGGGCTCAGCGAACCCACGCGGCGCACAGATGATTGGGGCCAGGAAAGTTCCCCTCGAGAAAAAGGTACTCTGAGGGAAGCGGCGCGGGGTGTGTGAAAGTTCCCCTCCGAAAGGGTGGGGGTTATAAAGAACCCGGGGGTTACCCCGGGTCTTTGTCAGCAGAGGACGTAGAATCCCACCTCCCGCAAGGCCACCCGGAGGGGTAGTTAATGAGACATTTTCACATATACACGGGACTGGGGTTTAAGGGGTGGTTGCCCCTTTAAAGTACAAACGTCCTGACCCCCCCCCCGCCAGGTAACTCACCTACCGCAGCGTCCCCCTTAAACCAAAAAGCACAGGGGTGCCCCACTCGCCCCCGCAGGCTCCCGCAAATGGAGGCAACACCCGTATATCTTACTTTCATTTCTGCACGAAGGACCCCCCCTCCAATCCTTTTAAAAGCGGCACGGGACTATTTTTGCATACAGAGCAAGTGGCCCTTACGTAAAGCAAAAAGCGTCCATAAATGAAAGCACCCGTTGCGCCCCAGGGTTGTAGGAAAGTAGGACTCAAAAACCCAAAACAGGGCAGATTGTTGGTCAGGGACTGGACATCGCATTGTTCCAGCCCCCGGGGGGAAAGTGTAACCCAAGTTAACAAAGAAAGTGAAGAACGGTAGACCCCGAAGGGTTTACCCCA
>JARQOD010000004.1:476948259-476981914 GCA_033576555.1 Oophaga sylvatica
TAATGAGGGTGTTGAAATAGGTTTGTTTGGAGAGGTGAAGGGCAGTGTTGTATGTTTTAAGCATAAACTTATAATGGATGAAATCTTCTGGTAGATTAGATTTTTTCCACAGACGTTCGGCGCACCTGGAGCACTGCTGCAGGAAAAGTTTTTGCAGCGTGTGCCACGGTGTTATACTATTGTAGGAACTCGAGGATTCTGATAGCGTGGGGCAATGAACAATCAGAGACGGGTTTCTTTGAATGCAAATAGTGTATTTGTGAAACAGCAAAACACCCAAAAACAATATACAAACAACCCGTAGTGACATGCAATGAAACGAGTCCATATATATACAAGTCCAGTTATATGAATCCGGATATATAGGTCCTTGAACCTCTATAGCAAGGGCGGTAAGGTTCTTACGACGGAGTCCTCACACAAATGTGACCATAAGGTAAGTCTGATGCACAGGTAACGTGGCTGGATTCACACACTGCTGGTGTATGAAGAGTCAGATCCAAGTATGCAGTAGACACAGGGAGGTCCAGGAACAAGTTAATCTCAGTTGTGGCTTAATTCAGTAAAGTCCAACAACAAGTTCATATGTCAGTAAGATTCCAGTAACAGTTCCAACAGCTCTCACCAGAGGGAGTGAACGAAGGGTTAAACAGCAACAGTTCAGAAACACAGTTCTTACCAGATGGAGTGAACCAAGGGTTAAATTCCAAAGTCAACAGGTTAGTGATAATACAGTAAGTGCAGCTTACATATGCAGAGAATGTCCAGAGCCATGGGTAGAAGCTGCTGTGGCTGAGAACCACCTGAAGATAACCTGGTTATGCACTTTCCTGGTAAATACACAAAAGATCTGTGAGGAACAAAGCAGCTGGATTGCAGGGAAACGGAAGCAGAATACTCCAGCAAGGAAGCCAACACCTAAGCCGGGTTTTAAACAAACGAACAGGAAGTAGGGCACACAAAACAGCAAACTCCATTTTAACAAAGGGCAAAATCATTGACAAAGTTACCTAGAAAACCCGGAATACCGACATTACTCCCCCCCTAAAGACGGCCTCCGGACGTTCCTGGACCAGGCCTGTCCGGGTATCTCCGATGAAACTGAGCAATCTTCAGGGGCACATTGATGTTACTTACTGGTTCCCAAGAATCATTTTCAGGAGAGTAACCTTGCCATCTAACTAGATACTGAAGCCGGTTTCTATGAAGTCTCGAATTAACAATATCCTGTACCACGAATTGTTCTTCGCCATCAACCAACACTGGTGGAGGGGGAGGTACGATACATCCCTGAAACGTGTTAGGAGAGACTGGTTTTAATAAGGAAACATGAAATACTGGGTGTACCTTTAAAGTCCGTGGTAGCTTCAACCGACAGGCAACAGAGCTCACAATCCCAGTGATCTTGAATGGACCGATGAATTTCTGTCCCAGTTTCTGCGAAGAACACCCAATTTTAGATTCTTGGTGGACAACCAAACCGAGTCTCCTACCTTATACATAGGTGCTGGTTTCCGGAATCTATCGGCCGACTTCTTGTAACGCTCCTGTGCTGTGGTCAGGGAGTCCTTCAAAACTTCAAGATTACGTTGCAACGCCGTCACTCTGTCTTCAACCTCTGGTACCGAAATAGTAACCGGAGACCTAGGCAAAATACTTGGATGATAACCCAGGTTGGCAAAAAAAGGCGTTACCTTCGTGGAACTGCTTTGGGAGTTGTTGTACGAAAATTCCGCTAAAGGAAGTAGCTTCAGCCAATCGTCCTGCAAATGACTGACGTAACAGCGTAGATATTGCTCCAATGTTTGATTTGTCCGTTCGGTCTGCCCGTTGGTCTGAGGATGGTATGCAGAAGACAAGCAAACATTAATGTGGAGCGCAGAACAAAATCCTTTCCAAAATCTAGAGGTAAATTGTATTCCCCGGTCAGAAATGATCTCATCTGGTACCCCATGCAGCCGGAAAATGTTCTGGATAACTAGATCTACTGTCTCTGTAGCTGAGAGAAGACCAGCACACGGAATGAAATGAGCAGCTTTCGTTAAACGATCTACTACCACCAAAATAGTATTTTTACCACCAGAGGTGGGTAACTCCACAATAAAGTCCATCGAAATAGACCCCCAAGGGCGAGACGGTACAGGTAGCGGTTTAAGAAGACCAGTAGGTGAAACGCGAGGAACCTTGTACCGGGCACAAATTTCACAAGAGCGGACATAGTCATTCACATCCTTCAAGCAGGTAGGCCACAAAAAAAACGAGTTAACAATTCATGCGTCTTCTGTACCCCCCTATGACCAGCCAATTTAGAGTCGTGGACCAATTTGAGAACTCGAAGTCTTACAGCCTCTGGGACATAAATACATTGATCTCTAAGCCACACACCATTCCGAAGGACAAGATTCAAGTTGTCAGGTGGAGCCGCAAGAAATACGTCACCGTCATAGGCCAGCTTGATCTCCTGCCACAAGTCCCGGTTCCGGAGCACTCCAACGAAATTGGCCTCCGACAAGATGGTCTTAGACGGGGTCCCAGGCACGGAATCCACGGTATGGATTCGGGATAATGCGTCAGCTTTCCCATTACGTGAACCTGGGTGGTACGAAATAATAAAATTAAACTGGTTCAAGAACAAACTCCACCTAGCTTGTCGAGGAGAAAGACATCTGGCAGACTTAAGGAATTCCAAATTGCGATGATCTGTGAGTACTACTACCTGCTGAGTTGCCCCCTGCAAATGGTGTCTCCATTCCTTAAAGGCAGAAATAATTGCCAAAATTCCTTATCTGCCACATCATAGTTCAGTTCTGCAGAAGATAACCTACAAGAGAAGAAGGCACACGGGTGCAGCAAACCTTTGTCTCCGGTACGTTGTGAGAGGATAGCTCCCAATGCACAGTCAGACGCGTCCACCTCCACGATAAAAGGCAGTGCAGGATCTGGATGCTTCAATATTGGAGCCGTGGTAAAACAATCCTTCAGACGATCAAAGGCTTCCTGAGCTTGCGAAGACCATTCAAACTTCTTCCCCTTCTTGGTGAGGAGAGTGATGGGACGGACAATTTCTGAAAAATTTAGGATAAACCGTCTATAAAAGTTAGCAAAGCCAATAAATCGTTGTACCTCCTTAATGTTTCCTGGTACCGGCCAGTCCAAGATTGCCTGGAACTTGCTGGACTCCATATTCAATCCCTGAGGCGAGATAATATAGCCTAAAAATTGAATTTCAGAACAATGGAACTCACACTTTTCGAGTTTGATGTACAAATGATTATCTCTCAAACGTCTAAGTACGGTTTTGACATGTTCCTGATGTTCCTGTAAGGAGTCAGAAAAGATTAAGATGTCATCGAGGTAAATTACCACATATTGGTACAATAAATCCCTGAAAATGTCGTTGGCTAAATGTTGAAAAGCAGCAGGAGCGTTACAGAGTCCGAATGGCATCACCAAATATTCAAAATGTCCATACCGGCATCTAAAAGCTGTCTTCCATTCGTCTCCGGGCCGTATACGGAGTAAATTATATGCCCCACGAAGATCTAATTTGGTAAATACTTTGGCCTGGCGAACTCTTTCCAACAATTCTGGAATTAGGGGCAACGGGTACCTGTTACGAATGGTTACCTTATTTAACTCCCGGTAGTCAATGAAGGGTCTTAGAGTACCATCCTTCTTCTTTACAAAGAATATTGGAGCTCCCGCTGGTGAAGAAGATGGTCGGATAAACCCCTTGGCTAAATTCTCATCTATATATTCTCGTAAAGATTTTAATTCCGGAGCCGCCAACGGGTAAACATGGCCGAAAGGAATCGCTGCTCCAGGAAGCAATTCTATGGGGCAGTCATACGGTCTATGTGGGGGAAGTTGATCTGCCTTCCCTTTATCACAAATGTCTGAGAATTCCTGATAAATCAGAGGGAGAGTAGGTACCTGTATCACCTCTTCCAAGTTCTGGGTAACTGGAGTCGCTACAATTGGACTGATGGTAGAACTGCACTTCGGGAGAAAGGATATCTCCTTGGTTTCCCAATTGATGTTTGGATTTTGTGACCGTAACCAGGGAATTCCTAAAATTACAGGAAAATGAGGAGAAGATATTAACATGAATGAAAGTGTTTCTTGATGGTCTGGTTCCATCTTACACTCCAGAGGCACTGTCTCCCGGTCTACTGGTCCAGAAACTAATGGGGAACCATCCACCGTTTCCATAGTGATTGGTGAAGCTCTTAGCTGTGTCTTAATACCATGTTCCTTGGCAAAAGAAGAATCCATGAAATTCCCACCTGCTCCAGAGTCTATCATGGCAGAACTTGATATCCACTGTTCCTCCCACTGAATCTGAATAGGAAGAGAACAATGTGAATATTTCTCCCCTTGATCTTTAGGGGAAGTCGGCATCAGTATTGGGGGGAAAACCGCATCTAGATGTAGACTGGTCTCTGAAACTTCAGATTCAGCGTCTGTGTTATCATAATCCCCTACTACCGCCAACACCTTGTTGGGTCGCCTGGGACATTTAGGACAATTGATGAGGAAATGGTCCGATTGACCACAATAGAAACATAAGCGCTCACAGAGACGGTATTCGCGGCATTCATTACTCTCAGTCTCTGCAGTGTGTCCACCTGCATAGGCACCTCCTCAGCCTCTCGCGGGTTTTTGCCTGTGGTTTCCCTGGACGGAAGAGAGAAATTAGTAATGCGATTTACAGCGGCCCATTTTTCTTGTCTGCGTTCAGTTAAACGGATATCAATACGTACACAGTGCTGTATAAACAATTCAAACTCCTGTGGAGACTCTGAACGAGCTAGCTCATCCTTGATTGCATTTGACAAACCTTTTCTAAAGATTGGTAATATAGCATTGTTATCCCACTGGGTGTCCACCACTAACCTTTTAAATTCAGTAACATATTCTATGACTGACCGTTTCCCCTGGCGTAAGGAAAGCAAGGCAGATTCAGCGGTAGCACGGCGGTTGGGATCGTCGAACATTTGCGCCATGGCTGCCAGAAAATTGTCCAAATTATTTAGACGGGTATCGTGACTTTCAACCATAGGATTTGCCCAAGCCAGGGCCCGTGAAGTCAACAACATAATAATACATAGAACCTTAGATCTATCAGACCGGTAATAGGAGGCATGTACATCAAAAAATAATATACATTGATTAACAAACCCACGGAATTGACTTCGGTCACCATTAAAATGGAATGGAGGCAATTTGGGCATACTGGTGGATGAGGTAGGCTCAGTAGGTAAGGCCTCCAGGACTCCTAACCTAGTACGTAGATCTTGGAGAGCCTGAACAAACCCCTGTGCATTGTGATTAACCCAAGACTCCAAGTCTCTAATCTGATTGTGTGCAGCCGCCACCTCCTGCTTCAAGGAGTTAACTATGGTGAACAATTTGTCTGCCCGTGTCTCCGTCATTGCCCCAGCAGAATCCCCTTTTTTGGGTTGGAGTATCCTGTTATACTATTGTAGGAACTCGAGGATTCTGATAGCGTGGGGCAATGAACAATCAGAGACGGGTTTCTTTGAATGCAAATAGTGTATTTGTGAAACAGCAAAACACCCAAAAACAATATACAAACAACCCGTAGTGACATGCAATGAAACGAGTTCATATATATACAAGTCCAGTTATATGAATCCGAATATATAAGTCCTTGAACCTCTATAGCAAGGGCGGTAAGGTTCTTACGACGGAGTCCTCACACAAATGTGACCATAAGGTAAGTCTGATGCACAGGTAACGTGGCTGGATTCACACACTGCTGGTGTATGAAGAGTCAGATCCAAGTATGCAGTAGACACAGGGAGGTCCAGGAACAAGTTAATCTCAGTTGTGGCTTAATTCAGTAAAGTCCAACAACAAGTTCATACGTCAGTAAGATTCCAGTAACAGTTCCAACAGCTCTCACCAGAGGGAGTGAACGAAGGGTTAAACAGCAACAGTTCAGAAACACAGTTCTTATCAGATGGAGTGAACCAAGGGTTAAATTCCAAAGTCAACAGGTTAGTGATAATACAGTAAGTGCAGCTTACATATGCAGAGAATGTCCAGAGCCATGGGTAGAAGCTGCTGTGGCTGAGAACCACCTGAAGATAGCCTGTTATGCACTTTCCTGGTAAATACACAAAAGATCTGTGAGGAACAAAGCAGCTGGGTTGCAGGGAAACGGAAGCAGAGTACTCCAGCAAGGAAGCCAACACCTGAGCCGGGTTTTAAACAAACGAACAGGAAGTAGGGCACACAAAACAGCAAACTCCATTTTAACAAAGGGCAAAATCATTGACAAAGTTACCTAGAAAACCCGGAATACTGACACATGGTTGTCGCCATCTGTGTCGTATTGTTCTATGTATAGGAGGTGCAATTTCATCCAAGGCACTTATCTTACAGATTACCATATCTTGTACAGTGGTGGTCAGTCCTGGGTCATCACAGATCAGCGATTCACAATGGAGCACAGTTTGTATGGCAGTCATTTTCCATCTCCAGAGTCATTGGGTAAGGCCTGTTTCACACTTCTGTTTTCTGGCATCAGTCAAAATCCATCGTTATCAGAAAAAAATGAATCTGACGGATTTGCCTGGCGGATCCGTTTTTTTCCCATAGACTTGTATTAGAATCATAGAATTATAGAATCATAGAATGGTAGAGTTGGAAGGGTCCTCCTGGGCCATTTGGTCCAACCCCCTGCTCAAAGCAGGATTCACTAAATCATCCCAGACAGATGTCTGTCCAGCCTCGGTTTGAAGACTTCTATTGAAGGAGAACTCACCACCTCTTGAGGCAGCCTGTTCCACTCACTGATCATCTTAACTGTCAAAAAGTTTTTTCTAATATCTAATCTGTGTCTCCTCCCATTCAGTTTCATCACATTGTTTCTAGTCTTTCCTTGTGCAAATGAGAATAAAGATGATCCTTCTACAATGTGACAGCCCTTGAGATATTTGTAGGCAGCTATTAAGTCTCCTCTCAGTCTTCTCTTTTGCAAGCTAAACATTCCCAAATCCTGCAACCGTTCCTCATAGCACATGGTTTGCAGACCGGTCACCATTCTAGTCACTCTATTAGCGACGGATTTAGATGGATGGCCTTCCGTTTCGTCTGTCGTGCTACGGATCCGTCATAAAATAGCTGTCCGTCGGCTGGAAAAAACGTCCATAGGAACGTTTTTTGTCTGCGTCAAAAATACGGACGTGACGGATCAGCCGCCGTCCGTCGTCTGCTAGAATGGACGCCTATTCTCTCTCTCTCTCTCTCTCTCCAGAGGCGCATGTCAGAAGGTTCAAAAGTTCACATCACGGCAATGACAGATCCGTCAAAATAACTGATCCTTCGCATCAGTTTATTACAATTTACGCTGGATCCTTCTTTTTGCAATTTTGACGGATTGTGACTGATTGTAAAAAACTGAAGTGTGAAACACACTTTTTCTCCTTTAAAGTGTAAAACGGTACTGTATCAGAAGATACCAGCTGTATACGGTTTTGGGGAAAAATTAAATCTCCGTTTATATTTCCGGAGTCACACACAGATAGTCAGCATGTATTTGTCCATGATACCAGCCAGTACACAGTAGTGTGATGACACTTTTCACTCCCTACTGAACCCAAAAGTGCAGGCTCCAGCCACAGATCTCCACGCTGACGATCTGGACAATTATTTCAAAGAAAAAATTGACCACACCCGACAGGAAATTATCTCCCAATCCCCTCATACCATGCACTGTCCTCCCTCCCCCACTGCATCCAGCTCACTCTCTGATTTTGAACCAGTCACATTAGAAGAAGTAATCAGGCTCCTTGCATCTTCCTGCCCTACCTCTTGCATCAGTGACCCATTCTGTCACATCTCCTCCAGTCCTTTTCCCCTGCTTTCACCTCTCAACCAACAAAAATATTCAACCTCTCTCACTCTTCCGGTATCTTTCCCTCCTCATTTAAACATGCCATCATACATCCATTACTTAAAAAATCATCCCTCGACCAAAACTGTGCCATTAACTATAGACCTGTCTCTAATCTTCCCTTCATCTCTAAACTCCTGGAACGCCTGGTCCAAACCCGTCTTATCCGCTATCTCTCAGATAACTCTCTTCTCGACCCTCTTCAATCTGGTTTCCGCTCTTTACACTCTACTGAAACCGCCCTCACTAAAGTCTCTAATGAACTACTGACTGCTAAATCTAATGGTCACTACTCCATGCTAATTCTCTTGGATCTCTCCGCAGCATTCGACACTGTGGACCATCAGCTCCTCCTCACTATGCTCCACTCCATCGGCCTCAAGGACACTGTTCTCTCCTGGTTCTCCTCCTATCTCTCTGACCGTTCCTTCACAGTATCTTTTGCTGGTTCGTCCTCCTCTCATCTTCCCCTTACTGTTGGGGTTCCTCAAGGATCAGTCCTAGGCCCCCTCCTCTTCTCTTTGTATACTGCCCCTATTGAACAAACAATCAGTAGATTTGGTTTCCAGTACCATCTCTATGCTGATGATACTCAATTATACACTTCTTCACCCGATATCATGCCTGCCTTTATAGAAAACACCAGTGATTGTCTTAGGCCTCTTTCACATTTCCGGCGGGCGCCTGGCGGCGCCCCCGGCATTTTGCTGCAGCGCCGCATCTGAAAATCTGATGTGCCGCATGCGGCTTTTTTTCACATTGACATGCATTAGCGCCGGATGGCGCTGCATGTCAATGCGTTGCATGCGGTTTTGTCCGGATGCGGCGCAAATGTACATTGCGGCGTCCGGAAAAAACGCTGCATGTAAAGTTTTTTGTTTTTGCCGGATGGTTTCTTATCTCTCCAAGCATCAGAAACCATCCGGCAAAAAAACGCATTTTGGCCGCCGGAAGTGTGAAAGGTTTTCACATGCGGCGCTGCGGCAAAATGCCGGGGGCGCCGCCAGGCGCCCGCCGGAAAATGTGAAAGAGGCCTTACCACTGTCTCTAACATCATGTCCTCCCTCTATCTGAAACTGAACCTGTCAAAAATGGAACTCCTCGTGTTTCCTTTGCCTGACATTGCCATCTCCGTGTGTGGTTCCACCATTACTCCCCAGCAACATGCCCGCTGTCTTGGGGTCATATTTGATTCCAAGCTTTCATTCACCCCCACATCCGATCACTGGCTCGCTCTTGTTATCTCCACCTCAAAAACATCTCTAGAATTCGACCTTTTCTTACTTTCGACTCTGCAAAAACTCTTACTGTTTCTCTTATTCATTCTCGTCTGGACTATTTTAACTCTCTACTAATCGGTCTCCCTCTTACCAAACTCTCCCCTCTCCAATCTGTCTTGAATGCTGCAGCCAGGATCATATTCCTCACCAATCGTTATACCGATGCCTCTACCTTGTGCCAGTCATTACACTGGTTACCCATCCATTACAGAATCCAGTACAAACTTATTACCCTCACTCACAAAGCACTCCATGGCTCAGCACCACCCTACATCTCCTCCCTTGTCTCAGCCTACCATCCTACCCATTCCCTCCATTCTGCTAATGACCTGAGGTTAGCATCTTCAATAATCAGAACCTCCCACTCCCGTCTCCAAGACTTTTCACGTGCTGCGCCAATTCTTTGGAATGCACTACCCAGGTTAATACGATTAATCCCCAATCCCCACAGTTTTAAGCGTGCCCTAAAAACGCACTTGTTCAGACTGGCATACCGCCTCAACGCATTAAACTAACTATCCCTGTTGGCCCATTCAAAAAATTTTCTACCATAATCAGGTACCTCGTATTATGTTCTCACCCACTTTATGCATTTAATAGCCATCTGTGTCTGTACTGTTACATACTTAGGCTGTTAACTGGTTCATGCAGAATTACATGTACACCCGATTCGAACACTATGGCTGGTCCGAACAATGAAAGCAATTGTTACCATCTACCTTTTGTGTCTCCCCTTTTCCTCATAGATTGTAAGCTTGCGAGCAGGGCCCTCATTCCTCTTGGTATCTACTTTGATCTGTGTTTATTGTTATTTTGTAATGTCTATTTTCTGTACAAGTCCCCTCTATAATGTAAAGTGCTGCGGAATATGTTGGCGCTATAGAAATAAAATTATTATTATTATTATTAAGATATCATAGCTGCAAGACATTATGGTGAAGCATTCGCAGTCATGCAAAATTATGTTTGTCTGCTCTCTGATGTTTCAGCCATGAGGGATATAGTGCTGGGCCAGGTTTTTCACAAATTACAAATCAAATTTAAAAATATTTGTATACAAATGAAACCATGAATTTCAGAGACTTCAACTTGAATTCGATCCTTTGAGAATCGATTTGCTCATCTCTAATGCTCTCAGTTCATCAAACTACTCAATGAAGAAACTGTATCATCATAATAAAACCTACAGATGAGCTGATCAATCAAGATGAATTTACTGAAATTTGCAGGTATCCACAAAAGATTGGAAAAAATGTCTGTCTTCACTTCAATATTTAGAGTTGAGAGTCCTCAGTGGTTGATACCTTTTAATGGCTAACTGAAAAGATGGTAACAAATTGCAAGCTTTCGAGACTACTCAGGTCTCTTCATCAGGTCTCTACCTGACTAGTCTCGAAAGCTTGCAATTTGTTACCATCTTTTCAGTTAGCCATTAAAAGGTATCAACCACTGAGGACTCTCAACTCTAAATATTTTTCTATCTACTGGCTAACACGGTACAAAGATATACATCTTTACTGTCTTCACTTCACACACTACTACTGAAGATTACAACAGCAGTGGCTTGAGGCCTGTGGGACTCTTAAGTGCAAGCAGTGAAGCCAATCCAGGGTGGCTGGGGAGTAAAGCCCCCGTCTTACATAGCGAGATCGCTAGCGAGATTGCTGCTGAGTCACAAGTTTTGTGACGCAACAGCGATCTCCCCAGCGATATCGCTGTGTGCGACACATATCAGCGACCAGCCCCCCTGCTGGGTATCGCTGATCGTTCTGGAATGTCCTGGACATTTTTTTGATCGTTGGTCTCCCGCTGGCCAGCATGCATCGCTGCGTGTGACAGGCGGGAGACCAGTGATCAGCGAGCTGGAGCTGGTAACCAAGGTAAACATCGGGTTTCTTGGCGCCGCGCGGCACCTAGAAACCTGATGTGTACATTAGATACCAGCGCACTGGTGCAGGGGAGCTGGTAACCAAGGTAAACAGCGGGTTTCTAAGCGCCAGGCGGCGCTTAGAAGCCCGCTGCTTACCTTGATTACCAGCTCCCTGCACCAGTGCGCTGGTATCTAACGTACACTGCGGGTAACTAAGTGACGTGCATTGCTTGTTACCCACATAGTCGTTGTCCTGATCGCTGCTGAGATCTGCCTGTTTGGCAGCTCACCAGCGATCATGTAGCGACACACCAGCGATCCTGACAAGTTCATATCCTTGTCGGGATCGCTGGTGAGTCGCTATGTGTGTGGGGGGGGGCCCTAAGATGGGGTAGAGATTATCACTGGGATTTTAAAAGATAAGGGTAGGAAAATCAACAGCTATTTAAGGATTTTACAGCCTATGATAGGAGGTCAGAGAGCACAGCTCAACATTAAAGATAAAGATCAAAACGACTAAATCTGATTGTAGTATTGTATTAATGCAGTGCTGAAAAACATTGAAAATCAGATATTGTTAGTCTCAGTCTGTGAATAATACAAAAATTCACATGATAGAATTGATTGATCTGTGATGCACTGTAGTAACATCTTAACATAATTTTTAAAAAAAATCTTGACACACTGCAAACAAGGAAAGTAGTTTACTACCCGTCTGTCCTAATTTCGTTTTTGTGTTAACATGATAAAAGGGGTTCAATACATTTTTAAGAGACATCAGAGTGTTATACACATCTTTTCCAAGCAATTAGAGGCTCTACAGTTTTGAAATTTGCGACAAATTTATTAACTGCAAATATTTGTAAAAAAATTCTCAAAGCTGGTGAATTCAAATTTCAAAAGATTCGTTAATCTGTAATAAAGTTCTAAAAACAGAGTAATCATGCACAACAAAAATCTAACAAAGAAAGATAATCAAAACATTTGAAATTTGAGTTCAAATTTGCTGGCTTCAATGAATTTTCCCCAGAAAATTTTATTTGCAGAGAGTAAATATGCCACAAATCACAATACTGCAAAGCCTTTAATTGCCATGAAAGTGAGTGCATAACACTCAGGGGACTCCAAGGACTGTATTGAACCTCTTTTTGAGCTCTTTAATTCAAAAATAGCCTTATGGATGTTCAAGTGAACTCAAACTATCTGTCTATACAAAAACGGATCGTAACAGGTGGTAAATAATAGGCAATTTAACAACATCACACTGCAGTGCAGTATTATACTTGTTAGGCTAATTAAATTGTAGAAATGGTCCAAAAATTATCAATTTTCAGGAGCAGATGTCTGTTTTGCTGGTGTTTATACGCAAGTGGTGCAAATGATAGAAGCCATGGCTTTCTCAGATTGAGTGGTGCAAAATTATTCCTATTTGGGAAGTTTCAAAAGCTTTTTTCTTTGATAAATTGATAAGCAAAGGTTCTTTCATGAGACATCCAAAAATTATCATTTTGTTTAGGGAGCCAAAAGAGAAGTGCTCAGCCCTTTTGAAAGTGAATAAGTATTAGTTTCTCATGATGCCAATGACAACCCACTACTTGTGTGTGTAGACTTGTTAACAAAAAGACAAGGAGTACATCTTGTGCCATGCTCATCTTGCTGTTCAGTTTGGTTTTCCCAGAAGGTGACGTTAAAGTGACATAGTTCCTGGTTCATGTGAGCCAGGGTGTGCTCAGATTACTTTAAGGGCCTGTGCACACGTTGCGGATTTAGATGCGTTTCCGCTGCGTTTTTCAACGTGCGGAAATGCATCCAACCCGCAGCACAGTGCACATCCAATGTAATCCTATGGGAACCGCAGGTCTGCTGTGCACATGCTGTGGAAAAAAACACGCGGATTCACCGCGCGTTTTTTTTCCACAGCATGTCAATTCTTTTTGCGGTTCTGTAGCGTTTCCGCACCCATTGACTTCCATTATGTCCATCATACCCACAGCAAAACCGGAGATGGAAAAAAGATCTGCAGCTTTGCTTTGGACTGGGGTGTCAAAAATGCTGCAGGGGAAGTGATGTCATGGCAGGGGGAAGTGTGTGGGCGGAGATTTTTGTGTGTGTGTGTGTTTGGAGAAGACGTCGCCATACTGCAAGCAGCATGAAATCCTATCGTCGCATGGGGATGGATGTAGGCCGTCTGATTGATTTGGTATGTGTGTATGTGTGTCTGTCTGTGTGAAGTCTGTCTGTGCGCGTCTGTCCGTACCCGGCTATAGGGTGGGAGAGTAGTCTCTGTGTCTGGCGACTGAGCACAATTGTGAGTAATAAAAACAGAAAACACATAACACATACACGTAACATACATGTAACATACATGACAGACAGTACATACAACATACAACATAGAGTAAATACTCACCATACAGGACACCTTCCCCGAAGCCCTGGTCCCCTAGGAAAAATCCAAAAAATAAAGCAATAAATACTCCCTGGTCCGCAGAAATCCTAATCGAGTGTCCCACAGTGATCTGTTCCATCCTCCGGCGACATACTGCCCGGAGCTACGCTCCGGTCAGTTTATCGCGGAGTTTCCCGTAGCTCTGCAGCTCCGTGCTGTCTCTTTATGGCACTAGAGCTGCGTGAGAATTTTCCCACGTAGCTGTGCCGTAAAGCGAGAGTACCAGGGTCAATGAACTCCGGTAAACTCTCGCGAATGCGCAGTAACACACTGCAGGAGCTTAGCTCCAGTCAGTGTGTTGTCAGAGCCGTGGTGAGCACCCAAGTCTCCAGATGTGACTGTTCTCCATGGCAGATCGTCGAGGGACACTCGATATTAATGGACTGCGTCGGACAAGGAAGTATACAATTGCTTTGTTATTTTTTTTTTCCTAGGAGAACAAGGGCTTTGGTCGGATACCAGTACAATAAAATTTGGTCAAAAACTTTGTCTATTTATTTCATTAAAGTATTTTTATCTAATGTCTGGGTGTTTTATTTTACCTTTTATTACTTTCGGATTAATAATGGATCGGCGTCTTATTGACATCTCTCCATTATTAACCTGGGTTAATGTCACCTAACAATCAAAGGTGACGTTAACCCCTTATTACTCCATATCCCACCGCTACAGGGGAGTGGGAAGAGAGAGGCTAAGTGCCAGAATTGGCGCATCTTAGAGATGTGCCATTTCTGGGGCGGCTGCGGTCTGGTATTTGTAGCCAGGGGGGCGCCAATATCCATGGCCCCTTCTAGGCTATGAATATCAGCCTGCAGCTGTCTACGTAGTCTTTCTGGCTATAAAAATATAGGGGGACTCCACGTCATTTTTTTTTTGGGTCCCCTATTTTTATAGCCAGTAAAGGCTACGCTGCGGCTGATATTCATGTCCTGGGAAGATCTGTGGGTATTAACCCCTTCCCAGCCTACAACTATTGGCCCCCAGCCGTCAGCTTTCCCACTCTGGCGCAGAAAATTGCGCGGGAGCCAACGCACATTTTTTCTCCATGCCCCTTTGGTTAAACCCCCCCAAAAATGTTTTTTTGTTTATCGCTCCCCTTATTTCCAGAGCCATAACTTTTTTATTTTTCCATCAATATTTCCATGTTAGGGCTTATTTTTTGCAGGACGAGTTGTACTTTTGAAGGACACCATTAGTTTTACCATGTAGTGTACTCGAAAATGGAAAAAAAAATGCCAAGTGCGGTGAAATTGCAAAAAAAATGCAATCTCACACTTGTTTTTTGCTTGGCTTTTTTGCTAGGTTCACCAAATGCTAAAACTGACCTGCCATTATGATTTTCCAGGTCATTATGAGTTCATAAACACCAGACATGTCTAGGTTCTCTTATATCTAAGTGGTGAAAAAAATTCCAAAGTTTGCTAAAAATAAAGAAATAAAAATTGCGCCATTTTCTGAGACCAATAGCTTCTCCATTTTTCATGATCTGGGGCCGGGTGAGGGCTCATTTTTTGCGTGCCGAGCTGACATTTTTTAATGACACCACTTTTGTGCAGAGATGTTCTTTTGATCGCCCGTTATTGCATTGTAATGCAATGTCGTGGTGACTAAAAAAACGTAATTCTGGCTCTTTGATTTTTTTTTCTCGCTACGAAGTTTAGCAATCTCTTTAATCCTTTTTTTTATTGATAGATCGGGCAATTCTGAACGCGGCGATACCTAATATGAGTATGTGTGATTTATTTTTATTGTTTTATTTTGATTAGGGCGAAAGGTGGGTGATTTGAATTTATGTTTTTTTATTTGTTTTAAATTTTTAAACTCTTTTTTCTTTTACTTTTAGCATGCTTCAATAGTCTCCATAGGAGGCTTGAAGCATGCACAACTCGATTGGCTCTGCTACATGTGGGCGATGAGCTGATCGCCCATATGTAGCAGATTTACTGCATTGCTGTGAGCACCGACCACTGGGCGGCGCTCACAGCAATGTGCCGGCAACAACCATAGAGGTCTCTATGAGACCTCTGGCTGTCAAAGCAACGCGTCGCCGACCTGTCACCTGAGCTGTGTATTGCTGAGGCAAACAATCTCCTCCTCTAACGATATCACCTCTTTGACACCCCTGTCTTGTCCACCACTAGAGATTAGAGTTGAGCGATACTTTCCGATATCCAAAAGTATCGGAATCGGAATGGTATCGCCGATACCCAAAAAATATCGGCGATACCCGATACAGATACCGGAAATCCAATGTAAGTCTATGGGAATAAAATATCGGAATTAAAAAAACCCCATTCTTGCCTTGTTGGTTAATTGTACATGAAGGAAAACAACAAAGAGTAATGTAGAATGTATTGGGGAAGGTTGAGGAGACATTAAAGGCATAGATGTTTAACCAAATCAAATGGAATAGCATAAATATATTTTTTTTTAAAGATGTTCGGATTGACGAAGAAATTGACAATGTTGGTAAGGTTTTTACTATTTTGGCAAATATGTATATTTCACAACTTCCATGCTCTTCACCTTTTTAACTTTTGACACACTTTCTCCTTCATAATCTTCAGCAGCATCATCTTTTTCATCAAATTATTCTTCATCTTCACCTTCTTTATCTTCTTCTTAAACTTCTTGCTATTCATCTTTTTGTTAACATTACTCATATTCTTCTTATTAAACTATTATTCTTATTCATATTGTACTTCATCTTCTTCATCATATTCTTATTTGTGACAGAGATTCCTGTACTTGTAATATGTCAAAGTATGAATTTTTCATCCTTCCGTTCTTGCTGTCACAAAAGATTTAAATTACAACAGTATTTGTCCGTGTTCAGTTTAGCCTGCAGTAGCAGGCATTTTCCAGGGGCACCACGAGGAGGAACGGACTCACCCCCATACACTGCTTAGTCTTCTTCTGCTTATAATTTAGAGCATATATTTTGCTCTTCATTTTGGTCTTATACTTCATGTTCTTCTGCTTTTTGATCTTCTGCTTATTGTTCTTAAGTCTCTTGTTCTGTATCTTGTAGTTTGTCTTAACCTTCTCAGTCCTGTTGGGTAATCTTTTATTTCTTCTTTGTGATGGTGTTTAGGCTGGTTGGCTTGATGCTCGTCGTCCTTGTGGTCGTCATCTTCTTCGGGGTGCTCATCAGGGTCGTCGTCTTCATTGTTGGAGATCCAGAGTGATTACCCAAAAAAACATTTAAAAAATCTTCAATTTGTAAATGTAGCAGAAGGTACAAGAGCCAATGCAAGTAACGAGGACCAGCTGACTGTGCTGGAACCCGGAGGGGCAGCAGAAGGAAAAGAGCCAATGGCACAACCAAGGACCAGCTGACGTTACTGGGACACGGTTACTAAGCAGGAGGTACCTGTGCTCCAAAGCACTACCAAGGACCTGCAGACGTTGCTGGAACTTGGATACCGAGATGGAGGCACCTAGGCCAAAGGCACTGCGGAGAACCAGTTGACGGTACTGGAACCCGGACGGGTAGCAGAAGGTACAAGAGCCAATGCAAGTAACGAGGACCAGCTGACTGTGCTGGAACCCGGAGGGGCAGCAGAAGGAAAAGAGCCAATGGCACAACCGAGGACCAGCTGACGTTACTGGGACACGGTTACTAAGCAGGAGGTACCTGTGCTCCAAAGCACTACCAAGGACCAGCAGACGTTGCTGGAACTTGGATACCGAGATGGAGGCACCTAGGCCAAAGGCACTGAGGAGAACCAGCTGACGGTACTGGAACCCGGACGGGTAGCAGAAGGTACCCATGTAAATTTAAGTTGACAGGCCGTGAGCCGGCCGCAGTTACCGAATCACACAGTACTACAGTGAGTGATTGTCCTATTGTCACAACGGAAACAGCCTTTATTTGCATATCCCGCAGCACACATAGGAAGCACCTAAACTCCAGGCACCATAGAGTCGGCTAACCCGACCGCAACATGACAGGACAACTTATTGGAGGCTAAGTGACGTTTACACTGACAGGAAATAGATGGCGTGCTGTAACCAGTCTGGGCAGGAGTGAGTACCCGTGCCAATGACACTTCCGAGCAACAACTGGCGGTGTTGTAGCCCAGGTATGAGAAGAGAACTGGTTGGAGGCAGCAGGACTTTTTGCCGTTCACACAGCAGGGGAACAGCTGACATTACTGAACCCCAGTAACACAGGAGCAAGTGTTGACTGTGCTAACAGCACTTCCGAGCAAAACCTGGCGGTGTTGTAGCCCAGGGATGAGAAGACAACAGGGTGGAGGCAGCAGGACTGTTTGCCGTACACACAGCACGGGAACAGCTGACATTACTGAACCTCAGTAACACAGGAGCAAGTGTTGACTGTGCTAACAGCACTTCCGAGCAACAACTGGCGGTGTTGTAGCCCAGGTATGAGAAGAGAACCGGTTGGAGGCAGCAGGACAATTTGCCGTTCACACAGCAGGGGAACAGCTGACATTACTGAACCCCAGTAACACAGGAGCAAGTGTTGACTGTGCTAACAGCACTTCCGAGCAAGAACTGGCGGTGTTGTAGCCCAGGGATGAGAAGACAACAGGGTGGAGGCAGCAGGACTGTTTGCCATACACACAGCAGGGGAACAGCTGACATTACTGAACCCCAGTAACACAGGAGCAAGTGTTGACTGTGCTAACAGCACTTCCGAGCAACAACTGGCGGTGTTGTAGCCCAGGGATGAGAAGACAACAGGGTGGAGGCAGCAGGACTGTTTGCCGTACACACAGCAGGGGAACAGCTGACATTACTGAACCCCAGTAACGCAGGAGCAAGTGTTCACTGTGCTAACAGCACTTCCGAGCAACAACTGGCGGTGTTGTAGCCCAGGGATGAAAAGACAACAGGGTGGAGGCAGCAGGACTGTTTGCCGTACACACAGCAGGGGAACAGCTGACATTACTGAACCCCAGTAACACAGGAGCAAGTGTTGACTGTGCTAACAGCACTTCCAGGCAACAACTGGCGGTGTTGTAGCCCAGGGATGAGAAGACAACAGGGTGGAGGCAGCAGGACTGTTTGCCGTACACACAGCAGGGGAACAGCTGACATTACTGAACCCCAGTAACACAGGAGCAAGTGTTCACTGTGCTAACAGCACTTCCGAGCAACAACTGGCGGTGTTGTAGCCCAGGGATGAGAAGACAACAGGGTGGAGGCAGCAGGACTGTTTGCCGTACACACAGCAGGGGAACAGCTGACATTACTGAGCCCCAGTAACACAGGAGCAAGTGTTGACTGTGCTAACAGCACTTCCAGGCAACAACTGGCGGTGTTGTAGCCCAGGGATGAGAAGACAACAGGGTGGAGGCAGCAGGACTGTTTGCCGTACACAGCAGGGGAATAGCTGACATTACTGAACCCCAGTAACACAGGAGCAAGTGTTCACTGTGCTAACAGCACTTCCGAGCAACAACTGGCGGTGTTGTAGCCCAGGGATGAGAAGACAACAGGGTGGAGGCAGCAGGACTGTTTGCCGTACACACAGCAGGGGAACAGCTGACATTACTGAACCCCAGTAACACAGGAGCAAGTGTTGACTGTGCTAACAGCACTTCCAGGCAACAACTGGCGGTGTTGTAGCCCAGGGATGAGAAGACAACAGGGTGGAGGCAGCAGGACTGTTTGCCGTACACACAGCAGGGGAACAGCTGACATTACTGAACCCCAGTAACACAGGAGCAAGTGTTGACTGTGCTAACAGCACTTCCGAGCAACAACTGGCGGTTTTGTAGCCCAGGGATGAGAAGACAACAGGGTGGAGGCAGCAGGACTGTTTGCCATACACACAGCAGGGGAACAGCTGACATTACTGAACCCCAGTAACACAGGAGCAAGTGTTGACTGTGCTAACAGCACTTCCAGGCAACAACTGGCGGTGTTGTAGCCCAGGGTTGAGAAGACAACAGTGTGAAGGCAGCAGGACTGTTTGCCGTACACACAGCAGGGGAACAGCTGACATTACTGAACCCCAGTAACACAGGAGCAAGTGTTCACTGTGCTAACAGCACTTCCGAGCAACAACTGGCGGTGTTGTAGCCCAGGGATGAGAAGACAACAGGGTGGAGGCAGCAGGACTGTTTGCCGTACACACAGCAGGGGAACAGCTGACATTACTGAACCCCAGTAACACAGGAGCAAGTGTTCACTGTGCTAACAGCACTTCCGAGCAACAACTGGCGGTGTTGTAGCCCAGGGATAAGAAGACAACAGGGTGGAGGCAGCAGGACTGTTTGCCGTACACACAGCAGGGGAACAGCTGACATTACTGAACCCCAGTAACACAGGAGCAAGTGTTGACTGTGCTAACAGCACTTCCAGGCAACAACTGGCGGTGTTGGAGCCCAGGGATGAGAAGACAACAGGGTGGAGGCAGCAGGACTGTTTGCCGTACACACAGCAGGGGAACAGCTGACATTACTGAACCCCAGTAACACAGGAGCAAGTGTTCACTGTGCTAACAGCACTTCCGAGCAACAACTGGCGGTGTTGGAGACCAGGGTCAAGGAGGATGTTTAAATACTAGATCAAGTATTTTCCTTTTTACGTGTCAATTAAAAATGTCTATACTCCAAACAAGAGAAATATAACCTTTAGTACCATAAGATGATGATTTTACTTAAAAAAATATATGTAAATTAATAATTTACAAACATAAACGCATACATTAACATGTTGAAAAGCAATGCAAACCACAATTAAAATAGGTTAAATAATCTGCTATACGGTTTAAAATAAAAGCATACAAGTACATATCAGAATCCATTAATGATGGCTAAGTAACAGTATGTACACCATTTTTATTGTGTAGACAATGAATGGCTGACTTAAAAACATAATCAGCATTACAAGTTATCTTTGACATTCATAAAACTTTACATTTGGTGAATAATATCACTAAAAAGTTTTTAAAAATATCTAAAATTTCCATCATGTAATACTGATAATATGTGCCAATCATTTATATTAACAAACAAAAACTTTAAAAAGTGCATAGTGCATAGTGAAAACAGCTATTTATGCCTGACTGTGGACTTGCAAGCATGACAACGGATAGATAAGGTATATATAGATGAGACTGCATAGCCACAGATGGTGAATTGCGATGTAATACTGTACCTCAATAAAGTGTGCGTTACTACTACATCCTTTTTTTTATATAGCTTTATAAAAGGTTACGTGCATGTATGGTTGCGCCTTTGTTTGGACGCACAGACTGACTTCCTGCTGTGACGCGTTGGGTATTGGAGCGTCTGTGCGTCTTATGACGCAGATGTCATGTGTGCATCGCCACGAAGATCGTCGCGGTTGCACATTCTGACTTCTCACAGCTGAGTTGCTGTTTCTTTGTGTTTGGCAGTTAGGGAGTTAATTCTGTCTGTGCTCAGTTCTGGGACTGGGTGCAGTTTCTCCCGGCTGCAATTAATTATTTGTTGATTGGTTTCCTTTAAATCTCTGGTTGTCTGTGTTGGGAGTTGCCAGTGAAATTCTTCATGCAGACCACAGATAGGATTGTATCTGTATAGACTTAAGTTAAAGAGCTCCTTAGTTGTTTTAAGCTCACCTTGCTTAGAGTTTAATATCCCAGATCATTTATGTTCCTTCTGTGTTTGAGTGTGTATGCAAGTCTGTGTTTTCTCCAGTCTGTCTTATATGTCTAATCTGTGTATTTAGCAGAGATCAGCCCATATCCCTTTGGTGGTAATCAGTATCCTTCTTAGGACTGATTACAGGGTTCAGGGACTGATAGGAGACAGGGTTAGGCTGGAGACTTGGACCTCTGAACCATTATCAGTACCTCCAAGGTGAGGGATTAGTTAGGACCCCAGTTTAGGGTCAGGTTAGACCCCCGGTCCTCCTCTTTCCTGTGACAGTGTATCAAGTCCTCAAGATTAACCCTGAGTTCAACGGATATCGTGTCAGGTAAATCTATTCTATATTTACATGCTGATGTTGCTAATCTATATGTTGTATAGAGTGTTGTTCTTTTAAGAATAGTTTACTGACATCGTACACATATCATAAGACCGCGTGACATTTCACTGGCCCATAAAATTATTCCCAGTTGCCATGGATCCAGTAGCCCAGCTGGCTCTGCAGTTGCAGGGATTATCCATGGAGCTGACGGACATTAAGTCCAAAGTTTTGTCTCCCTCGGAGCAAACCAGATTTGAACCTAAAGTAGCTCTCCCGGACAGGTTCACTGGTGGGCGAGACAAATTTTTTACCTTCAGGGAAGCATGTAAATTGTATTTTCGGCTTCGGCCTCGATCATCAGGGAGTGAAGAGCAGAGAGTGGGAATTGTTATCTCGCTCCTACAAGGGGACCCTCAATCCTGGGCCTTCTCCCTTCCTCCGGGATCCCCGGCTCTACAGTCAGTAGATCGATTTTTTACTGCCCTGGGTTTGGTATATGATGACCCAGATCGGGTCTCTCTTGCTGAGACAAAATTACGTAAGATACAGCAGGGAGATCGTCCGGCGGAGGAATTTGCTTCTGAGTTCCGTAGATGGGCCACAGATACTCAGTGGAATGACCCAGCTCTTAGAAGCCAGTTTTGTCATGGGCTTTCTGACAAATTAAAGGACGTTTTGGCTCAGTATGATTCTCCTCCATCACTGGAGGCTGCTATGGCCCTAGCTATCCGTACTGATAGACGGCTTCGGGAGAGGGGTGAGGTAACTCCGCCCCCTGTTGTTACTCCACCTACTACTAAAGTCCCTTATGTTGAGGTTCCCCTTGTCTGTTCGGAGGAGCCTATGCAGTTGGGAGGGACATCATTTCGTAGGAGGGGATTGGCGGTACGCCGCAGGACTAGAAGGTGTTTCTTCTGCGGGAAAGAGGGACATTTTGTTGGGGGATGTCCATCCCGTGCCTTGTTGAGCAAAAAGTCGCTGGAAAACTGTTAATCCCAGGTTGTGTGGTGGACGACAACCTGGGAGTATGTATTTCGTCCGCTAGTTCTTCTCAGTTCCTTGTACCAGTGGAGGTGGTGGTTGGTACGAGAGTGGAGAGATTTTCTGTTCTTCTTGATAGTGGGTCCGGGGCTAATCTGGTTGACGCTCAGTTTGCTCAGGCTCAAGGTATGCATCTGAGTGTATTGGTCAAACCGATCCCTATATTCTCCATTGACGCCAGGCCTCTCGGCCAAGGTAGCTTTGTTCATGAGGTTCATAACATTGACCTTCGGGTAGGGGCAATACATAGGGAACTATTATCTTGTTATGTGTTGGAGGGTCTACCTACTCCTATTGTGTTGGGACTTCCTTGGTTGGTTAAACATAACCCTGTGATTAATTGGCAGTCCAGAGATATAAGCCAATGGGGGGAGTTTTGCAAAAGTAACTGCATGAACACAGTCATCAGTGCGGTCGTGCCTAGTACTTTGCCTCCTTTTTTGGAGGACTTTGGGGATGTTTTCTCTGAGGAGGGGTGTCAGGAGTTGCCTCCTCATCGCGTGTATGACTGCTCTATTAATTTACTTCCTGATGCTAAGTTACCTAAAGCTAGGTTATATAACCTTTCTGGTCCTGAGAGGCAGGCTATGAAAGATTATATTTCGGAAAGTCTGGCCAAAGGGCATATTAGACCTTCATCTTCCCCAGTGGCTGCGGGGTTCTTCTTTGTGAAGAAAAAAGATGGAGGCCTACGCCCTTGCTTGGATTTCCGCGAACTTAATCGGATTACTGTTCGAGATCCGTATCCACTCCCTCTGATTCCTGATCTCTTCAATCAAATTGTTGGCGCCAAATGGTTCTCTAAATTGGATCTCAGGGGGGCGTATAATCTGATTAGGATAAAAGAGGGGGATGAGTGGAAAACGGCGTTTAACACGCCGGAGGGACATTATGAGAACCTTGTCATGCCTTTTGGTCTGACTACTGCACCAGCAGTATTCCAACATTTTGTTAATGACATTTTTCGTCATCTGGTGGGGCTGTTTGTGGTCGTATATTTGGATGACATTTTAATTTACTCACCAGATCTTGTGTCTCACCAGGAGCATGTGAGACAGGTGTTGCAGATCTTGCGAGACAATAAACTATACGCCAAACTGGAAAAGTGTGTATTCGCCGTAAAGGAACTTCAGTTTTTGGGTTTCTTGGTGTCAGCCTCCGGTTTCCGTATGGACCCTGAAAAGGTGAGAGCAGTGCTTGAATGGGATCAGCCAGAGGATCTTAAGGCTCTGCAGCGTTTTCTGGGGTTTGCTAACTACTACCGGAAATTTATTTGTAATTTGTCATCTGTTGTCAAACCTCTCACTGACATGACAAGAAAAGGGACGGATTTTTCTAAATGGTCGGACAAAGCTTGCCAAGCTTTTTCCTCTTTGAAAAAATGTTTTGCTTCGGCACCCGTTCTCATCCAACCAGATGCATCACAGCCGTTCGTTGTGGAGGTGGACGCGTCTGACGTAGGGGTGGGTGCAATATTGTCCCAGGGTCCGTCCCCTGGTAAATGGCATCCGTGCGCTTTCTTTTCTAAAAAATTGTCGTCCGCCGAAAGGAATTATGATATCGGCAATAGGGAACTTTTGGCCATTAAGTTGGCTTTTGAAGAATGGCGTCACTTTTTGGAGGGGGCAGTCCACCCGGTCACCGTCATTACTGATCACAAGAACCTGCTGTATTTGGAATCTGCTAAGCGTCTAAATTCCAGACAAGCTCGATGGTCGTTGTTTTTTACCAGGTTTAATTTTGTTGTCACTTATCGCCCTGGATCTAAGAATGTTAAGGCGGATGCCTTGTCTCGCAGTTTCCCAGGGGCCGGGAAAATGGATGACCCGATTCCTATCCTTCAGGAGGGGGTGGTAGTGTCGGCTGTATGTTCTGAGCTTGAGGAGGAGGTGTTAGAGGCTCAGGGGGACGCCCCTGCAGGACCTCCAGGGAGACTGTTTGTCCCAAATCAGTTGAGACAAAAGGTTATTGAGGCACATCATAATTCTGCTTTAGCAGGACATCCAGGGAGTAAGGCTACTTTAGATCTCCTTTCTCGCCGGTTTTGGTGGCCTAACGTTAATAAAGATGTTTTAACTTTTGTCGCGTTCTGTGGGGTTTGTGCTCGCTCTAAGACCCCTCATACCCGTCCGTCTGGGACCCTCTTACCCTTGAAACTTCCGGAGCGTCCATGGACTCATTTGTCTATGGACTTCATCACGGACCTTCCTCAGTCGTCAGGGAAGACTGTCATACTGGTGGTTGTTGACAGGTTCAGTAAGATGGCACATTTCATTGCTCTTCCTGCCCTCCCTAATGCTAAAACTCTGGCGCAGGTGTTCATTGGGGAGATTGTGAGACTTCATGGGTTGCCTTCTGATGTGGTGTCAGATAGGGGGTCTCAGTTTGTGTCCAAGTTTTGGAGGGCATTTTGTTTACGTCGGGGGATGCAATTGTCATTTTCCTCGGCTTTTCATCCGCAGACCAATGGTCAGACAGAGCGTCTGAATCAAAGCCTAGAGACTTATCTTCGGTGTTTTGTCTCAGAGAACCAGGAGGACTGGTCTTCTTTCTTGCCTCTGGCAGAGTTCGCTCTTAACAACAGGCGGAGCGAGTCCACTGGTAAGTCCCCGTTTTTTGGGGCATATGGTTTTCATCCCCAGTTTTGTACATTCAATGGGGGGGGCCCTTCTGGGGTTCCTGAGGAGGAGCGTTTCTCGTCGTCACTTGCTTCAGTGTGGAGAGGTGTATTGAATAATCTGAGTGCTATGGGGAACCGTTATAAACGTATGGCTGATAGGAGGAGAGTTTCTGGTCCAGATCTTAATGTGAACGATCTGGTATGGTTGTCTACCAGGAATATAAAACTTAAAGTTCCCTCCTGGAAGCTGGGCCCCAGATTCATCGGGCCGTACAGGATCAGTTCCATAATTAATCCTGTGGCATTTCGTCTGGACCTCCCTCCTACGTTTAAAATCCACAATGTGTTCCACAAGTCATTACTTAAGAGGTACGTGGCACCAGTCATACCATCACCTCTACCTCCTCCTCCAGTGGTGGTCAATGGTAACTTGGAGTTTCAAGTGTCAAAGATCATTGACTCACGTCTGAATCGCCGATCCCATCAGTACTTGGTGCATTGGAAGGGGTATGGTCCAGAGGAGAGGACGTGGGTTCCTGCGTCTGACATTAACGCAGATCGTTTGGTGCGGACCTTCCACAGAACTCACCCGGGCAAACCTGGCCCTGAGGGTCCGGAGGCCCCTCGTAGAAGGGGGGGTACTGTCATGTGTGCATCGCCACGAAGATCGTCGCGGTTGCACATTCTGACTTCTCACAGCTGAGTTGCTGTTTCTTTGTGTTTGGCAGTTAGGGAGTTAATTCTGTCTGTGCTCAGTTCTGGGACTGGGTGCAGTTTCTCCCGGCTGCAATTAATTATTTGTTGATTGGTTTCCTTTAAATCTCTGGTTGTCTGTGTTGGGAGTTGCCAGTGAAATTCTTCATGCAGACCACAGATAGGATTGTATCTGTATAGACTTAAGTTAAAGAGCTCCTTAGTTGTTTTAAGCTCACCTTGCTTAGAGTTTAATATCCCAGATCATTTATGTTCCTTCTGTGTTTGAGTGTGTATGCAAGTCTGTGTTTTCTCCAGTCTGTCTTATATGTCTAATCTGTGTATTTAGCAGAGATCAGCCCATATCCCTTTGGTGGTAATCAGTATCCTTCTTAGGACTGATTACAGGGTTCAGGGACTGATAGGAGACAGGGTTAGGCTGGAGACTTGGACCTCTGAACCATTATCAGTACCTCCAAGGTGAGGGATTAGTTAGGACCCCAGTTTAGGGTCAGGTTAGACCCCCGGTCCTCCTCTTTCCTGTGACAGTGTATCAAGTCCTCAAGATTAACCCTGAGTTCAACGGATATCGTGTCAGGTAAATCTATTCTATATTTACATGCTGATGTTGCTAATCTATATGTTGTATAGAGTGTTGTTCTTTTAAGAATAGTTTACTGACATCGTACACATATCATAAGACCGCGTGACAGCAGACTAACATTCACGGTGCGCATCGTTCATCATCGGAAGCGTACCGACAACACAAAGGCGTTGCCATGACTGCTTTACTCAGTAAACATGCACCTATGATGAAACATACACGCATGTGCCCTATTACATAACAAGCTACAAGAAAAACGAGTGTGAGGTGTGACACAGCTGTTTTGTTAAGGTACAGTATTATATCGACATTGTACAGGTGTCGCTATTCAGTCTGATAAATAGATATCATTCACCTATTCTATCAGTTGTCGTTCTTTCAGCACCACTTACAGGTATATATTTTGCTATTGTGACTATGCACTATTGACTTTAACAAGGTAATGCATGATTTTTGTTAGCGATTATCATGTTTACATGAAGGACCTTTATGATATGGGCTGTTAACTTTCTAATTAAATATGTATTTTTTAAAATGACACAAATATAAGTAATGTTGAAGAGGACTATTCCTACATGCATTGTTTGCACAATATTACAGGTGTACATCACATCCCTTAATCAACATTGGATTATTATATTTACTTGTATGCTTTTATTTAAAAGCCAAGAACACTGAAGTCTAACCTTCGCACTGCAGTTGTTGTCAAAGTTCAACACACATTATGCACTTCCAACATTGCAGCATTTGAGTCATGATGTGAGTTGGATTTGTCTAAGCTATGGAGTGACAAGGTTGACCATCAGTATCCTATAGCATAAGTAGGCTTTTGTGTTAGCATTTGTTTTCGACATGTGCATATCTGAAATAATATGTCACTCACAATTATTTTGTTACAGATTTCTGACAAAGACTAATCATTTTATGGTTTTAAAGCTGACTGTTGTGAATGGGCTTGAAATGAGTTCTGAGCAGAGGCTCCCTCTGGTGGTTACAAGCGGTACTGGACTGTCCAGTGAAGATTGTGAGGATTGGGAATCAGGTGTTACTGACTGGTCTTATATAAGGGAGTCGCCTTCCCATCAGGGTTGCCGGTGATCAATTGTTCTGGTCTCAATCCTTGATTCCTGGTTCCTTTGTAGCCTGCTGTGTCGTGTAGTAGAGTTGGTGCTTTTCAGGGTTTTTTGGGATTGCAGTAAGTGCCCTTCCTATCCTTTTCTATTTAGGTAGTTTGGGCCCCAACGTTTGCTCATACTATTTTCTGTCTGTGTCAGTATTTCTTCTTGTCTAACCGCCATTACATGTTTGGGGGGTTTCTATGTTCTTTGGGGATCTGCTCCGGGGCAGATAGCTTTCCTCTTTCTATCTTTAGGTGTAGTTAGTTTCTCAGGCTGTGACGAGGCGTCTAGGACCAACGTAGGAACGATCCACGGCTGCCTCTAGTTGTGGTGGTTAGTCAGGGTACTGCAATCTCATAGTTTCCAACTGCTCTGTTGTATTGCCTTTTTTACCTGCACTCCTCAGCTACCGAAACATAACAGTATCACCGGCCTAAAAATTGAAAATTGTATGGTACTCACAGAAGGGAAAAATATTGTGAAAGAAAAAAGGTTGTCAGAGTTGTCAGAGATATTTTTCTGTTTGTTGCATTTTTTTTTTTTCCCTCTGTATCTCTGGGTGCTGGGGAGGATTTTTTCTCTCAATGGAGTTTGCACAGTTGTCTGGCCGTGTGAATCAGCTTGCCACTGAGGTTCGGAGTATTGCTGCCAATCTTGCTGGGTTGCCTGTTGTGGAACCTAGGATTCCCATGCCAGATTTGTTTTTAGGGGATCGAGCTAAGTTTCTGAATTTCAAAAATAACTGTAAATTGTTTTTTGCCTTAAAATCTAAGTCCTCAGGGAACGCAGCGCAGCAGGTTCAAATTGTCATCTCTCTCCTGCGCGGCGATCCTCAGGATTGGGCTTTTTCCCTGACACCTGGGGATCCTGTTTTGAGTGATGTTGATGCATTTTTTCAGGCTTTGGGGTTATTGTACGATGAGCCTAATGTCACTGATCAAGCTGAAAAAGCCTTGTTGGCATTAAATCAGGGGCTTGATGACGCTGAGTTATACTGTCAGAGATTCCGTAGGTGGGCAGTCCTGACCAAATGGAATGACGACTAGTGTTGAGCGATAGTGCTCGATATCTAAAAATATCGTATCGAAATTGTATCGCCGATAGCACTAAATATCGTCGATATCCGATTTCGATACCGGAAGTCCAATGTAAGTCTATGGGAACAAAATATCGCAACTAAAAAAAAACTTTATTTCCTTGTAAACACTAAATATACACACATAGAATACATATATATATATATACATGTCATTGTGACATATATATATACATATATGTATAGTTTATAAACTTCTACATAGTAAAATATCCTCTGATTCAATTGCCGGGTAAAGCCGGCTTCTGTGAAAAGACAGAAGCACCCGACATGAAATGACACTTGGTGTACATAGGGTTAACCATGTCTTTTCATGTCGTTTGCAATCTGATTTGCACAAACAATTACATCAGTCTATGTGTGCAAAATTTCACACCTGTAGGGGTTAATTAAAGGTGTAAATTCGTTGTAAAAAAACGGACTTTTTTGCTACGAATTTACACCTTTAATTAACCCCTACAGGTGTGAAATTTTGCACACTTAAGGTACTGCCACACTAAGCTATCCCGCTAGCGATCTCGTTAGCGTTGCATACTAATGAGATCGCTAGCGGGATTGTTTCTATATCGCTAAATGCGGCCACATTTAGCGATATAGTTAACGACGCTATCGCCGTTAGCGATCTTCTTAACGACTTTAGCGGTACAAAAGTACCGCTAAATCGCTAAGAAAAGGTGCCACACAGCGATTAGATACTTACCCAGCGGGAGCGCCAGCGATGAAATAGGGTCCGGAACGATTCCAGCGACGAGCGAGATCACAGCAGGAAGCTCGTCGCTGGAAGCTGCCGCACTGAACAATATTGCTAACGGGATCGCTAAATAGTGACGTTTTTTAGCGATCCCGTTAGCGATATTGTTTAGTGTGGCATACCCTTTACACTCATGTAATTGTTTGTGCAAATCAGATATCAAACTACATGAAAAGACATGGTTAACTCTATGTAAACCAAGTGTCATTTCATGTCGGGTTCTGCATTTTCACAAAAGCCGGCAATTGAATTAGCGGCTATTATACTATGTAGAAGTGTATGAACTATAAATATAAAATATATATATATGTGTCACAAATTCAATGACATGTATATATATATGAGGTGTAAAATTGCTGAAAAAAAATGCGTGGGCTCCCGCCCTATTTTCGCAACCAGACAGACAAAGCCAGTGAGTGGGGGCAGATAATAATAGCCCAGAGAGGGACCATTATTTTTGGCCCCCCCGGCTACTAAAATCTGCCCCCAGACACCCCAGAAAGGGCAAATCTCTAATTAGATTTGCCCTTTCTGGCACTTTGCCCGTCTATTCCCATTGCCCTGTAGCGGTGGCGAATGGCTTAATAAGGGGTTAAAATGACCTTGCAATTGAAAGGTCACTTTAAGCCAGGTTAATAATTGAGAGCTGTCAATCAGACAACTATCAATTATTAATCCTATTGTATGAAAGAAAAATCAAACACACACACTTTAATAAAAAAGAAGTTTAATGAAATAATCACACAGTTTTTGACCATATTTTATTTACCTGCTAAAACCATTTCCTGTAATAAAAATAAAATAATAAAGCAAAATTATTCTTACCAATCCGATGTACAGTCAGGTCCACGGTGTAATCCATCAGAAAGGGTTAATGTTTACTGCGGGGACCGCAGCTAATGCTGCAGCCTCACAGTAAACCCCAAATGAATGAGTTCCTCTCCTGGCTGACAGGAGAGGAAGTGGAAAGCTTAATTGATTGCTTTCCACTTTCACTTCAGGTCAGCCAGGGACACAATCAGTGACGTCAGAGGGAACTGGTTAAGAAAAATAGGGGATCCCCTCGAAAAAAAAAATGGCGTGGGGTCCCCCTATTTTTGTTAACCAGCCAGATGAAGCGGGACCGCTGAGGCCTGGTTTTCAGGCTGTTAAGGAGCCAAGATCCATGGACCTTGCCAGAATGATAATACCAGGCCACAGCAGTCTGCATATCTTGGCTGATTAACAAAAATAAGGGATCCCTCGAAAAAAAAAAACGGCGTAGGGGTCCCCCTATTTTTGTTAACCAGCCAAGTAAATGCAGACTGCTGCGGCCTGGTTTTTAAAAGACTGTCAAGGCCCATGGATTTTGGCCCTCAACAGCCTGTTTAATACCAGGCTACAGCAGCCCCACATTTGGCGCATCAAAAGATGTGCCAATTGTGGCACTTTACCCGGCTCTTCCCACTTGCCCTGTAGCGGTGGCAAGCGGGGTAATAAGGGGTTAATGTCACCGTTGATTGCAGGTGACAATAAGCCCGGTTAATAATGGAGAGGCGTCAATAAGACACCGATCCATTATTAATCCCAAAGTTATTAAATGCAAAAAAAAAAGACACAGCAAGAAAAAGTATTTTAATGAAATAAAAGAGACAACACAGTTTTCATTTCTTTTATTGTACTCTCATTCCTGCGACGCCATCGATCTCCTGTAAAAAAAGAAAAAAAAAAAACCAACAGTATACCACCTGTCCGACACAGTCCATAGTAACGAGTGTCCCACGACGATCCAGCTCTGCTACATCGCAATGACAGGCAGAGCCTGTCATCGCGACGCAGCACAGCTGATTACCTGCTTCCCCGGCGGTGACGTCATCGGACTGACTGCTTTACGGCCGGGATTACCCAGCAGTCACTGCAGTTATCGCGAGAAACTGCATGTGACCGCCGGGGAGAAGAGGATGGCGGCCATGAAGCAGTCCAGGACGTGACCGCCGGAGATCTTCTGCCAGGTAAGTGCCGCTGACTCCGGGACAGACCCGACCGACGGACACTGACAGTGACAGACCCGCCCGACGGACACAGACAGTGACAGTGACAATCCGATTCCGGTATTCGATAAGACGAAAATATCGAAACGAATTATCGAAAGGCCGATAGAGCTAATATCGCCGATAGCCGATATTTGCATTATCGTATCGCTCAACACTAATGACGACGCTTTGGCAGCCCTTTTTCGGAAGGGTCTGTCAGATAATGTAAAGGATGTTATGGTGGGATTCCCTGTCCCCTCTGGTCTCAATGATTCTATGTCATTAGCGATTCAAATTGACAGACGTTTGCGTGAGCGGAGAAGTATGCATCGAATAGTGTTGCCTTGTGAACTGCTTCTGAATCCATGCAGTGTGATAGAGTGGTTTCTGGGGCACAGCGTCATGAGTTTCGAAAGCGCAATGGGTTATGTTTCTACTGTGGTGATGCCTCTCATGCTATTTCAGTCTGCCCTAAGCGGGGAAGACGTTTTGCACGCTCAGTTGTCTTGGGTAGTGTTCAGACTAAGTTTTTATTAACTGTTACCCTGATATGCTCTCTGTCCTCATTTTCTGCTCAGGCTTTCGTTGATTCGGGAGCAGCTATTAACCTGATGGATTTTGATTTTGCTAAACGTTGTGGGTTTCCTTGATACCCCTACGGAAGTCTATTCCCCTACTGGGGATCGATTCTACCCCTTTGGCTGAGAATAAACCTCAGTTCTCTACTCAGGTGATAATGAGGGTTGAACCTGATCATCAGGAGAGCTGCAAATTTTTGGTTCTGTATAATCTGCATGACATTATCGTACTGGGTTTCCCTTGGTTACAGTCTCATAATCCTGTTTTGTTTTGGAAATCTGTGTCTGTAACCAGTTGGGGCTGCCAATGTGTTTAATACCAACACTCCTGTTTTTTCTGCCTCCCCCAGGCTTTAGGATGTTCCTGACTTTTTGATTGATTTTTCTGATGTGTTTAGCGAAACTAAATCTGCATCCTTGCCTCCCCATAGGAGCTATGACTGCGCTATTAAATTAGTGCCTGGTAGTAAATTCCCTAAAGGTCGCCTTTTTAACTTGTCTGTACCTGAACATGACGCTATGCGGTCTTATATCAAGGAGTCATTGGAGAAGGGTCATATCAGACCATCCTCTTCACCCTTAGGTGCGGTTTTTTCTTTGTGGCCAAAAAGGATGGTTCATTAAGGCCGTGTATTGATTATCGTCTTTTGAACAATATTACTGTGAAATATCAATATCGTTACCCTTGATTTCTGACCTGTTTTCCAGGGTGAAAAACGCTACTTGGTTTACCAAGCTTGACCTCAGGGGGGCATATAACCTTATTCGCATTAAGCACGGGGATGAATGGAAGACGGCATTAAATACCCCTGAGGGGCATTTTGAGTACCTTGTGATGCCCTTTGGGCTCACTAATGCTCCTTCTGTCTTCCAGTCCCTTTATGAATGACATTTTCAGGGATTTTGTGGATAAATTTTTGATTGTTTATTTGGATGATATCTTGATTTTTTCCAATGACTGGGACTCTCATGTGAAACATGTTCGAACTGTATTCAGATTTTGAGAGAGAATGCTCTGTATGTGAAGGGATCAGTGTCTTTTTGGCGTACAGAGGATCTCATTTCTGGGATTCATTTTGTCCCCATCTGTTATTGAAATGGACCGGTCAAGGTTCAGGCCATCTGTGATTGGGTCCAACCTACTTCATTAAAGGCTCTTCAAAGATTTTTGGGTTTTGCCAATTTTTATCGTAAATTTATTGGTAATTTCTCGGTTATTGTTAAACTATTAACTGATTTGACCAGAAAGGGTTCTGATGTGGTGAATTGGCCTCCTGAGGCAGTCTCTGCATTTCAGGAACTTAATCAGAGATTCACTTCTGCTCCTGTTCTACGGCAGCCTGATGTTTTCTCTGCCATTTCAGGTGGAGGTTGATGCCTCTGAAATTGGGGCAGGTGCCATTTTGTCCCAAAGAGATCCAGAGACCTCTAAAAGTAACCCTTGTGCCTTTTTCTCTCGAAAATTTTCTCCTACTGAACGTAATTTATGACGTGGGTAAAACGGGATTTTGGCCAGAAATGGCTTTGAAGAGTGGGGACATTGGCTGGGGGGAGCCAAACCAGGTGGTGGTCCTTAGGACCATAAGAAACTGGTTTATCTGGAATCGCCAAGGCTTAAAAACCCAGACAGGGCCGGTGGGCCTTTTTTTTAACGTTTTAATTTTTTGGTTTTTTTTTCTTCCGGCAC
>JARQOD010000004.1:476982014-477016148 GCA_033576555.1 Oophaga sylvatica
AAGTGTGAAACAGGCCTAACAAAGCCAGGGGCCGAGTCATCTTTTTCATTTTCTTTCAAGTTTTTTTCTTTATTTGTTTTGTGGCATTCTTTGACATTTTTTGTGTCAATATGCTTCAAAAAGGTGCACGTGGTTCATTAATTTAGCATCAAATGAAAAATGTTCTTTATTTTGTCTTTAACCTGTCTTGAAGCTTTTTAGTGCAAAAAATTGCGTGTTCCACTAAAATGTTACAAAATTTGTGCAAACATTACAGAAGTTCGAAAATCACTGCAGGTAGGCACTGGAGTACATTTACAAAAAATGTGGTGACTTTTTAAAACATTGCAATTGATGAATCAACTGCAAACATCTGGAAATTCCAAGCACCGCTCACAAAATTAAGCAAAAAAAAAGCAAACAAAGAAGGCAATTGAATTTAAACTTTAAAAAAAGAGCAAATAAAAGTTGAATAAGGCACAGGTGCATAACAGGCGACAAACACCAAAAATAGTCATAAAAAACGTGCAAATGCAACAATGAATCTGGCCCTTAGAGTCTAGATTTAAAGTAGTGCAATGGGCAGTGGTGTAACTACAGTCTGATGGGCCCCGGTGCTAAATTTGGCCCGGGCTCCCCCCAGTCCTGATATATATATCTTCCATCCTGGTATATATGTACCTTATCCTGGTATTATATATACAGCGGGGGAAATAAGTATTTGATCCTTGCTGATTTTGTAAGTTTGTACACTGACAAAGACATGAACAGTCTATAATTTTCAGGGTAGGTTAATTTCAACATTGAGAAATAGAATATCAAAAATAAAATCCAGAAAATCACATTGTAGAAATTATATAAATTTATTTACATTTTGCAGTGAGAAATAAGTATTTGATCCCTCTGGCAAACAAGACTTAATACTTGGCGGCAAAACCGTTGTTGGCAAGCACAGCAGTCAGACATATTTTGCAGTTGATGATGAGGTTTGCGCACGTCAGGAGGAATTTTGGTCCACTCATCTTTGCAGATCATCTCTAAATCATTAAGAATTTGAGGCTGTCGTTTGGCAACTAAGAGCTTCAACTCCCTCCATAAGTTTTCTATGGGATTAAGGTCTGGAGACTGGCTAGGCCACTCTAGGACCTTCATGTGCTTCTTTTTGAGCTACTCCTTTGTTGCCTTGGCTGTATGTTTTGGGTCATTGTCTTGCTGGAAGACCCAGCCACGACCCATTTTTAATGTTCTGGCAGAGGGAAGGAGGTTGTCACTCACGATTTTACAGTACATGGCTCCATGCATTCTCTCATGAAGCGTTGAAGTAGTTCTGTGCCCTTAGCAGAGAAACACCCCCAAAAAATAATGTTTGCACCTCCATGCTTGACAGTGGGGACGATGTTCTTTGGGTCATAGGCAGCATTTCTATTCCTCCAAACACGGCGAGTTGAGTTAATGGCAAAGAGCTCAATTTTTGTTTCATCTGACCACAGCACCTTCTTCCAATCACTCACAGAATCATTCAGGTGTTCATTGGCAAACTTCAGACAGGCCTGCACATGTGCCTTCTTGAGCAGGGGACCTTGCGAGCACTGTGTTTTAAATCGTTATGGCGTAATGTGTTACCAATGGTTTTCTTGGTGTGGTCCAAGCTGCCTTGAGATCATTAACAAGCTCCCCCCATGTAGTTTTAGGCTGATCTCTCATGTTCCTTATGATCAAGGATACCCTACGAGGTGAGATATTGAATGGTGCCCCAGATCTATGTTGATTGACAGTCAATTTGTACTTCTACTATCTTTTTACTATTGCATCAACAGTTATCTCCTTCTCACCCAGGGTTTTACTTATGGTTTTGTAGCCCATTCCAGCTTTGTGCAGGTCTATGATCTTGTCCCTGACTTCCTTATAAAGCTTTTTGGTCTTGCCCATGTTGTAGAGGTTAGAGTCTGACTGATTAATTGAGTCTGTGGATAGAAGACTTATAAAGGTGACAATGTAAGACAGCTGTCTTTAATGCAGGTAACGAGTTGATTAGGAGCATCTAACTGGTCTGTAGAGCCAGAACTCTTAATGGTTGGTAGGGGATCAAATACTTATTTCCCACTGCAAAATGCAAATAAATTTATATAATTTATACAATGTGATTTTCTGGATTTTATTTTCGATATTCTATCTCTCAATGTTAAAATTAACCTACCCTTAAAATTATAGACTGTTCATGTCTTTGTCAGAGGGCAAACTTACAAAATCAGCAAGGGATCAAATATTTATTTCCCCACTGTATATCCCCCATCTTGGTATACATACAGTGGTGGCCAAAAGTATTGGCACCCCTGAAATTCTGTCAGATAAACTCAGTTTCTTCCTGAAAATGATTGCAAACACAAATTCTTTGGTATTATTATCTTCATTTAATTTGTCTTCAATGATAAAACACAAAAAGAATTGACCTAAAGCCAAATTGGATATAATTCCACACCAAACCTAAAAAGGGGGTGGACAAAAGTATTGGCACTGTTTGAAAAATCATGTGATGCTTCTCTAATTCGTGTAATCACCAGCACCTGTAACTTACCTGTCGCACCTAACAGGTGCCGGCAATAACTAAATCACACTTGCAGCCAGTTAACTGGATTAAAGTTGACCAACCTCTGTCCTGTGTCCTTGTGTGTACCACATTGAGCATGGAGAAAAGAAAGAAGACCAAAGAACTGTCTGAGGACTTGAGAAACCAAATTGTGAGGAAGCATGAGCAATCTCAAGGCTACAAGTCCATCTCCAAAGACCTGAATGTTCCTGTGTCTTCCGTGCGCAGTGTCATCAAGAAGTTTAAAGCCCTTGGCACTGTGGCTAATCTCCCTAGATGTGGAAGGAAAAGAAAAATTGACGACAGATTTCAACACAAGATTGTGAGGATGGTGGATAAAGAACCTCGACTAACATCCAAACAAGTTCAAGTTGCCCTGCAGTCCGAGGGTACAACAGTGTACACCCGTACTATCCGTCGGCGTGTGAATGAGAAGGGACTGTATAGTAGGATACCCAGGAAGACCCCACTTCTTACCCCGAGACATAAAAAAGCCAGGCTGGAGTTTGCCAAAACTTTCCTGAGAAAGCCTAAAACGTTTTGGAAGAATGTTCTCTGGTCAGATGAGACAAAAATCGAGCTTTTTGGGAAAAACCATCAACATAGTGTACAGGAAAAAAAAAGAGGCATTCAAAGAAAAGAACACGGTCCCTACAGTCAAACATGGCGGAGGTTCCCTGATGTTTTGGGGTTGCTTTGCTGCCTCTGGCACTGGACTGCTTGACCGTGTGCATGGCATTATGAAGTCTGAAGTTTACCAACAAATTTTGCAGCATAATGTAGGGCCCAGTGTGAGAAAGCTGGGTCTCCCTCAGAGGTCATTGGTCTTTCAGCAGGACAATGACCCAAAACACACTTCCAAAAGCACTATGAAATGGTTTGAGAGAAAGCACTGGAGACTTCTAAGGTGGCCAGCAATGAGTCCAGACCTGAATCCCATAGAACACCTGTGGAGAGATCTAAAAAAGGCAGTTTGGAGAAGGCAGCCTTCAAATATCAGGGACCTGGAGCAGTTTGCCAAAGAAGAATGGTCTACAATTCCAGCAGAGCATTGTAAGAAACTCATTGATGGTTACCGGAAGCTGTTGTTCGCAGTTATTTTGGCTAAAGGTTGTGCAACTAAGTATTAGGCTGAGGGTGCCAATACTTTTGTCTGGCCCATTTTTGGAGTTTTGTGTGAAATGATCAAGGATTTGATTTTTGCTTCATTCTCTTTTGTGTTTTTTCCTTGCAAGCAAATTAAATGAAGATAAAAATAGCAAATAATTTGTGATTGCAATCATTTTCAGGAAGAAACTGAGTATTATCTGACAGAATTGCAGGGGTGCCAATACTTTTGGCCACCACTGTATCCCCCATCCTAGTATTTATGTTCCCCATCCTGGTATTTTCCCCATTCTGATGCTGTTTTTTAATGCGCAGAAACAAATAAACAATTCTACTCATCTCCCATCCGATCCCCCGCTGTGTGGCGTCCTCTTCTGAAGCCAGCAGCTGACATCAGCATGCAAGCGCCCCCGGTCATGTGCACGCCGACGTCAGCTGCTGGCCTCTGATTGACTGGCAGCATGTATTGCTGTGCACGGAGCTGATGGGTCTCTGTACCGCGGCACTAATCTTAATTATAGGGTCAGATATACAATTGTATATTACAGATGTTCTGATTTTTTTTTCACTTTATTTGTCTACAGCTTTTATTCAAAAAGCTATGTCTGCTGAATGCAATTATAGGTTTTTAATATTCACCACATTTCATGTGTTCATGGTGAGATCATAATTACCGATGTAAAGGCACCGTAGCTGAAAACTGAACACCATGACTCCCATTCTCGCACAGTACAGATGCTCTGTGTACATACTTATAAACCTATTGTTTTGAAGTAAATTGGAAGCAATATTATTGAGTATTTCTCCAAAGCTGTTATGGCAGCACAATTAAGTCATTCTCTGCATGAAATCCCATTGTGATCGAATAAGTGGTTGAAAAAAACATAGCTTTATTAAAACTATAATTATGATCTGATTATGTAGACATCATACATTATATTACACCTTAAGGGCTCTTTCACAAGTACTGATATTTCCAGTATTGGAAAAACTAGCTTTAGAGATATCAGCGTCTGTGTGTCTGTGTGTATAAGACTTGTAGCTTACATGTGGCAACTGTGTGCCGCATCAGTATTACACATACTGGCACCTGGGAATCAACAGCACTGTTAACACTGTTCCCAGGTGACGGGTGCTGAAGACAGCTCTCATCATTCTCCCCTGCTCATGCTGCGATCAGCTCTACCCCAAGAAATTAGGACTATCCACAATTTGCATGGTTTCAGGCGCTCCCTCAAAACACATTTGTTCAGAGCGGCCTATCACATTCACTAATCAAAGTCATTCTATGTGTAAGTGTGTATGTGTAGCACATTCACTATCTCCATCCATCCCTCACTCCCTCAAGATGGCTGGACCATCATTGTAAATGCACCATTGTATATACACACCTGTACTTTGTATCTCCCCCACCTCATTGTAGATTGTAAGCTCTCACGAGCAGGGGCGGCTTATTTTGCTTTAATTATTGTATTGTTAATGTTGTTACTTATGACTTGTGTTTTGAAACTGTTAAACTGTAAAGCGCTGCGGAATATGTTGGCGCTATATAATAAAGATTATTATTATTATGTTGAGAGTTGTATTCAACTGATAACAGTGAAGCCAGGCGGTGGCTGATGGGAGTATTCATCCTGCCTGTGCTATAAGTAAATAGATATTTTTTTAAATTATGTGGGGTTTTCCTGTATTTTTGATAACCAGCCAGGCAAAACTGACAGCTGCAGGCTGCAACTCTCAGCTGTTAGCTTCAGCAAGGTTGGGTATCAAGAATAGAGGGCTCACAAGCACCATATTTTTTAATTAATTAAATAAATAATTTAAAAAATGGTGTGGGGATCCCCCCATTTTTGACAACCAGCCAAGCTAAAGGAGACAGCTGGGGGTTGGTATTCTCAGTCTGGTAAGGGGCCAGTGATATTGCTCCCCCAGCTTAAAAATAGCAGCCGGCAGACACCCAGAAAAAGCACATGTATTAGATGCGCCAATTCTGGCACTTTGGCTCTTCCCATTTGCCCTTTGGCGGTGGAAAGTGGGGTTTATATGTGTGGGGTTGATGTCACCTTTGTAGTCTAGATGAGGTCGCCGCTGTTCACTGATATTGCATTCACAGCAACTCATTCATCACTGGTTCTCAGCCTGGACGGTCGCATCTTGACACCGTACAGGTTGAATACTACTTTCCCCCAGACATAGATTACGGCACGGGACAAAATGATGGAGAGGTGAGGGATATGGTTGTTTTTTATTTTTATTTCATAACAGGAGACGAGGGCTTCAATAGAATCGGCGTTAGGTGAGTATACAGTTAAAATCAGAAGTTTGCACACACTACAGTATATAAAAAGACACATATGCATGTTTTTCTCAATATCTGACATGAAATTAGAATAAACCTTTCCCATTTTAGGTCAATTAGGATTACCATAATTATTAATATTTCCCAAATGCCAGAATAATGAGAGAAATAGAGAATGTTTTAAGGCATTTTTATTACTTACTATAAAGTCAAAAGTTTACATACATTTCATTAGTATTTGGTACCATTGCCCTTAAACTGAATGACTTGGGTAAAACATTTGAGATATCCTTCCACAAGCTTCTCACAATACTTGTTAGTAATTTGTGCCCATTCCTCCTGACAAAACTGGTGTAACTGATGCTGGTTTGTAGGTCGCCTTGCTCGCAGCAGCCTTTTCAGCTTTGCCCATAAATTTTCAATAGGATTGAGATCAGGGCTTTGTGATGGCCACTCCAAAACATTGACTTTGCTATCCTTAAGCCACTTTGTTACCATTTTGGCAGTATGCGGGGGGCCATTGTCCATTTGGAAGACCCATTTCCGCCCAAGCTTTAACTGGCTGATGTCTTGTGATGTTGCTTCAGTATTACCACATAATTTTCTTTTTCATGATGCCATCTATTTTGTGAACTGCACCAATCTCTCCTGCAGCAAAACAACCCCACAACATGATGCTGCCACCCTCATGTTTCACAGTTGGGATGGCGTTCTTAGGTTTCCAAGCTTCTCCCTTTTTTTCTCCAAACATAACGATGGTCATTCATTATGCCAAAAAAGTTCAATTTTAGTTTCATCAGACCACAGGACTTGTCTCCAAAAATGAAGGTCTTTGTTCCTGTGTCCATTTGCAAACTTTAATCTGGCTTTTTTATTTTTCTTTTGAGTAATGGCTTCTTCCTAGCAGAGTAGCCTTTCAGCCCATGTTGATACAGTACTTGTTTCACTTTTGTTTTGTCCTTGGTTTGATATGCACGTCGGACCAAAGAACGTTCATCTCTGGGACACAGAACCCGTCTCCTTCCTGAGCAGTATGATGGCTGGACATTCCCATCTTGTTTATACTTGTGTATAATTGTACAGATGAACAAGGCATCTTCAGGTATCTTGAAATTGTACTCAAGGATGAGACAGACTTGTGCAAGTCCAGAATTCTCTTCATGATTGATATCTTGGTTGATTTCTTTAGACTTTCTCATGATGCTACACAAAGAAGCAGTGTGTTTCAGGTGTGCATTAAAAAACATTCAGAGATGTGTCTCTGATTAATTCAGATGTTGCCAAAAAACCTCTCAGAAGCATACAGGCAGTTCAGAATTGTTTAAAGACATAGAAATCTTAGTGTATGTAAACTTTTGACTTGTCAGTAAGTAATAAAACCACCTTTGGCTCCCTCTTGCGGCCAGAGTCATGCTTGCGGTCCTATTGTCTATGTCTTGTATTCGGATTCTCCTCCCCTTGTGTTCTTCTTGTATTATGGTAGCTCAGCCTCGATTTTCCTTCATCATGTTTCCAAGAAGAAGCACATCCATTACTATCCCCTTGCGATTGCATTGCCGGTGTAACAGGCCACATTAACCCCCTCGCCCAGAATATACCGGGGTTAAAGTGGCCTAGGCCAGATTATACCTCTCTGGGTCAGAATATACCCCAGCTGCTGTAGATTAGATATTTCAGGCTTTTGAGAAACATTGAGTGATATACTCAAGAACAGGGCCCCAGGCAGCACATGGGGCCCAGGAAGCACATGGGGGGGCAGAGACAAAGAACAGGGTCCCAGGCAACACACGGGGCCCCAGGCAGCACACATGGGGGCAGAGACAGCGAACGGGGGTCCCAGGCAGCACATGGGGCTCCAGGCAGCACACAGGGGCCCCAGGCAGTGCACAGGGGCCCCAGGCAGCATGCAAACGCCCCAGGCAGCATACAGGGGCCCCTGGTAGTGCACAAGGGCCCCAGGCAGCATATAGGGGCCCTGGCGCAAGGGGGGGAAGAGACAGTGAGCAGGGCCCCTGTGCGCTGTCTCTGCCCCCTGTGCACTGTCTGGGACCCCCCTGTGCAATGTCTGGGGCCCCGTTCTTGAGTATATCACTCAATCCTGTGCGATGTCTGGGGCCCCTGTGCGATGTGTGATGTCTTGAGCCCCTGTGCGATGTCTGAGGCCCCTGTGTGATGTGCGATGTCTGGGGCCCCTGTGCAATGTCTGGGGCCCATGTGTGATGTCTGGGGCCCCTGTGCAATGTCTGGGGCCCCATTCTTGAGTATATTAAAGATTAAAGTATATTAAAGATCAGATTTTTCACATTTATGAGCACCATTGAGTGATATACTCAAGAATTCCATAATTTTTCAAGACATAGCACAGGATTGAGTGATATACTCAAGAACAGGGCCCCAGGCAGCGCACAGGGCAGCAGAGACAGTGCATTGGGCCCCAGACAGCACAAGGGGCCCCAGACATCGCACAGGATTGAGTCATATACTCAAGAATGGGGCCCCAGGCAGTGCACAGGGGGGCAGAGACAGCACATGGGGCCCCAGACAGCGCAAGGGGCCCCAGACAAGGCACAGGGGCCCCAGATATCGCACAGGATTGAGTGATGTACTGAAGAACGGGGCCCCAGACAGCGCACAGGGGGGCAAAGACATCGCACAGGGGGGCACAGACATCGCACAGGGGGCAGAGACAGCACACAGGGGGCAGAGACAGAACGCAAGGGGGGAAGAGACAGCGCACAGGGCCCCTGTGAGCTGTCTCTGCCCCATGTGCGATGTCTGGGGCCCCTATGCAACGTCTGGGGTCCCGTTCTTGAGTATATCACTCAATGGTTCTCATAAGCATGAAAAATCTGATCTACAGCAGCAGGGGTATGTTCTGGCCCGGAGGAGTATGATCTGGTCTAGGCTACTTTAACCCTGGGTACATTCTGGGCGGTGGGGTTAATCTGGCCTGTTACATCTGGAACACTAAAGACAAATGATCAAGCCCATAAAACAGCCTTAAATAGCGGTCTTATGTGTGCTGTAGAAAAAAATCAACTGCACTTTAACCCCTTTCTGTCATCGGACGTACTATCCCGTCCGTATGACCTGGGACTTAATTGCCAGGGACGGGATAGTACGTCCTAGGCGATCAACTGCGCTCCCGGGGGGAGCGCAGCTGATCGCTGCCGGGTGTCAGCTGATTATCACAGCTGACACCCGGCACTATGTGCCAGGAGCAGTCATGGACCGCTCCCGGCACATTAACCCCTGGCACACTGCGATCAAACATGATCGCAGTGTACCGGGGGCACAGGGGAGCATCGCGCAGGGAGGGGGCTCCCTGCGTGCTCCCCTGAGGCCCTCAGCTGTTCTGAGGCCCTCAGCTGTTCTGAGGCCTTCCTCCCTGCAAGGCCCCGAATCCAAGATGGCCGCTGGGTCCTGCAGGGAAGCCTGCAGCACTGCCTGTGAGATCGCTGGTCTCACAGAGTGCTGTGCACACTGTGAGGCCAGCGATCTGACCCTATACTGTAATGTCCCACCCTGGGACAAAGTAAAAAAGTTAAAAAAATAAAAATAACAAAATAAAGGAAAAAAAAAATATTCCCCAATAAATTCATTTCTTCCTGTAAATAAAAAAAACAAAACCATAAAAGTACACATATTTGGTATCGCCGCATCCATAACAACCCTCCTATAAAACTGTCCCACTAGTTAATCCCTTTAGTGAACCCCTTAAAAAAAACAAAGAAAAAAATCAATGCTTTATCATCATACCGCCGAACAAAAAGTGAAATAAAACGCAATCAAAAAGACCGATATAAATAATCATGGTACCGCTGAAAACGTCATTTTGTCCCGCAAAAAACGAGCTGCCACACAGAATCATCAGCGAAAAAATAAAAAAGTTATAGCTCGCAGAATAAAGCGATGCAAAAATAATTATTTTTTATATAAAATTGTTTTATTGTATAAAAGCGCCAAAACATAAAAAAATGATATAAATGAGGTATCGCCATAATCGTACTGACCCGAAGAATAAAACTGCTTTATCAATTTTACCAACGCGGAATGGTATAAACGCCCCCCCAAAAGGAATTCATGAATTGCTGATTTTGTTCATTCTAACCTCCCAAAAATCGAAATAAAAAGCGATCAAAAAATGTCACGTGCTCAAAAATGGTACCAATAAAAACATCAACTCGTACCGCAAAAAATAACACCTCACATGACTCGGTGGGCGAAAATATGCAAAAATTAAAGCTCTCAAAATGTGGTGATGCAAAAGCTATTTTTTGCAATAAAAAGCGTCTTTTAGCGTGACAGCTGCCAATCATAAAAACCCGCTATAAATAGTAAATCAAACCCCCCTTTATCACCCCCTTAGCTAGGGGAAAATAATAAAATTAAAAAAATGTATTTATTTCCATTTTCCCATTAGGGTTAGGGTTGCGGCTAAAGTTAGGTTTAGGGTTGAGGCTAAAGTTAGGATTAGGGTTAGGGTTGGGATTAGGGTTAGGGTTGTGTTAGGGTTAGGTTTGTGGTTAGGGTTGGGACTAGGGTTAGGGGTGTGTTGGGGTTAGGGTTGGAGTTAGAATTGGGGGGTTTCCGCTGTTTAGGCACATCAGGGGCTCTCCAAATGTGACATGGCGTCTGATCTCAATTACAGTCAATTCTGTGTTGAAAAAGTAAAACGGTGCTCCTTCACTTCTGAGCTCTGCCATGCGCCCAAACAGTAGTTTATCCCCACATATGGAGTATCAGCGTACTCAGGACAAATTGCACAATAACTCTTGGGGTCCAATTTCTTCTGTTACTCTTGGGAAAATAAAAAATTGGGGGCGAAAATATCATTTTTGTAAAAAAAAATGATTTTTTTGTTTTTACGGCTGTACGTTATAAACTTCTGTGAAGCACTTGGGGCTTCATAGCGCTCACCACACATCTAGATAAGTTCCTTTTGGGGTCTATTTTCCGAAATGGGGTCACTTTTGGGGGGTTTCCACTTTTTAGGCACATCAGGGGCTCTCCAAATGCGACATGACGCCCACAGACCATTCCATCAAAGTCTGCAATCCAAAACGTCACTACTTCCCTTCCGAGCCCCGACGTGTGCCATACATTAGTTTTCTCCCACATATTGGGTATCAGCATGCTCAGGAAAAATTGGACAACTTTTGGGGTCCGATTTCTCCTGTTACCCTTGTGAAAATAAAATATTGGGGGCGAAAAAATCATTTTTGTAGAAAAAAAAAATATTTATTTTTACGGCTGTACGTTATAAACTTCTGTGAAGCACTTTGGGGATAAAAGTGCTCACCACACATCTAGATAAGTTCCTTGTGGGGTCTATTTTCCAAAATGGGGTCATTTGTGGGGGGTTTCCACTGTCAGGCACTCTCCAAATGCGACATGACGCCCGTAAACCATTCCATCAAAGTCTGCAATCCAAAACGTCACTTCTTCCCTTCCAAGCCCCGACGTGTGCCCATACAGCAGTTTTCTCCCACGTATTGGGTAGCAGCGTACTCAGGACAAATTGGACAATAACTTTTGGGGTCCAATTTCTCCTGTTACCCTTGCGAAAATAAAAAGTTGGGGACTAAAATATCATGTTTGTGGAAAAAATATGATTTTTTTATTTTCATGCTCGGGCGTTATAAACTTTAGTGAAACACCTGGGGGTTCAAAGTTCTCACCACACATCTAGATAAGTTCCTTGAGGCATCTTGTTTCCAAAATGGTGTCATTTGTGGGGGGTTTCCACTGTTTAGGCACATCAGGAGCTCTCCAAACCTGACATGGCGTCCAGCCACTTCTGCATTGAAAAAGTCAAACGGCGCTCCTTCCCTTCCAAGCTCTGCAATGCACCCAAACAGTGGTTTACCCCCAAATATGGGGTATCAGCGTACTCAGGACAAATTGCACAATAACTTTTGGGGTCTTGTTACCCTTCGGAAAATAAAAATTGGGGTGAAAAGATCATTTTTGTGGAAAAAATATGATTTTTTAATTTTACGGCTCTACGTTCTAAACTTGTGTGAAGCACTTGGGGGCTCAAATTGCTCACCACAGATCTAGATAAGTTCCTTAGGGGGTCTAGTTTCCAAAATGTGGTCACTTGTGGGGGGTTTACACTGTTAAGGCACATCAGGGGCTCTCCAAATGCAACATGGCATCCAATCTCAATTCCAGCCAATTTTGTTTGAAAAAAGTCAAATGGTGCTCCTTCCACTTCGATCTCTGCCGTGCGCCCAAACAGTGGTTTCCCCCCACATATGGGGTACCACCGTACTCAGGACAAATTGGACAACAACGTTTGGGGTCCAATTTCTCATGTTACCCTTGGGAAAATAAAAAATTGGTGACTAAAATATAATTTTGTGGGAAAAAAATAGATTTTTTATTTTCATGCCCGGGCATTACAAACTTGTGTGAAGAACTTGAGGGTTCAAAGCGCTCACCACAGATCTAGATAAGTTCCTTAGGGTGTCTAGTTTCCAAAATGGGGTCACTTGTGGGGGGTTTCCACTGTTTAGGCTCATCTGGGGCACTGCAAACGGAACATGACCCCCATCAACATCTGCATTCCAAAACGTTATTACTTCCTTTCCAAGCCCTGTCGTGTGCCCAAACAGTTCCCCCCCCCACATATGGGGTATCAGCGTACTCAGGACAAATTGGACAACAATTTTTGGGGTCCAATTTCCTTGGGAAAAATCTAAAATTTGGGATTAAAAAATCATTTTTTTGGAAAATTGTTTTTTTTTTCACACCCAGGCATTATAAACTTTTGTGAAACACTTGGGGTTCAAAGTGCTCACAACAGATCTAGACAGATCTAGATAAGTTCCATAGGGGTCTAGTTTCCAAAATGGTGTCACTTGTGGGGGGTTTCCACTGTTTAGGCGCATCATAGTCTCTCCAAACGCGACATGGCGTCCAATCTCAATTCCAGCCAATTTTGGTTTGAAAAAGTAAAACGGGGCTCCTTCCCTTACGAGCTCTGCCGTGTGCCCAAACAGTGGTTTTCCCCCACATATGGGTATTGGCATACTCAGGAGAAATTTCACAACAGCTTTATCTGTCCATTTTCTCCTTTTACCCTTGTGAAAATAAAAAAAGTTTGTAAAAGATCATTTTTGTGACTAAAAAATTAAATATTCATTTTTTCCTTCCACGTTGCTTCAGCTCCTGTGAAGCACCTGAAGGGTTAATAAACTTCTTGAATGTAGTTTTGAGTACCTTGAGGGGTGCAGTTTTTAGAATAGTGTCTGTTCTGTCCTCACTGAATGAGGCAGACGTCATTGCAGTTATACAGACAGCTAAACCTTTATATACCGGGGTCCAATAAGGAGATTGTTTGTGATTGAATCTGTGCTTTTATTGAACTTGATATATTGATACGTGCGCGGTGAAACTATAATACAAACATATATACATACAATCAGTACAGGGGTATAATGAAAATACATATACATAATACAGTATGAATAAACATTTGCAGACTAATATCTAACCAGGGCCAGGACTGATTAGACAGAGCTAATATAGGACAGGAATTAACTAGAGAGACATAGGTACCGTATTTTTCGGACCAAAAGACGCACTTTTTTCCCCCAAAATCGGGGGAAAATGAGGGTGCGTCTTATGATCGGAACGTACCTGTAAATGGGGTCCAGCGGCATCACAGGAATTTGGAGCCGGCGTCCGTGGAGCGGTAGTGCAGGAGCTGGAGCCGCTGGCGGTGGAGCGCACTGCGGGAGTCTCCAGCATGGCGGAGCCGTTGGCGGTGGAGCAGGAGCCGCGGCGGTGAAGGACTGCGAGAGCGCCGGCGGTGGAGCAGGAGCTGCCGGCGGTGAAGCGAAAGCCGCGGCGGTGGAGCTGCAGCGCGGCAGTGAAGAAAGCCTGCGAGAGCCGCCGGCAGTGGAGCTGGAGCCGCAGCGTGAAGCGAAAGCCGCCGGCGGTGAAGTGAACGCCGGCGGTCAAGAAAGCTGCGAGAGCCGCCGGCGGTGGAGCAGGAGCGCTGGCGTGAAGCGGAAGCGCGGCGGTGACGTGAAGCTGCGGCGGTGAAGAAGCCTGCAGGAGCCGCCGCGGTGGAGCAGAGCCGCTGGCGGTGAAGCGGAAGCCGCGGCGGTGACGCTGAAGCCGCCGGCGGTGAAGAAGGCCTGCAGGAGCGCCGGCGGTGGAGCAGGAGCCGCGCGGTGAAGCGGAGCTGTGGGGGTGACGCTGAAGCCGCCGGCGGTGAAGAAAGCCTGCAGGAGCCGCGGCGGTGAGCAGGAGCTACCGGCGGTGACGCTGAAGCCGTCGGCGGTGAAGAAAGCCTGCAGGATCCGCCGGCGGTGGAGCAGGAGCCGCTGGCGGTGAAGGGGAAGCCGCCGGTGGTGACGCTGATGCCGCCGGCGGTGAAGACGGCCTGTGTGAGCCGCCGGCGGTGGAGCAGGAGACGCCGGCGGTGAAGATGGTCTGCGGAAGCGGCAGACTCCACAGTGTGAGCCGCGGCGGTGAAGTTGCACCTCCACTGTGTGAGCGCCGCGCTGTTAATATAGTGCGGCCACACTAGACAAGGGTACAGAGGAAGTTCTCAGCTGTACTTCTGTCTAGCGTGGCACAGAAGTGAGTGTAATCTGGATTAAAGTTAAACGGTGTCACCCCATTTTTGCTCTATGACACCGCCATCAGGGGCTTATCTACAGCATTCTGGAATGCTGTAGATAAGCCCCCAATGTCACCTGAAAGAAAAGAAAAATGAGTTACCGTATATTATACTCACGCAGGGCGTTCCGCCGTCCGGTCCGGAGGGAGTCGCGGTCCGGTTCGGCGCCTCCCATCTTGTAGCGAAGCCGGCCTCTTCTTTCCGTCCCATCGCGGCTCCTGCGCAGGCGCACTGATCTGCCCTGATGAGGGCAGAGCAGAGTACTGCAGTGCGCAGGCACCAGGAAAGGTCAGAGAGGTCCAGCGCCTGCGCACTGCAGTACTCTGCGCTGCCCTCACCAGGGCAGATCAGTGCGCCTGCGCAGAAGCCACGATGGAACGGAAAGAAGAGGCCGGCTTCACTACAAGATGGGAGGCCCCAGACCACGACGCCCATCGGACCAGACGGCAGACCGCCCCTGGGTGAGTATAATATACGGTAACTCGTTTTTCTTCTCTTTCAGGTGACATTGGGGGCTTATCTACAACATTACAGAATGTAAGATAAGCCCCTGATGGCGATGGCCGTATCTCGTAGTCCAAAAATGGGGTGACAGACTCCCTTTAAATATTTTACCACATTTTTTGCTTCAAATATATTTTTTCCCTATTTTCCACCTCTAAAACCTGGGTGCATCTTATAGTCCGGTGCGTCTTATAGTCCGAAAAATACGGTACATACCGGCGATGCTATCACAAGAGGAGAGGAAAAGATGAGCTGCTTCCTGGATGCAGGCTGAAGGAACATGGAGGGAAATGGAGGGAAAGCTCCCAGCATACATTGCCACGCTACCATCATGCATTGCTAAGCTACCATGATGCATTGCAAAGGAAAGAAAAAGATCTAGCTGAAATGAAAGAAAACATTATATGAGACTGGTCACTAGAGGGAGCCAAACACTAGATTATCACACTCCTATGTAAAACAGTAAAAATCAAATAAGTCAGAAACGATTGGATGCTGGAGGCAGAACAGTGTCACTTTTGGGTATTTTCTGCCATATAGACCCCTCAAAGTGACTTCAAATGTGAGGTGGTCCCTAAAAAAATTTCGTTGTAAAAATGAGAAATCGCTGGTCAACTTTTAACCCTTATAATTTCCTAACAAAAAAAAATTTTGGTTCCAAAATTGTGCTGATGTAAAGTAGATATGTGGGAAATGTTATTTCTTAACTATTTTGTGTGACATATTTCTCTGTTTTAAGGGAATAAAAATTCAAAGTTTGAAAATTGCAAAGTTTTCAAAATTTTCGCCTTGTGTATTTTTTCAAAAATAAACGCAAGTTATATCGAATTAATTTTACCACTAACGTGAAGTACAATATGTCACGAGAAAACAATCTCAATCGTGAAGATCCGTTGAAGCGTTCCAGACTTAAAGGGAATCTGTCACCCTAAATTGGCGGGATATTTAAATGATGGCAGTCAGGTCAGATGGGCGGTGTTTTGGGTACTTGCCTTAACATGTTGTTCGCCGCTGTCTCCATTATTTCTGGGAATTGTAGTCGTTGCCCTCCATATAACGCGCCTGCGCATTGTAATCTTGAATTGCGCACGCGCAGTATGCTTTGCCCGCAGATTGCAATGCACAGGCGCGTTATATGGAGGGCAACGACTACAATTCCCAGAAATAATAGAGACAGCGGCGAACAACATGTTAAGGCAAGTACCCAAAACACCGCCCATCTGACCTTACTGCCATCATTTAAATATCCCGCCAATTTAGGGTGACAGATTCCCTTTAAAGCCTAATAAAGAGACAGTGGTCAGAATTGTAAAAATTGGCGTGGTCGTTAACGTGCAAACCACTCTTGGAGGTTAAGGAGTTAAACAATACTTAAACATTTCAAAGGTTTTTCAACAAGTTGATTCTGAGAAGCCCCTGCTAGTGTGACTTCTGCTTTCAGCTATTCTTATCAGGGAGTCACCAGCTGGGATTTTCATTGGTGATGGAAAACAGGCATTACAAAGCATTCATTAAAATCAATAGGCTGCCTATGAAAAAAGGCAAACGAGCTGGGTTTTTCAGATACAGAGACACTTTCAGTGAAAGTTCTCTGCTTTGACTAAATGAGAGGGCCAAGGCAAGGGTCCTCCTCTATTTTTTGTATATGCTCTAATAGCAGCTGCTTATTGCAGACAATAGCGTAGGCCCTTAGCCTGGAGATGCTTGGGGATGGACAATGGTGACTCTGATGCATCACCACTGTGTCAAGTGGAGAAGTGGATAGCCTATAACAGTGATGGCGAACCTCTTAGAGACAGAATGCCCAAACAGCAATCCAAAACCCACTGATTAATCACAAAGTGCCAACACAGCAATTTAACCTGGGGCTGAAGCAGACATCACAGACACACACACTGCCCCTCTGCAAAACACACACACACACTGCCCCGCTGCAAACACACACACTGCCACTCTGCAAAATACACACACTGCCCCTCTGCAAAAAACACACACACTGCCCCTCTGCAAAAACACACACACACCGCCCCTCTGCAAAAACACACACACTGCCCTTCTGCAAACACACACACTGCCCCTCTGCAAAAACACACACACCGCCCCTCTGCAAAAACACACACACCGCCCCTCTGCAAAAACACACACCGCACCTCTGCAAAAAACACACACACTGCCCCCTCTGCAAACACACACACACTGCCCCTCTGCAAACACACACACTGCCCCTCTGCAAACACACACACACTGCTCCTCTGCAAAACACACACTGCCCCTCTGCAAAATACACACTGCCCCTCTGCAAACACACACACTGCCCCTCTGCAAAATACACACACTGCCCCTCTGCAAAATACACATGCTCTACCCCTCTGCAAACAGATTCCTGCCCTTCTGCAAAAACACACACCACCCCTCTGCAAAAAACACACACTGCCCCTCTGCAAACACACACACTGCCCCTCTGCAAAATACACACGCTCTGCCCCTCTGCAAACACATTCCTGCCCTTCTGCAAAAACACACACACCACCACCTCTGCAAAAAACACACACTGCCCCTCTGCAAAAACACACACACCGCCCCTCTGCAAAAACACACACACACACCACACCTCTGCAAAAAACACACACATTGCCCCTCTGCAAACACACACACACTACTGTTATGATTTGGTAGCTGAGGAGTGCAGGCAAAAAAAAGGCAATACACTAGAGAGGTTGGAATCTACTGGATTGCAGTACCCTGACTAACCACCACAACTAAAGGCAGCCGTGGAGCATACCTACGTTGGTCCTAGACGCCTCGTCACAGCCTGAGAAGCTAACTACACCTAAAGATAGAAAGAGGAAAACTATCTGCCCCGGAGCAGATCCCCAAAGAACATAGGAAGCCCCCAAACATGTAATGGCGGTTAGAGAAGAGGAAATACAGACACAGACAGAAAATAGTATGAGCAAATGTTTGGGCCCAATCTTCCTAGAAAGAAAAGGATAGGAAGGACACTTACTGCAATCCAAAAAACCCTAAAAAAATACCAACACACTAATTGCAAAAACACCTGAGATCACACGACCTCTACCACTTAAATTAGTTCTCTGGTGTAACAAAACTAAGCAGCAGCCACTGAAAAAACTGGAAAAGGCAAATGAACAAATAACAGTGGCTCAGATAAACTGAGAGGAGCACAAGCCCCCGGAGGGGACCTGGCTGACCTCCACAGAAGTGCAGGACAAAATGCAAAAAGCAAGCACAAAAATAAAAGCAGAAAATATCTTATCTGTTAGCAGAAGATGCAGGCAAGACACAGCAAGCTTCCAAGTGAACCAGGAACCAAAGTTGAGACAAGAACAATTGATCACCGGCAACCCTGATGGGAGGGAACCTCCCTTATATAAGACCAGTCTGTAACACCTGTTTGCCAATCTTCACAATCATCATTGAATAGTTCAGTACTGTTTGTAACCACCAGAGGGAGCTTCTGCTCAGAATTCATTTCTAACACATTCACAACAGTACCCCCCCCTTGAGGAGGGGTCACCGAACCCTCATTTGGGCAACCAGGTCGGTCAGGATGAGCTCTGTGATACGCACGGATCAGTCTCCTAGCATGGATGTCCGAAGCAAACACCCAAGAATTGTCCTCCTGACCATAACCTCTCCACTTAACCAAATACTGGAGTTTCTGTCTAGAAAAACGAGAATCCAATATTTTCTCAACCACATACTCCAGATTGCCCTCAACCAAAACAGGGTCAGGAGGCGCAGCCATAGGAACCACTGGCTCGACAAACCTCTTCAATAAGGACTTGTGGAACACGTTAAGGATCTTAAATGTCCCTGGAAGAAGTAAATGAAAGGAAACAGGATTAAGAATCTCCATGATCTTATAAGGTCCAATGAACCTAGGCTTAAACTTAGGAGATGCAACTCTCATAGGGATATTTCTTGAGGACAACCAGACCAAGTCCCCCACTTCAAACCGAGGACCATCAGTCCTATGCCGGTTGGCAAACCGCTGGGCCCTCTCCTGAGAGAGGGACAACCTCTCCACTACCTGGTCCCAAATCTGCTGCATACGCTCCACAACAGAGTCAACACCTGGACAGACAGAAGCCTCCATCTGTCCAGAAGAAAATCGAGGGTGAAATCCAAAATTGCAGAAAAATGGAGACATCAAAGTGGCAGAGCTAGCCCTATTATTAAGAGCAAACTCAGCCAAAGGCAAAAAAGAGACCCAGTCATCCTGATCAGCAGACACAAAGCATCTCAGATAAGTCTCCAATGTCTGGTTTGTTCTCTCAGTTTCTCCATTGGTCTGAGTATGAAAAGCCGAGGAGAAAGACAATTGAACACCAAGTTTAGAACAAAAAGTCCTCCAAAATCTGGAAACAAACTGGACTCCTCTGTCAGACACAATGTTCTCAGGAATGCCGTGTAACCGAACCACGTGCTGAAGGAACAAAGGCACCAATTCGGAGGAGGAAGGCAACTTAGGTAATGGCACAAGATGTATCATTTTGGAAAACCTATCACAAATCACCCAGATAACGGTCATTCTCTGAGAAACAGGGAGGTCGGAAATGAAATCCATAGAGATATGGGTCCATGGTCTCTTGGGCACAGGCAATGGCATCAACAAACCACTAGAGCGAGAGCAAGGCTTGGAGCGAGAGCAAGTCCCACAGGACTGCACAAATTCCCTGACGTCACGAGACAAAGTAGGCCACCAAAAGGACCGACTAACCAAGTCTCTGGTACCAAAAATTCCGGGATGACCGGCCAACGCGGAACAATGAATCTCAGACATCACACTCTTTTTCCACCGGTCTGGGACAAATAATTTCCCAATAGGGCAGCGCTCAGGTTTATCCTCCTGACACCCTTCCAGAGCCAGTCTCAAATTGGGCGAGATGGCGGAAAGAACTACACCCTCTTTCAAAATAACAGCAGGATCAGATAACTCAGGAGAGTCAGCAAGGAAACTCCTCGAGAGGGCATCCGCTTTAACATTCTTAGTGCCAGGAAGAAAGGAAACCACAAAATTAAAACGTGTGAAAAACAAGGCCCACCTGGCCTGTCTAGGATTAAGTCGCTTGGCTGATTCCAGATAAACCAGATTCTTAAGGTCCGTGAGGACCACCACCTGATGTTTGGCTCCCTCCAGCCAATGTCTCCACTCTTCAAAAGCCCACTTCATGGCCAATAACTCCCGATTACCCACGTCATAATTACGTTCAGTTGGAGAAAATTTTCGAGAGAAAAAGGCACAAGGGTTACTTTTAGAGGTCTCTGGATCTCTTTGGGACAAAACGGCACCTGCCCCAATTTCAGAGGCATCAACCTCCACCTGAAATGGCAGAGAAACATCAGGCTGCCGTAGAACAGGAGCAGAAGTGAATCTGCTTAAGTTCCTGAAACGCAGAGACTGCCTCAGGAGGCCAATTCACCACATCAGAACCCTTCTTGGTCAAATCAGTCAATGGTTTAACAATAACAGAGAAATTACCAATAAATTTACGATAAAAATTGGCAAAACCCAAGAATCTCTGAAGAGCCTTTAATGAAGTAGGTTGGACCCAATCACAGATGGCCTGAACCTTGACCGGGTCCATTTCAATAACAGATGGGGACAAAATGAATCCCAGAAATGAGATCCTCTGTACGCCAAAAATACACTTTGATCCCTTCACATACAGAGCATTCTCTCTCAAAATCTGGAACACAGTCCGAACATGTTTCACATGAGAGTCCCAGTCATTGGAAAAAATCAAGATATCATCCAAATAAACAATCAGAAATTTATCCACAAAATCCCTGAAAATGTCATTCATGAAGGACTGGAAGACGGAAGGAGCATTAGTGAGCCCAAAGGGCATCACTAGGTACTCAAAATGCCCCTCTGGGGTATTAAATGTCGTCTTCCATTCATCCCCGTGCTTAATGCGAATAAGGTTATACGCCCCCCTGAGGTCAAGCTTGGTAAACCAAGTAGCACTTTTCACCCTGGAAAACAGGTCAGAAATCAAGGGTAACGGATATTGATATTTCACAGTGATATTGTTCAAGAGACGATAATCAATACACGGCCTTAATGAACCATCCTTTTTGGCCACAAAGAAAAAAACGGCACCCAAGGGTGAAGAGGATGGTCTGATATGACCCTTCTCCAATGACTCCTTGATATAAGACCGCATAGCGTCATGTTCAGGTACAGACAAGTTAAAAAGGCGACCTTTAGGGAATTTACTACCAGGCACTAATTCAATAGCGCAGTCATAGCTCCTATGGGGGGCAACGATGCAGATTTACTTTCGCTAAACACATCAGAAAAATCAGTCAAAAAGTCAGGAACAGCCTGAGCCTGGGGAGAGGCAGAAAAAACAGGAGTGTTGGCATTAACACATTGGCAGCCCCAACTGGTTACAGACACAGATTTCCAATCCAAAACAGGATTATGAGACTGTAACCAAGGGAAACCTAGTAAAATAATGTCATGCAGATTATACAGCACCAAAAATTTGCAACTCTCCTGATGATCAGGTTCAACCCTCATTATCACCTGAGTAGAGAACTGGGGTTTATTCTCAGCCAAAGGGGTAGAATCAATCCCCAGTAGGGGAATAGACTTCCGTAGGGGTATCAAGGGAAACCCACAACGTTTAGCAAAATCAAAATCCATCAGGTTAATAGCTGCTCCCGAATCAACAAAAGCCTGAGCAGAAAATGTGGACAGGGAGCAAATCAGGGTAACAGTCAACAGAAATTTAGTCTGAACACTACCCAAGACAACTGAGCGTGCAAAACGTCTTCCCCGCTTAGGGCAGACTGAAATAGCATGAGAGGCGTCACCACAGTAGAAACATAACCCATTGCGTTTTCGAAACTCATGACGCTGTGCCCCAGAAGCCACTCTATCACACTGCATGGGTTCGGAAGCTGGTTCACAAGGCAACACTATTCCACGCATACCTCTACGCTCACGCAAACGTCTGTCAATTTGAATCGCTAATGACATAGAATCATTGAGACCAGAGGGAGCAGGGAAACCCACCATAACATCTTTTACATTCTCTGACAGACCCTTCCGAAAAAGGGCTGCCAAAGCATCATCATTCCATTTGGTCAGGACTGCCCACCTTCGGAATCTCTGACAGTATAACTCAGCGTCCTCAAGCCCCTGATTTAATGCCAACAAGGCTTTTTCAGCTTGATCAGTGACATTAGGTTCATCGTACAATAACCCCAGAGCCAGAAAAAATGCATCAACATTACTCAAAACAGGATCCCCAGGTGTCAGGGAAAAAGCCCAATCCTGAGGATCGCCGCGCAGGAGAGAGATGACAATTTGAACCTGCTGTGCTGCGTTCCCTGAGGACTTAGGTTTTAAGGCAAAAAACAACTTACAGTTATTTTTGAAATTCAGAAATTTAGCTCGATCCCCTAAAAACAAATCTGGCATGGGGATCCTAGGTTCCACAACCGGCAACCCTGCAAGATAGGTAGCAATACTCCGAACTTCAGTGCAAGCTGATACCACACGGCCAGACAACTGTGCAAACTCCATTGAGAGAAAAAAAAAATCCTCAGCACCCAGAGAAAAAGAGAGAAAGAAAAAAAAAAATATCTCTGACAACTTTTTTTTTTTTTTTTTTTACACTATCTTTCCCTTCTGTGAATACCATATAATTTTCAGTTTGGCCGGTGATACTGTTATGATTTGGTAGCTGAGGAGAGCAGGCAAAAAAAAAGGCAATACACCAGAGAGGTTGGAATCTACTGGATTGCAGTACCCTGACTAACCACCACAACTAAAGGCAGCCGTGGAGCGTACCTACGTTGGTCCTAGACGCCTCGTCACAGCCTGAGAAGCTAACTACACCTAAAGATAGAAAGAGGAAAACTATCTGCCCCGGAGCAGATCCCCAAAGAACATAGGAAGCCCCCAAACAAGTAGACAAGAGGAAATACAGACACAGACAGAAAATAGTATGAGCAAACGTTGGGGCCCAATCTTCCTAGAAAGAAAAGGATAGGAAGGACACTTACTGCAATCCAAAAAACCCTAAAAAAATACCAACACACTAATTGCAAAAACACCTGAGATCACACGACCTCTACCACCTAAATTAGTTCTCTGGTGTAACAAAACTAAGCAGCAGCCACTGAAAAAACTGGAAAAGTCAAATGAACAAATAACAGTGGCTCAGATAAACTGAGAGGAGCACAAGCCCCCGGAGGGGACCTGGCTGACCTCCACAGAAGTGCAGGACAAAATGCAAAAAGCAAGCACAAAAATAAAAGCAGAAAATATCTTATCTGTTAGCAGAAGATGCAGGCAAGACACAGCAAGCTTCCAAGTGAACCAGGAACCAAAGTTGAGACAAGAACAATTGATCACCCGCAACCCTGATGGGAGGGAACCTCCCTTATATAAGACCAGTCTGTAACACCTGGTTGCCAATCTTCACAATCTTCATTGAATAGTTCAGTACTGTTTGTAACCACCAGAGGGAGCTTCTGCTCAGAATTAATTTCTAATACATTCACAACACACTGCCCCTCTGCAAAATACACACTGCCCCTCTGCAAACACACACACTCTGCCCCTCTGCAAACACACACTGCCCCTCTGCAAAATACACACTGCCCCTCTGCAAAATACACACTGCCCCTCTCAATCCATGCCTCTGCAAAATACACACACACCTCCCCTCTGCATAAAACACAGATACCGCCCCTCTGTAAACACACACTCTGCCCATCTGCAAAATATTACACATATAGGCACTGTCCCACTGAACAAAGCAACCTCGCATCTCCACACACTGCCTCTGTAAAAACTGTGCCTCCTTTCACAATGATACATCTAATGTTCGGCTCCTCCTGTATCTCTTACCAATGTCCACACTGTCTCTGCTCCTCTGCGGCCCAGCGCAGGCAGTAGTGTGATGAGGTCAGAAGTGTGATATTATCACACTGCTGCACATAGGACCCGAAGCTGCAGAGCTCATGTGACCCAGGCCCTGCACAGCACTGTTCAAATGTATTCGTTCTAAAAGATGCAAATACATTTGAACAATTGAAGGGAGCGGTGTACATGAGGCAGCAGACCTGGCGTGCGTGCCCACTGAGAGCACTCTGTGTGCCCTCTCTGGCACGTATGCCATAGGTTCGCCACTACTGGCATATATGGAGTTAAAGTTTGGCACCAATATAGAAAGTGTGGACAAATTTTGCTAGTTGCTGTACCAGGGTGCTGAAATCCTGTGCTGTAATTAATTCTTAGAGGCAGAGAAGATTGAAGGCTGTGGAAATGGTGTTCCCTGGATTGGGAGCTGCTGAAAAAGGTTTTCTGCCAGCCAGCGCATAAAATTTGGAGCAGAAAACAGTACCGCTGATTTGACAATTGTGGTTCAGAGATTGTATCATTGAGCAGTTACAAACCCTTCTGAAAAATGAATATAGCAACCAGCAATGTACTAATGTGGTTTTTGATATTGTTAGTCTAGATTCATCTAAAAATTTTGGTAGTAATCTAAACTTTATATTCTTCACAGAGTATCAATAAAATAGATTTACCTTTTACAATTAAAGTATGCAGCCAAGTAAGAAAGTATTGGAAATCAAATGCTAAAAGATGTTTAAGGTTATCTACATTGCTGTAAAACTACTGTAAATACACTCCTCTAGATTGAAATTGCAAAGCCAAGATGGAAAAATCCCAGTATAAGTGCAACTCGCAGATATACACACACTTATATAACTTGGCATGCTATCAATGAGGTTATTAATGGTTGTCTGAGGAATGTTCGGACATACTGAATGCACTTGAGCACACATCATCAAAATCCACTGCTGGCAGCTCTGTTTGTAATTGTCACCCAATGAGGTCTCAGATGTGCTAGTTTGGAGATTCTGCAAGCAGGTGAAGCATGTAGGAAACATATCAGAGATACTGAAGACCGCAGGTGGACAGGAGACTGCTGGACTGTAAGCCAAAGGAAGCCAGGAGACACGCTGGAAACTGTAGACCGGTTGCAGAGATACTGAAAGTGGCAGGCAGAAGCTCACCTAGTTTGCAATCCAGTTACACTAACAGCTTAATTTTACATTGACTTGGTCGTAGAACCAAAAATAATCAAAATTGAGAGTCCTCAGTAGTGGATATTTTTTAATGGCTATCTGAAATTATAACAACTAGAAATCTTTCTAGACTACTCAGTTCTCTTCACCAGGCATACTGTAGGATAACACAAAATCTGAAAAGTCACATACTTGCACACAGGACCCAGGAATAGCGCAATAATGAGACAAAGGATGTGAAGCAGAACTATCAAAATAGGAAGAGGATAAAACCGTTGTGTCTGCAATATCTCTATCCTTGTCTCTCATTGATCACATCTTGGACATCATTGGTCGCCAATTGCAAAGGGAGCTGCCAGCAGCAGATTTTAATGATTTGCTATATGTTTTTGCACAATTTCATTCATTGTGAAAAGTAAGCTATAGCACTGACTGATACAAGAAACTGAGTAGATTCCGCGATATGAAAGTGTTGTCTTTAAATCAAAGAATCATATAAGTCTTGAAATGTAAACTATGGTAAGTTTATTACCAACACATGTAATAACAATGCTTTGTTTTCTCCTTTGACATTAAGACAACCCCATTCCTTCTGGCGCTCCCTCAACTCTAACCTGATTGCCGACAGCTGGATATCCCGGCAACAAGCAGTATTTCCAGGAGAAGATGCCAACACCTACACATTTCCCGAAAGTAGTGAAGAAGACAAAGTATAACAGTTTATTACAGTGGTTTTCTGCTCTGGTTAGTAGCAAGGACCCCTCTATAAGGTTCTCCTTGTACAGAAGCTCAATTCTTGCAGTAACAAAAAGAAATGAGAAATTTAAGAGTGCATTTTAAATGCAATAAAAAATGAAAATAATCAACCGCAAAATACATCTTTTTCCACTTATCTTCTAGTTGAATAGTGCATGCTCAATTCTCAGAGCAGATGTTTCCAGAGAGAAGATATTTGGAAGAAAGTGGTCACCATATTAGATTATTTTTGGATTTTTATAATATCTTTAATGTTTTTGGCCACAAATATTAGGGATAAGCCCCACCATTTTTTTGTCCATGTTCCTGCTACAACCTTGATACAGCTTTGGATACACTTATCCCAGACAGAAGCCTTAAAGGGAATCTGTCACCCCAAAATTGCCATATCAGATAAAGATATGGCGGAATACAGCATCCCATAACAAAGCTATCTGTCTTTTCCTTATATTCTGATACCCCCGTTTTCATATATAAATACCTTTGTAAACTTAGTTTTTGTGGTGTCAATCATGGCGGTCAGGTCAGGAGGGCGGCGGTTATTCGCTTCCCCCAACCCCCTGCTCCTCTACTTCTGTCACGTAACGCTGTCTGTGAATATCACAGACAGCGTAAGTTTTCCGCGCTTGCGCTCTGCAGCAGGGCCCCCGCGCTTGCGCAGTCTTATTTGCCCAGCAGTGGGCAAAGTAGTCAAACAATATAGCGCATGCGTCAGACTTCCTGACTTTCCTTGGCCCGGAAGTCATCAGCGGCAAGCCGCAACTTCCGGGTCAATTGAATTGGCTAAAATGACTGGCGCTTGCGCAGTAATTCAAATATGCTGCCCACTGTTGGCAAAACAACATTGCGCACGCGCGAGGGTCTTTTTCACAGCGCAAGCGCTGAAACACAATGCACAAGAAAAAAAAAAAAAAGGCGTACGCCAAGAATGGAGGAGGGTTGGGGGAAGCGAATAACCGCCGCCTTCCTGACCTGACCGCCATGATTGACACAACAAAAAACGAAGTTTAAACAGGTATTTATATATGAAAACGGGGGTATCAGAATATAAGGAAAAGACAGATAGTTTTGTTATGGGACGCTGTATTCAGCCATATCTTTATCTGATATGGCAATTTTGGGATGACAGATTCCCTTTAAAAGGTTGTTTCGTGTTGCTAAACAAGATGGCATAGCTTCTCTGCCTCCTCCCTTCCCACTTGCTGGGGAGAATGATGAGCTCCTAATTGAAAGTTCAGACCAGTGTCATGGTTATGCTGCTGGCCTGGAATGTGCTCTCTGATAATACTATATGAGACATCTTTGCCTCTGCAGCATGAGATGAGTGCAGGTACAATGAAGCTGGCTGTATCCAGAAAACATGCAAGTTTAAGAGCAGTGCTTACAAGCTCTATAGCAAAGATCTTGTTAGCACTACACTCTTTGCCTAGGATAGCAGCTGGTAACCTAGGCAATGAGCAGTAAACAATAACATTACAAATTCCTTTGTTCTTGAGAATGAAATATTTTTAATAAGTAGTAAATTGCAAAGTTGTTTTTTTTGTTTTTACAGACAGTCTGCTATTTTACCTGTCATGTCTCATGACTTGGGAATCGCACAGTATTATATTCTATAGTTGCTGTTGTATTGCTATCAGGGCCGGCTCCAGGTTTTCATGGGCCCCGGGCGAAAGAGTCTCAGTGGGCCCCCTAAACACAGACCACGATTCATGATGCACAGATACTGCAGAGAAATATGGGTACAGTACAACGTCAAACACTTCTCTTCTTCCATTACATGACTGATAGCTATTGTAAATTGTACAATAGCTCAAAAACCGCCAAATCCTCACAGCGCACAGTACAGACTGGACAGTACAGTCCTCCATACAATATTATGGGCACCACATAGTTTCCCCCTCATCACCCATATAATACCCCATGCAGGATGTCACCTCTCCATCCCCCATATAATGCTCCATACAGGATACTGGTCCCCATATAAAGCTCCATACAAAATATGGAGCTCTCCTCTGCACAGTGCTGCATTCTGCACTGTTATGGCTCAGGAAAGGGCGCCGTGGAAAGACTCCCATCATCATCATTGCCTGCCCATTATCATCATCATTGCCTGCCCATCATCATCACTGCCTGCCCATCATCATCAATGCCTGCCCATAATCATCATTGCCTCTCCATCAATATCATTGCCTGCCCATCATCATCACTGCCTGCCCATCATCACCACTGCCTGCCCATCATCATCACTGCCTGCCCATCATCATCAAAGTCTGCCCATAATCATCATTGCCTCCCCATCAATATCATTGCCTGCCCATCATCATCACTGCCTGCTCATCATCATCACTGCCTGCCCATCATCATCAATGCCTGCCCATCATCATCAATGCCTGCCCATAATCATCATTGTCTCCACAGCAATATAATTACCTGCCCATTATCATCAATCAACATTGCCTCCCCATCATCATCATCACTGCCCTCCCACCACCACCATCACACATACAGCAGACACACACACACACACACACACACACACAAAGCATCGCACTACATACACACAGAGACACATACACAGACACACACACAAACTAACATCTCACCTGTCTGACATCCGCGCACTCACTGCCACAGCCGGCCGCTGAATGATGACGTCATTCAGCGGCGCTGCTGTAAGAGGAAGCGCCGGCGTCCTGCAGGCGCCCCCTGGAGCCCGGAGGCGGAGCTGCGGCAGCGGAGGCACAGGGAGAGGTGAGTATTGAGCCGGCCGCAGCTGGGGCCCTGAGCAAGCGGAGGGGGCCCAGTGGCGGCGCTGACACCGATAACGGGCGCCGGGTCCCGCCTGCTCAGGGCCCTGGCACTTGCCCGGGTGTGCCGGGTGCTGACGCCGGCCCTGATTGCTATGCAATAGGGTGTTTTTTTTTTTTAAATCTGACCTACTTTTCTCCATCTACCTCCCTATCTCTGATGTCAGCAACCCACCTTTTTCCTCATCCTGTGTCAGCCATCTCAAGAAGCACATGTCTACAGCTTTGATTCAGAATAGTCTTTTTTACCCACTGTAATTGTGCATAACCTCAAGAATTCAGCTTGAAAATAAACCTTCTTCAGGATTCTTCATTAGAGATGGGCGAACCGGAACAGTAAAGTTCGAGGTTCATACCGAATACCTACTGTTCCGACGCGGACCTCAAACATGGACATCACCAGGAAGTCTGTATTACTGTTCGGATTCGGCACTCCAAATATCAGATGTTTCTTATGCTGTCATCTGCATGACAAAGCAAGGAACACCGGCGGGTTTGATCAGTAAGATTATTACCGCCAGAGCACTGCTGCTCATTGTCAAATGACAGCGTGAGCTCGCAGCTCTGACCAGAGGCAAAAAGTTTACCTCTGGTCACAGGCATTGGCTGATGGGACTACTACTCCCATCTGCCTACGCCTGCTGTCGTTGATAACAGCGACACAACGCACCGCTGATGGGTGTATTCATCAGCCAGCGCCTGTGCTTTAAAAAAATAAAGAAAAAAAAATGGTGTGGGTTCCCTGTATTTTTGATAATCAGCCAGGCAAAACTGACAGCTGTGAGCTGCAACCCTCAGCTTGTCAGCTTTAGCAAGTCTGGTTATCAAGAATAGAGGGGTCCAAAACTGCTTTTTAAAATTATTTAAATAAATAATTAAAAAACGGTTTGGGGTCCCCCTGAAAATAGCAACCAGCAGCCTACCCGGAAAAGGTGCATCTGTTAGATGCACCATTTCTGGCTCTTTGCCTGGCTCTTGCCCTGTGGCGGTGGCAAATGAGGTAACTATATGTGGGGTTGATGTCACCTTTATGAGGCAACTGCAGACAGCTATTTTTAGGCTGGGTGGGCAAATTTCCATAGCCCCTTACCAGCCTGAGAATACCAGCCCCTAACTGTCTGCTTTAGCTTGACTGGTTGTCAAAACTGGGGGGACCCCATGCCATTTTTTAAAAATATTTATTTAAATAATGTAAAAAAACAGAGTGGGGACCCCTCTACTCTTGATAATCAGCCTTGCTAAAGCTAACAGTTGAAGGTTGCAGCCAGCAGCTGTCAATTTTGCATGGCTGGTTATTGAAAATACAGGGAAACCCACATCATTTTTTTTTTTATTTATTAGCGCAGGCGCTGACTGATAAATAATCAGCAACAGCAGGCGTATTCTGATGGGTGTAGTAGTCACCTGTGACAGGAGGTACATTTTTTAATGCCGATCAGAGGCAGTGTTTGACGTGCTGTCATGCACATGACAATGTGGCAAACACTGGATGTTCGGGCCCCCCATTCATGTGAATGGGGTCGGAGTTCGGGTACTGTTCTGGTACCCAAACTTTTTTTAAATGGACCCAAACATCCAGGGGTTCGCCCATCACTAATCTTCATACAAGCCCTGCAGTCAAGTCAAACTATCTGATGAAATCTCTTTGTGTGAGTAGTGGTACATAGAGACAGCCAATATAATGGTATTCCTACATTTTCAGCCTAGTTATGGAGTCAGAATATTACACATTTAAGATGACGAGACAACTTCTTGAAAATAAGAATAGCCAGGGCTTTGCAGCACACTATGTTCAAGTCTGGCTATTGTCATACCACTATTTCCTCTCCATTCAAGAAAAACAGTCCAATTATGCTGATAACAGTTCGATCAGAGCGAGATCCAATTTTCTCGAAAGTGGAAAGAAAAAAAAAGTTTCTCCACCTTTTCCATTATGTCAGTATGTGAAAATCGGACAGCACTCAGATGTCATCTGAGTGCGGTCCGATTTGTTCCACGGACCCATAGACTTAAATGAATGAGTGCTGTCCGATACTGTAATTTTTTTTTCCTTGGTCCGAGGAAAAAACCAAGAGCAAAACCACTGAATTTAACGGTCGGAGCTCTAAGAGTAATCTTTCACATTTCTATATTGCTAATATTATTTCATTAAATACTTTCATGTTTACTGAACAATAATCCCATATTTCTAAAGACTGGGCCAATTTTTCTGTATATGTTCTTGAAAAGACCTTTATTCATTATCAATCATTTTAATGTACAGCACTGTTTCTAATTTTCAGCATACTACTTAGAGATTTTTTTCTTGCTAGTTCTGTCAAGGTCCATGGCAATATGCTGTCACGGCATAAAGGTTACCAATCATCGAGGGCACTGCACATCGGCATGTAGGTAATCAGTGGGATTAAAATAACAAATGAAAAACAGATTAACAACTTTCTAAATTCCGTGTGTAAATTGTGATTTCTTGGTTGTCAGCTGACGTTTCATCGGCTGGAGTAATACAGATTTTATTAAATTCCTCTCTAGGTATTTAATATTCTAGTGCTTGTTCTGATTCAGAAAAAGTATCAAGTGTGCTTTATTAGAAAAATATAACAGACACAGCAATTACCTATTTCATTAGGGAATAGATTTAATTCTCTCATCTTTCAGCTTTCCAAAAAAAAAAATCAATTACTTTACTCCGTCTAATAAATGTTATCGTAGCACATTGAGATGAATGAAACGGAAGCTAGTTATGTATCAATCACACACAGGCATCGAGTCATTCATTGTAGCAGAATGAAGGAACTGTTTGAAGTAGCTGTGACCGGCAGGATTAGAAAATAGCGGTGTGGAAATTACATTCACACTCTAAGGAGATTAGCCTTGCTGTCTTTTATTCATCCATGGCAGGGTCATTAGGAATAGCCGGCGGCGTATAGAAGTTAGAGTTAAAGCTCAATCACAATTTTTATACCCAACAGATTCAAGCTCGTTTGAGAAGACATTTGGCTTAGGCTACTTTCACACTTGCGTTTTTGGCGCAGCGCATCTTGCGCTATCGGACGCATGCGCAATGTTCCCCTATCTTTAACATGGTGGGCGCAGGGTCTAGCGCTTGCACGTGTTCATGTGCGTTTGTCGTGCGCTGCGCATTTTCCCGGTGTGCGCCCATACGCGCTAGACGCTACATGTTGCATTTTTTTTTGGCCAACCGCTTTAAAAAAAACGCGTGCGCACGTGTGCGCATGCTATGCGCAAAAAAATAACATTGCAGTCTATGGGGGCGCTGGCGTGCGCATGGCTTTGCGCTCGTCAGCGCTTTTGCACGCACGCGATTTTTCTGTAAATGATGGAGCCAGAGATGATGGAGCCAGAGATGATGGAGACAGAGATGATGGAGACAGAGATGATGGAGACAGATGATGGAGCCAGAGATGATGGAGCCAGAGATGATGGAGCCAGAGATGATGGAGCCAGAGATGATGGAGACAGAGATGATGGAGACAGATGATGGAGCCAGAGATGATGGAGCCAGAGATGATGGAGCCAGAGATGATGGAGACAGAGATGATGTAGACAGATGATGGAGCCAGAGATGATGGAGCCAGAGATGATGGAGACAGAGATGATGGAGACAGAGATGATGGAGACAGAGATGATGGAGACAGATGATGGAGCCAGAGATGATGGAGACAGAGATGATGGAGCCAGAGATGATGGAGACAGAGATGATGGAGACAGGATGATGGAACAGATATGGAGCCAGAGATGATGGAGCCAGAGATGATGGAGACAGAGATGATGGAGACAGAGATGATGGAGACAGATGATGGAGCAGAGATGATGAGCCAGAGATGATGGAGCCAGAGATGATGAGACAGAATGATGGAGACAGATGATGGCCAAGATGATGGACCAAGATGATGGAGCCAGAGATGATGGGGACAGATGATGGAGACAGAGATGATGGAGACAGATATGATGGCCAGAATGATGGAGACAGAGATGATGAGCCAGAGATGATGGAGACAGATGATGGAGCCAAGATGATGGAGACAGAGTTGAGAGCCAGAGATGATGGAGCAAGAATGATGGAGCAGAGATGATGGAGCCAGAGATGATGGAGCCAGAGATGATGGAGACAGAGATGATGGAGACAGATGATGGAGCCAGAGATGATGGAGCCAGAGATGATGGAGCCAGAGATGATGGAGACAGAGATGATGTAGACAGATGATGGAGCCAGAGATGATGGAGCCAGAGATGATGGAGACAGAGATGATGGAGACAGAGATGATGGAGACAGAGATGATGGAGACAGATGATGGAGCCAGAGATGATGGAGACAGAGATGATGGAGCCAGAGATGATGGAGACAGAGATGATGGAGACAGAGATGATGGAGACAGATGATGGAGCCAGAGATGATGGAGCCAGAGATGATGGAGACAGAGATGATGGAGACAGAGATGATGGAGACAGATGATGGAGGCAGAGATGATGGAGCCAGAGATGATGGAGCCAGAGATGATGGAGACAGAGATGATGGAGACAGATGATGGAGCCAGAGATGATGGAGCCAGAGATGATGGAGCCAGAGATGATGGAGACAGAGATGATGGAGACAGATATGATGGAGCCAGAGATGATGGAGACAGAGATGATGGAGCCAGAGATGATGGAGACAGATGATGGAGCCAGAGATGATGGAGACAGAGATGATGGAGCCAGAGATGATGGAGCAAGAGATGATGGAGAGAGAGATGATGGAGCCAGAGATGATGGAGCCAGAGATGATGGAGACAGAGATGATGGAGACAGAGATGATGGAGCCACAGATGATGGAGCCATAGATGATGGAGCCAGAGATGATGGAGACAGAGATGATGGAGCCACAGATGATGGAGCCAGAGATGATGGAGACAGAGATTATGGAGACAGAGATGATGGAGCCAGAGATGATGGAGACAGATGATAGATGATAGAAATGTGACACATAGACAACGCATGCGCCAAAAAAACGCAAACGCATGCAAAAACGCATGAAATCGCAGACAAACGCTGCGTTTTTTTGTCGAAATGCGCATGCTGATGTGACTAAATATCGCAGCGTTTACAAGCGTTTGCATGCGTTTTTTTAATGCGCTTCATGTGCGCTCGAAACGCAGCGCAAAAAAACGCAAGTGTGAAAGTAGCCTCAGTGTATAAAATCTAAGTGCCACTTTGATCACATCTGACAGACCATGTGCTACCTAGAAAATCTGCAAATCACTTTATATAAAAATTGTTTTGACTTATTCCTAAGGAAACACTCCAAAGTATTGGTCATTAGGACTCTCCCTTTTATCTGCCTCGCTATCCACTCTCTATTGTCAGGTACATTGGA
>JARQOD010000004.1:477016248-477101538 GCA_033576555.1 Oophaga sylvatica
TGCCCTTACCAACCATATTGGAATGTAACCAGATTCCTGACAACAGGTCAGAGATACCTACGCCTGAAGTGGTATCGTACCATCCTCATCTGAAGCGTATAGAACGCCTGATTCCTAACCTTGACCCAGAGGCTCAAATAATCTTGCTCTTAGGGAGAGATATTCTACAAGTTCACAAGGTTAGACAACAGATCAATGGCTCACACAATGCTCCATATGCTCAGAGACTTGACCTTGGGTGGGTCATTGTAGGAGAGGTCTGTTTAGGAGGTACACACAAACCGACAGTAGTTAACAACATGTTTACCAGGACTCTCGAGAATGGACGTCCATCTCTCCTTCAACCATGTGAAAATCACTACTTCATAAAGGAGCTGCTACACAGTACTTCAGCACCAAGTATCTTAGCGAGTAGTGCCAATGATGATTGCATTCAGAATTGGGACCAAGATCAACTTGGGTGTACAGTCTTCCACAAAACCAAAGAAGATAATCGTATAGCAATGTCATTTGAAGATAAACTGTTCCTAGAGATGATGGAGCAAGGAATGGTGCAGGACAAAACGAAGAACTGGATTGCACCTCTACCCTTCAAGCCTCAAAGACAACGCTTGCCTAACAACAGAGAACAAGTTTACAAACAATTTGTCTCCCTCAGGCACAGCTTCCACAATAAACCAGAGATGAAAGGTCATTTCTTTACCTTCATGGAGAAAATATTTAAAAACGGTCATGCAGAGTTAGCACCTACACTTCAGGACGCTGAAGAACGTTGGTACCTGCCTCTGTTTGAAGTGTATCACCCGAAAAAGCCAGGTCAAATCAGAGTAGTATTTGATTCGAGTGCTAAGTATGAAGGTGTTTCATTGAATGATGTCTTGTTATCAGGCCCAGATCTGAACAACAAACTTTTAGGAGTGCTTATCCGTTTTCGTAGAGACTCCATTGCATTCACAGCAGACATCCAACAGATGTTCCACTGCTTCTTTGTTAAAGAGGAACATAGAAATTTCTTGAGATTCTTGTGGTTCAAGGATAACGAAGAGATTACGGAGTATCGTATGAAGGTACATATTTTTGGTAATAGTCCTTCTCCTGCAGTAGCCATCTATGGGCTGAGACGCGCGGCTCAAGAGGTTGAAGCAGAGTACGGAACAGATGCCAGACTGTTTATAGAGAAAGATTTCTATGTGGATGACTGTTTGAAATCGATGCCAACAAATGAGACCGCGATTAGTCTTCTGAAAAGAGCCAAGGACATGCTCGCTGTATCTAACCTGAGGTTGCACAAGATCGCTTCTAACAGCAAGGAAGTGATGGAAGCCTTCCCTCCTGAGGATCATTCAAGTGACTTGAAGAATTTAGATCTAGGCATAGACTCCCTACCGATGCAGCGGAGCCTCGGCCTACTATGGGACATAAAAGCTGATACCTTCACCTTCCAGGTTAACAAAGAAGATAAACCCTTTACTCGCAGAGGAGTACTGTCTACCATAAGCAGTTTGTATGACCCACTGGGGTTTGTAGCTCCTGTAGTCATCGAGGGCAAGGCTATGTTAAGAGAGTTCACCACAGAGGTGACGAACTGGGATACTCCTCTTCCCACAAAAGAGAAAACCAAGTGGATGAGCTGGAGAGATTCCCTCACAGCCTTGTCAAGTCTTCATATAACACGTTCATATGTGTCTGTACCGAGTACCAAGATAGAGACACAAACCCTTTGTGTGTTCTCCGATGCTTCAATCAAAGCGATTGCTGCGGTAGCCTATTTGAGGACGATAGACACAAGTCAACAATGCCATGTAGGGTTTGTCATGAGCAGAGCAAAACTAACACCGCTCCGTGAACACACCGTACCACGCCTGGAACTTTGTGCCGCAGTGTTAGCAGTCGAGTTGGCAGAACTCATTGCTATGGAAATGAATCTAGAAATTAAAGACTTTGAGTTCTACACTGACAGCAGGATAGTACTTGGGTACATCCATAACGAAGTGAGACGCTTCTATGTCTATGTTAGCAACAGAGTGCTCAGAATTCGAAGGTCTACCTCACCTGAACAATGGAAATATGTGCCTACACATCTCAACCCTGCGGACCAGGCTACCAGATTTGTTGCTGCCAATCGCCTCAAAGACACGATTTGGTTTACAGGCCCTGAGTTTTTGTGTAGGTCATTGTCCAACATGACAGAAACGTCCTTGTTTGATCTAGTAGATCCACATGCTGACGTTGAAATTCGCCCTCAAGTGTCTGCGTTACATACTGAAACTTTGAAGCGCCACCTGGGATCTCAGCGATTCAGTAGGTTCTCTACTTGGAATTCACTTGTTCGTGCCATCGCCTGCCTGACCCACGTAGCTCAGCCTTACAAGGACCATTGCAGGAGTCAATGGAGACAAGTGCAGAGTCTCTCCAATGCCTTTTGGACAAGTGGAAAAAACAGTACCTGCCTACCCTGCAGCAGAAGAGAAAGTGGCAAACCAGCAAGCCTAACCTCCAGCCTGGCGATGTAGTACTAATGAAAGACTGTCAGTCTCGGAGAAATGAATGGCCATTAGGTCTCATTACTCAGACATTCCCAAGTAAGGATGGAATCGTACGTAAGGTGGAAGTAAAAATAGGAAACAAAGCGAGACCAAATTGTTCCTCAGGCCAGTAGGGGAACTCGTTCTGCTGTTCTCGTCCAATAAACACAATAGTGACGTCGGCTGACGTCAAGCGGGGAGTGTTCTGTCCAGCCATATAATTGCTGTCTAGAAAGTATAGTCATCGTTTTTATGTCTCCAATTGTTATAGACATTGCAATCTTTGAATGTATTGGTCTTTCATACATTTTATGTTGTAAGGTAACAGCGCCACCTGCTGGCTGTTTGATGCATAGATTCTAGTTTAATTTGTGATGTCTTGTGGGAAATTCCAAGAGCATTGTGGGATTGTTCTGTTGCATTATGGTCTTGTTTATCACACTGAAGGAGGACAGCAGCCATTATTCCTCCATGTGCCTTAAGAGAAACTACATCACTCGTGTTCTCCATGTTTCTTAACAGCCTGCTCTAAGCATAGTCGGTAAGCACTATCTATGTGTTTATAATCCTGTGTTTATCAGTACGTTTGTTGTACTAAGTAGGTAATAATCAGTTTGTGTATTCTGTATATTGTAAACTATTTGTGTTTCATGCTCTGTACAGTTATATATTCTGAAATGCTCTTATTATTGCATTCTATAGTTTTACCCTTTCCTGTCACATCTGCAATCAATAAAAGAAGGTTACAATTTTACAGCCTCTTTTTCTTAAAGAAGACAGGGGGTTTAGCTACATGTCTCATCGCACACCCTGCTAACGTGCATGAGGACAGAATAGATTAAATCCTCATCCGCTGCCGGAGCTAGACCTGCTACTTGGTTTTGTTTCGCCAGTTGAAGTTTTTTCTCATCAACTTATGTTTGACCTTGCTTTGGCCTTCTTTCACAGGTTCTAGACACTCCGTGCTCTCCATAGCTGTTATGTTTTGTCTCCATTCTCTACCCTCATCGTTTACAAGGATGTTCTCTGGTGTGGTCTTTCACAAACTTTCCCCCAAGGAAAAAGTAGAGTCCGCTGAAGCGGTCTCCTTCTGGGGTTATTTATTTAGGTTACCGTATATACTCGTGTATAAGCCGAGATTTTCAGCACCTTTTTTCGTGCTGAAAATGCCCCCTCGGCTTATACATGAGTCATAGGGCAGAAACCAGCGGGGGAGGGGATGCCGTGGCAGGAGCCGGTGGCTGGGATCATACTCACCCCTCCCCGTGCCATCGCTGAGGGTCCCTGCAATCCTGCGTTCTCCCCGGCTTCCTGCAGTTCTCCAGCACTGAGCGGTGATGTAATACCCGCTCATTAAGGTCATGTAATATGGACGCGACGCCACTCCCATGGGCGTGGCCTCCATATTCATGGCCTTAATGAGCGGTATTACATCACCGCTCAGTGCTGGAGAGCTGCAGGAAGCCGGGGAGAACGCAGGATTACAGGGACGCTCAGCGATGGCACGGGGAGGGGTGAGTATGATGGAGGAGAGGACAAGGAGCACGGAGCTGGACTGGGGATAGAACGGTGGACGGGGGAAGCATGGAGGAGGACGGGGGGGAGAACGGAGGACGGGGGAAGCATGGAGGAGGGCGGGGAAGCATGGAGCAGGACGGGGGAGGACGGGGAAGCATGGAGGAGGACAGGGGGGAGAACGGAGGACGGGGAAGCATGGAGGAGGACAATGAGCACGGAGCAGGACGGGGAGGATGGAGGGCACAGAGGAGCACGGAGCAGGACGGGGGAGAGGATGGAGGGCACAGAGGAGCACGGAGTAGGACGGGGGGCACAGGAGGACGGAGAAGGAATGGGGGAGCACAGCGGAGGACGGAGCAGGAGGGGGAGATACAGAGGAGAATGGGGGAGCACAGAGCTGGATGGGGAGCAAGGAGCAGGACAGGGGCAGCACAGAGCAGGAGGGCAGTTTATACACCCGGCTTATACACAAGTCAATAAGTTTTCCCAGTTTTTTGTGGCAAAATTAGGGGGGTCGGCTTATACTCGGGTTGGCTTATACACGAGTATATACGGTATTTGTTATTGTTTGTTTAAATTTATAGTGATTACAGGTCCATTTTGAGCACATAAAAGCTTCTTAATAACTACTTTGACCATTTCAGGTTGTTCCTCTGTGACCAATACTTTTTAACATGAGTATCAAATTGGAGACATACAACGTCAGGGGTCTTAACAGCCCTAGGAAAAGATTCTCCAATCATGAAATTAACAATTTCCACTCTGACGTTGTGTGCCTCCAAGAAACCAAATTTAAATCTAACTCTCACCCCTCCTTTTCAGAAAACAATTTTCCCCATGCTTTCGAGTCCTCCGGACCCGAAAAGAAAGCAGGTGTCTACACGTTAATAAGAAACTCCCTCTCATTTGAATACATTAATGAAGTCAAAGATGAAAAAGGACACGTCCATATCTTAATTTGCAAATTAAATAACTCCGAGTATACTTTAGTGAACGTTTAAGTCCCATCAAAAGGACAAATCAAATTTCTAAACAAGCTGGTAAAGAAAATTAATTTGGTTAAGAAAGGTTCTCTGATTCTTTCCGGCGATTTCAATATGGTCCCTAATAGCCGATTAGACTCTACGGCTCCAAATAGACACAAAACTGAGTCTCTTAGTAAATGGCTGTGTAGCAATGAGCTCTTCGATACCTTTCGTTGCCTAAATTCAACATCCTTAGAATTCAGCCATTTCTCCAACCCTCACTACTCAGCATCCAGGATAGACTTGATCCTGACGGATATATTTTTTCTCCCAAAATTTACCTCAGTGGAAATTCTACTTAAAACAATCTCTGATCATGCTCCAGTAGTCACTGAGTTCATAGGAGGCCCAGCCACCCAAAAACAATTTTTATGGAAATGTAATTCCTCCCTTCTTCATATCCCTAATAGTGTTGAGCATTCCGATACTGCAAATATCGGGTATCGGCCGATATTCGCTGTATCGGAATTCCGATTCTGAGATCCGATATATCGGATACCGGAATCGGACGTTGGCAGTAAAGTATATGGGGAGTTCCTGTGTCACAGAACGAAGTACGTGACACAGGAACTTCCCGAAAGTGTCACTGTCAGTGTCGGTCGGGTCTGTCAGGAGTCAGCAGCACTTACCTGGCAGAAGATCGCCAGTGGTCACGTCCTGGACTCCTGGATGGCTGCCATTACCCTCTCCCTGGTGGTCACATGCAGCTTCTCGTGATAACTGCACGTGCTGCCGGGTACTGGGTAATCTCGGCCAGCTGTCGCGAGAGTACAGCTGGCCGTAAAGCAGTCCGGATGACGTCACCGCCGGGTAATCTCCTAGGTAAGCAGCTTTGCTGGGTCGGGATGTCAGGCTCAGACTCGTCGTGGGACACTCGTGATTTTGGACTGCGTCGGACAGGGAGTATTTGTGTTGGTTTGTCATTTTGTTTTTTTACAGGAGATCGATGGCGACGCAGGATGAGAGTGAAATAAAAATAAATGAAAACTGTGCTGTTTTATTTCATTAAAAGACTTTATTCTGGCTGTGTATTTTTTTTTAACCATTTTCAAACTTTATGATTAATAATGGATCGGTGTCTTATTGACGCCTCTCCATTACTAACTGGGCTTATTGTCACCGTTCAATCAAAGGTGACATTAACCACTTATTACCCCGCTTGCCACTGCTACAGGGCAAGTGGGAAGAGCCGGGTAAAGTGCCAAAATTGGCACATCTTTGGATGCGCCAATTGTGGGGCTGCTGCAGCCTGGTATTTTTAGGCTGTTGAAGGCCAAAATCCATGGGCCTTGACAGTCTTTTAATACCAGGCCGCAGCAGTCTGCTTTTTACTTGGCTGGTTAACAAAAATAGGGGGACCCCCACGCCATTTTTTTTCGAGGGGATCCCCTATTTTTGTTAACCAGCCAAGATAAGCAGACTGCTGTGGCCTGGTTTTATCAGGCTTACAAGGTCCATGGATATTGGCTCCTTAACAGCCTGAAAAACCAGGCCTCAGTAGTCTGCTTCATCAGGCTGGTTAACAAAAATAGGGGGGACCCCACGCCATTTTTTTTTTCGAGGGGATCCCCTATTTTTGTTAATCAGTTCACTTCAGGTCAGCCGGGATTCCCTCTGACGTCACTGATGCTGTGCGGTGTCCATGGCTGACCTGAAGTGAAAGTGGGAAGCAATAAATTATGTTACCCACTTCCTCTCCTGTCAGCCAGGAGAGGAGATGATTCATTCGGGGGTTTACTGCCAGGCTGGCAGCATTAGCAGCAGTCCCTGCAGTAAACGTTAACCCTTTCAGAAGGATTACATAGGGGGACCTGACTGTGCGTCGGATAGGTAAGAATAATGTTGCTTTATTATTTTATTTTTATTTCAGGAGAACAAGGGAATCGAGGATTAACAGTACAATAAAAGATGGTCAAAAACTGTGTTTTTATTTCATTAAAATTATTCTTAATGTGTGTTTTTTTTTATTTCAATAGAATTAATAATTGATAGTTGTCTAATTGACAGCTCTCAATTATTAACCTGGCTTAAAGTCACCTTTCAATAGCAAGGTGGCTTTAACACATTATTAACCCATTCGCCACCGCTACATTGCAATGGGAATAGATGGGCTAAGTGCCAGAAAGGGCGAATCTAATTATAGATTTGCCTTTTCTGGGGTGTTTGGGGGCAGACGTTAGTAGCCGGGGGGGGCAAAAATAATGGTCACTCTCTGGGCTATTATTATCTGCCCCCACTCGCTGGCTTTGTCTGTCTGGTTGAGAAAATAGGACGGGAGCCGACGCATTTTTTTTTCAACAATTTTACACCTCTTATATATATATATATATATATATATACATACATACATATATATATATGTATGTATGTATATATATATATATATACATATACATATACATGTCATTGTGACACATATATATATATATATATATATATTTATTTATAGTACATACACTTCTACATAGTATAATAGCCGCTAATTCAATTGCCGGCTTTTGTGAAATTACAGACCCGACATGAAATGACACATGTTTACATAGAGCTAACCATGTCATTTCATGTAGTTTGATATATGGTTTTCACTAACAATTACATGAGTGTATGTGTGCAACATTTCACACATTTAGGGGTTAATTAATGGTGTAAATTCGTAGAAAAAAAGTGCGTTTTTTTTACAACGAATTTACACCTTTAATTAACCCCTACATGTGTGAAATTTTGCACACATACACTCATGTAATTGTTAGTGAAAACCATATATCAAAGTACATGAAATGACATGGTTAGCTCTATGTAAACCATGTGTCATTTCATGTCGGGTGGTTCTGTAATTTCACAAAAGCCGGCATTGCCCGGCAATTGAATCAGCGGCTATTTTACTATGTAGAAGTGTATGAACTATAAATATATGTATATATATATATATATATATATATATATATATATATATATATATGTGTCACAATGACATATATATTATCTATATATATCTATATATATATATGTATTCTATTGTGTATATCTAGTGTTTACAAGGAAAGAAAGGTTTTTTTTTAATTACGATATTTCTGTCCCATTGACTTGCATTGGGTTTCCGGTATCGGAATCGGCGATACCCGATACTTTTTGAGTATCGGTCCGATCCAATCCGATCCGATATTTCTGGATATCGGGAAGTATCGCTCAACACTAATCCCTAACATAAAATCTGAAATTTCAGCCGCCATCACTAATTATTTTAATGAAGACGGTTCAGACCTTTCAAGTCCATACTCCTGTTGGAACGCCCATAAGGCTGTCCTGAGGGGTCTGCTTATCCAAATCTCCTCAAAAGTTAAAAAATCAAATGGAGCTAAAATAGCTAACCTACAAAGTCTCATCAAAAATAAAGAATTTCTTCTAGCTAATAACCCCCATCCTTGCCCCATCATACAGTTGGAGCTTTCTAAGCTCAGACAGGAACACAGAGCGTTGATCCTCCAAATTCAAATATTATTCAAATCTCAACCGCCCTTCTCGGTATATGTCCAATAGACTCAAAAAACTTAGGTGTAAAAATAGGATAGACTTAATTTCTTCTTCTAAAGGTATTTCCCTGTCTCACCCCCAAGACATCGCAAATGCGTTTGCCGTGTTTTACGGGAATCTTTATAACCTAAACCAAGACTCCCCCAATCCCTTCCAAAACAGCAGGATATACAGTACATTCCTTTTTGTCTTCCATAAACCTACCCAAGTTAGATACCGAAAGCATAGATTTCCTCTCTACCCCTTTCACTGAAAAAGAAATTTTAACCCCTTTATTCCATCAGACGTACTATTCCGTCCATGTGACCCTGGACCTAATTCCCATGGACGGAATAGTACGTCATGGGCGATCAGCTGCGCTCCCGGGGGAGCGCAGCTGATCGCCGCCGGGTGTCAGCTGATTATCACAGCTGACACCCGTGACTGTGTGTCAGAAGCGGTCACGGACCGCTCCCGGCACATTAACCCCTGGCACACCGCGATCAAACATGATCGCGGTGTACCCGGGGCACAGTGGAGGATCGCGCAGGGTGGGGGCTCCCTGCGCGCTCCCCTGAGACCCTCAGAGCAGCGCGATGTGTCGCGCTGTTCAGAGGGTCCGTCCTCCCTCTAGGTCCCCGGATCCAAGATGGCGCCGGGGTCCTGCAGGGAGGGGCCTTCCTCAGTGCCTGCTGAGAGCAGGCACTGAGAAGCCTGCAGGGATGCCAGAGCGATCGCTGGTATGACAGAGTGCTGTGCACACTGTCACACCAGCGATCTGCTAAAATACAGTGATGTCCCACCCTGGGACAAAGTAAAAAAGTAAAAAAAATAAAAATAAAAAGTGGTAAAAAAAAAATCATAAAAAAAAAAAAAAATATTCCCCAATAAATTCATTCTTTCCTGTAAATAAATAAAAAAAACAATAAAAGTACACATATTTGGTATCGCCGCGTCCGTAACGACCCCCCCTATAAAACTGTCCCACTAGTTAACCCCTTTAGTGAACCCCTTAGAAAAAAAAAAAAAACGAAGCAAAAAATCAATGCTTTATCATCATACTGCTGAACAAAAAGTGGAATAACACGAGATCAAAAAGACCGAGATAAATAACCATGGTACCGCTGAAAACGTCATCTTGTCCCGCAAAAAAGAGCCGTCATACAGCATCATCAGTGAAAAAATAAAAAAGTTATAGCTCGCAGAATAAAGCGATGCAAAAATAATAATTTTTTATATAAAATTGTTTTCATTCTATAAAAGCGCCAAAACATAAAAAATGATATAAATGAGGTATCGCCGTAATCGTACTGACCCGAAGAATAAAACCGCTTTATCAATTTTACCACATGCGGAACGGTATAAACGCCTCCCCCAAAAAAATTCATGAATTGCTGATTTTTGTTCATTCTAACCTCCCAAAAATCTAAATAAAAAGCGATTAAAAAATGTCACGTGCTCAAAAATGGTACCAATAAAAACGTCAACTCGTACCGCAAAAAATAAGACCTCACATGACTCTGTGGGCCAAAATATGCAAAAATTATAGCTCTCAAAATGTGGTGATGCAAAAAACTATTTTTTGCAATAAAAAGCGTCTTTTAGCGTGACAGCTGACAATCATAAAAACCCGCTATAAATAGTAAATCAAACCCCCCTTTATCACCCCCTTAGTTAGGGAAAAATAATAAAATTTTAAAAATGTATTTATTTCCATTTTCCCATTAGGGTTGCGGCTAAAGTTAGGTTTAGGGTTGGCGAAAACGTTAGGATTAGGATTAGGGTTGGGATTACGGTTAGGGGTGTGTTAGGGTTAGGTTTGTGGTTAGGGTTGGGACTAGGGTTAGGGGTGTGTTGGGGTTAGGGTTGGAGTTAGAATTGGAGGGTTTCTGCTGTTTAGGCACATCAGGGGCTCTCCAAATGTGACATGGCGTCTGATCTCAATTCCAGTCAATTCTGCGTTGAAAAAGTCTAACAGTGCACCTTCACTTCTGAGCTCTGCCATGCGCCCAAACAGTAGTTTACTCCCGCATATGGGGTATCAGCGTACTCTGGACCACAAGAGTTATTGTGCAATTTGTCCTATTTCTCCTGTTACCCTTGGGAAAATAAAAAACTGGGGGCGACAAAATCATTTTTGTAAAAAAAAAATGATTTTTTAGCTTTTACGGCTGTATGTTATAAAACTTCTGTGAAGCACTTGGGGCTTCATAGCGCTCACCACACTTCTAGATAAGTTCCTTTTGGGGTCTATTTTCCAAACTGGGGTCACTTGTGGGGGGTTTCCACTGTTTAGGCGCATCAGGGGCTCTCCAAATGCGACATGACGCCCCAGACCATTCCATCAAAGTCTGCAATCCAAAACATCACTACTTCCCTTCCGAGCCCAACGTGCACCCATACATTCGTTTTCTCCCACATAATGGGTATCAGCGTACTCAGGACAAATTGGACAACAAATTTTGGGGTCCAATTTCTCCTGTTACCCTTGTGAAAATAAAATATTGGGGGCGAAAAAATCATTTTTGTAAAAAAAAAAACGATTTTTTATTTTTACGGCTGTACGTTATAAACTTCTGTGAAGCACTTCGGGGTTCAAAGTGCTCACCACACATCTAGATAAGTTCCTTGGGGTCTATTTCCAAAATGGGTCATTGTGGGGGGTTTCCACTGTTTAGGCGCATCAGGGCTCTCCAAATGCGACATGACGCCCCCAGACCATTCCATCAAGTCTGCAATCCAAAACAGTCACTACTTCCCTTCCGACTCCGACGTGCACCATACAGTGTTTACTCCCACATATGGGTATCAGCGTACTCAGGACAAATTGACAAAAACTTTTGGGGTCCCATTTCTCGTTACCCTTGTGAAAATAAAATATTGGGGGCGAAAAAATCATTTTGTAAAAAAAAAAAGAGATTTTTTATTTTACGGCTGTACGTTATAAACTTCTGTGAAGCACTTTGGGGTTCAAAGTGCTCACCACAAAATCTAGATAAGTTCCTTGAGGGGTTTAGTTTCCAAAATGGGTGTCATTTGTGGGGGGTTTCCACTGTTTAGGCAGATCAGGGCTCTCCAAACACGACATGGCAATCCAGCCAATTCTGCGTTGAAAAAGTCAAACAGCGCTCCTTCCTTCCAAACTCTGCCATGCACCTAAACAGTGGTTTACTCCCCACATATGGGGTATCAGCGCACTCAGGACAAATTGCACAATACTTTTGGAGTCTTGTTACCCTTGGGAAAATAAAAATTGGGTGAAAAGATCAATTTTGTGGGAAAAAATATGTTTTTTTAATTTTACGGTCTACGTTATAAACTTGTGTGAAGCACTTGGGGGTTCAAAGTGCTCACCAAAGATCTAGATAAGTTCCTTTGGGGGTCTAGTTTCCCAAATGGGGTCACTTGTGGGGGGTTTCCACTGTTTAGGCCATGCGGGGCTCTCCAAATGCAACATGGCGTCCAATCTCAATTCAGCCATTTTGGTTGAAAAAGTCAAATGGGCTCCTTCCATTCCGAGCTCTGCCATGCGCCCAAACAGTGGTTCCCCCCCCACATATGGGGTATCAGCGTACTCAGGACAAATTTGACAACAATTTTGTGGTCCAATTTCCCTGTTACCTTGGGAAAAATAAAAAATTAGTGACTAAAGATAATTTTTGTGGAAAAAATGGATTTTTTATTTTCATCCCGGGCATTATAAACTTGTGTGAAGTACTTGGGGTTCAAAGTGCTCACCAAAGATCTAGATAAGTTCCTTAGGGGGTCTAGCTTCCAAAATGGTGTCACTTGTGGGGGGTTTCCACTGTTTAGGCTCATCTGGGGCACTACAAACGGAACATGACCCCCATCAATGTTTGCATTCCAAAACGTTACTGCTTCCTTTCCAAGCCCTGTCGTGCGCCCAAACAGTTCCCCCTCCCACATATGGGGTATCAGCGTACTCAGGACAAATTGGACAACAACTTTTGGGGTCCAATTTCCTTGGGAAAAATCAAAAATTTGGGACTAAAAAATCATTTTTGTGGAAAATTGTTTTTTTTTTTTTCACACCCAGGCATTACAAACTTTTGTGAAACACTTTGGGGTTCAAAGTGCTCACAACAGATCTAGATAAGTTCCTTAGGGGGTCTAGTTTCCAAAATGGTGTCACTTGTGGGGGGGTTTCCACTGTTTAGGCATATCAGGGGCTCTCCAAACACGACATGGCGTCCAATCTCAATTCCAGCCAATTTTAGTTTGAAAAAGTCAAACGGCGCTCCTTCCCTTACGAGCTCTGCCGTGTGCCCAAACAGTGGTTTTCCCCCACATATGGGGTATTGGCGTACTCAGGAGAAATTGCTCAACAACTTTATCTGCCCATTTTCTCCTTTTACCCTTGTGAAAATATAAAAAAGTTTGTAAAAGATCATTTTTGTGGCTAAAAAGTTAAATATTAATTTTTTCCTTCCACGTTGCTTCAGCTCCTGTGAAGCACCTGAAGGGTTATTAAACTTCTTGAATGTGGTTTTGAGTACCTTGAGGGGTGAAGTTTTTAGAATGGTGTCACTTTTGGGTATTTTTGCCATATAGACCCCTCAAAGTGACTTCAAATGTGAGGTGGTCCCTAAAAAAATGGCTTTGTAAATTTTGTTGTAAAAATGAGAAATCACTGGTCAACTTTTAACCCTTATAATTTCCTAACAAAAAAAAATTTTGGTTCCAAAATTGTGCTGACATGTGGGAAATGTTATTTCTTAACTATTTTGTGTGACATATCTCTCTGTTTTAAGGGAAAAAAAATTCAAAGTTTGAAAATTGCAAAATTTTCAAAATTTGCCATATTTGCGTTTTTTTCAAAAATAAACGCAAGGTATATCGAAGAAATTTTACCACTAACATGAAGTACAATATGTCACGAGAAAACAATCTCAGAATCGCGAAGATCCGTTGAAGCGTTCCAGAGTTATAACCTCATAAAGAGACAGTGGTCAGAATTGTAAAAATTGGCCCGGTCATTAACGTGCAAACCACCCTTGGGGGTGAAGGGGTTAAATGCCATCAATCACTTAAAACCTTCTAAAGCCCCCAGCCCAGACAGTTTCACGAATGATTACTACCGGACGTTCGGTCACTTGTCCCCTCAATTAACAAAAATCTTTAATACCGCATCAGATTCTGGAAATTTCCCTAGTGAGATGCTAGAAGCTACAATCATACTCATACCCAAATCTAAATCGGACCCTAATCAAATGAAAAGCTACAGACCTATCTCCCTAATCAATACTGACGTTAAATTATATGCTAAGTTTATAGCGGACAGATTAAACCAACTCCTCCCTAAAATAATTTCGAATGACCACATTGGTTTTGTACTCAAAAGGCAATCGGTTGACGGTACAAGGAGACTGATCAACCTCATAAAATTGATTAACTCCAAAATAACGCTGCAATAATATCCCTCGACGCTGAGAATGCTTTTGATCGCCTGAATTGGGATTATCCGCTACTCACCATAAATTTGTCTTTCACTCGAAACTCCTCTCCCGTATTTTAGCTCTTTATTCTAATCCCACTGCAAAGATATATGTTAACAATCACCTATCCTCTTCCTTTAATATATCGAATGGCACGAGACAAGGATGTCCACTTTCACCCCTCTTATTCGTTATGGCCATTGAGCCACTTGCTCAACTCATTAGGGATGATCCAGATATCCATGGTATTGTATCTGGCTCTAAAGATTATAAAATTGGCCTTTTTGCCGACGACATAGTTCTAACAATTTCAAATCCCCTTATATCTATAACAAAAATACAAGATCTACTTTCAAAGTTCTCAAAAGTTTCATACTTTAAAATAAATGAATCCAAGTCCAAAATTCTTCCATTAAATCTAATCAAATCAGATATTGCAGAAATTGAACAAATTTTGTCTTGGAGTTGGTCATTTAACCATATAATATACCTGGGCCTGAAATTTTCCAATAAAATCTCCTCATTGATTCCTCTCAACCTATCTTCTCTTATCAAAACCATATCTGATGCTATGTCCACATATGGAGACAGAGGTCTCTCATGGTGGGGTAAAATCATTACTTTTAAGTCCTATATCCTGCCCAAAATCCTATATGTATTAAGGTCACTAGCTCTCCCCATTTCAACCCCTTTTCTAACTAGTGTTCAACTACGGACTAATAATTTCTTATGGGGCAACAAAAAAAGCGAGGATCGCAGCTAATATTCTTTTCAACAGCAAAAGGTTCGGTGGCACCGGGCTTCCAAATATCTCGGCATATTATTTCTCCTTTCTGATTAAACAAAGTCTGTTCTGGTGGCCTCAACCAGACTAAAATAAAAGTCAGGAATTAATTAAAACCCAAAATTTGTTGATGTGGGAATCTGAACTTAATCTGAACTTAGACCCCTCAGATTGGGAACGAGCCTCCAGCATTTCATACTCCTCCACAATCTCAATGTCTCTCCAAGAGACCCATCATAAGATTCTTTCCAGGTGGTACCACACCGCTGCTAAGCTTTCCAAAATCAACCTCGAAAACTCTCCGTCTTGTTGGAGAGGCTGCGGTCAATATGGCAGTTTACTGCATGTCTTTTGGCACTGTCCTCACATCAAACCTTTGTGGAAAGACATATCCAACCTTATAAACTTGCTCTTATCTAAGCACATTTCCCTTTCTCCTCAGCTAGCCCTATTATCTTAAACTCTGACCTCATTGATCAATCCGCTCTCTCCCTAGTCATACATATTTTCCTTGTAACAAAAAACGCAATCGCCTTTCATTGGAAAAGACCTGATCCTCCTAAGCTTCCAGACATCATTGAAAAGATCAATCTTCACAAATCCTTTGAACAGAAATTGGCAACGATTAATAATAATCTAGACAAATCCACCAAAAAATGGTCACAGTGGATAAAACTGTTCCCATGATTCAACAATGTTCATCTTAACCTTCCTACTTCCTCTCTCATATATGATCATTCAATGTAGTTATATATGACGTTATTTGTATTTTGATTTTTCTCTGACTTGTTTTGTTATTCAATGTATATTTATGCATTAAGGACTACCCGGTCTTTTTAGTCAATTTGTTCCCCTCCTCCCCTTTCCCCTCCTACCCTCCCTCCCTTTCCCCTCCTCCCCTCCCTCCCCTTCCTCTTCCTCCCTGTTATTATTAAAATTCCCAATAAAATGTTTGGAAAAGAAACTATCCCCTACCGCCCCTCACCTTATGTACCCGCCCACAGGATACCTCCCACTGACCAATCACAAAATCCCACATCATACCCCTGACCATATACTCCTCCCCTCCAAATTCACGCCCAAACTCTATCCCTCACCTTAACCCCTTCCTACCAAAAATCATGGACTAGCAAATCTCCTTAGTCATGCGGCCCTCCACTTAAGCCCCCTATGGGGGATACAGTCTGGGCCATACTGTCAGAGAAAGTGACACAGAAGTTCGGTCCAAAAGAGGGCTTCTCCCGTACTTCATTGTTGATGTACAAAAGAAATAAAGTAGTTACATCCAGGCACAAAACAAATTAAGACCCGCTCCGATTGAGAATTAAAAGGAAACTGACAGGTCCCCTCTGCTCTCCAAGCCACCAGCATTTGTACCCTGCCTAAAAAGTGTTTAAAAAAGTCTTTAAAAACTTGGCTTTTCATATGCTAAAAACCCAAATAAAGACCATATAAGAAAATGTAGAGGGAAACTTCCAAAATTGATAATATACCTAAAAAAGGGAAGTGTGTTGTGAATAGGCTGGAAATGAGTTCTGAGCAGAAGCTCCCTCTGGTGGTTACTAACGGTACTGGACTGTCCAGTGAAGATTGTGAGGATTGGGAATCAGGTGTTACTGACTGGTCTTATATAAGGGAGTCACCTTCCCATCAGGGTTGCCGGTGATCAATTGTTCTGGTCTCAATCCTTGATTCCTGTTTCCTTGAAAGCCTGCTGTGTCGTGTCTGAATCTCCTGCTAACAGATAAGACATTTTCTTATTTTTGTTTTTGTGCTTGATTTTTGCATTTGGTCCTGCACTTCTGTGGGGGCCTTCAGGGTCCCCTCTGGGGCTTTTGCCTCTCAGTTCAGTTCAGCCACTGATGTTTGTACATTTGCTTTTTCCAGTTTTTTCAGTGGCTGCTGTTTTGTTTTTGGTTACACCAGAGAACTAATTTAGGTGGTAGAGGTCGTGTGATCTCAGGTGTTTTTGAAATTAGTAGAGTTGGTGCTTTTCAGAGTTTTTTGGGATTGCAGTAAGTGCCCTTCCTATCCTTTTCTATTTAGTAAGTTTGGGCCCCAACGTTTGCTCATACTATTTTCTGTCTGTGTCAGTATTTCTTCTTGTCTAACCGCCATTACATGTTTGGGGGCTTTCTATGTTCTTTGGGGATCTGCTCCGGGGCAGATAGCTTTCCTCTTTCTATCTTTAGGTATAGTTAGTTTCTCAGGCTGTGACGAGGCGTCTAGGACCAACGTAGGAACGCTCCACGGCTGCCTCTAGTTGTGGTGGTTAGTCAGGGTACTGCAATCTCATAGTTTCCAACTGCTCTGGTGTATTTCCTTTTTTGCCTGCTCTCCTCAGCTACCAAATCATAACAGAAGTGCACAACTCAAAGTAAAATAGAAATATTTTATTACTGTATATCAGATAAAAGCAGAGATCTTAAAAAAGAATAATAATACAAGTAAATACTTGAGGAAAGGGCACAGAACAAGGCAGTGACCTCTGAGCAACCAAAATAATAGAAAATCAAGTAAAACAGGTAAATACACATTCAATAAAGAGGAAATAATGGCCATATATAGTGTATTTAATAACAATGTAAGCCCAGTGGTTGAGATAATTTCAACACAGATGTGGCATTGGAATAAGAACGTAAGTATAAGAGTACACTAGCAAACACTAAAGTGACAAATTATGGTGTTTAAAGGGAACCTGTTATGCCACCGGGCGTTTTTAAGTAAAAGAGCCACCTTCAGCAGCATTAAGGCTGCAATCTGTGAAGGTGGCTCTTTTGTTTCTGCTCCCCAGCAACACTGAAATATAGAGTTTTAAAAATAGGTCCCCATACCTTTATTGAGTCCCATAGGTTGGAGTCTCCCCCTGTCTCATCCTCCTCCCTGCTGTCCATCATCCCCTTCTGCGTCACCGCACCTCCTCATTTGTTTTTCTTTCCATTACATGCTGTGGGGCACCTGCGCTGTTGGAAGTCCTCGGGCATGTGCAGTGCGCGCTGCCGGGAAACTGACATGAGGCTATCGCGCCTACGTCTTTCTCAGTCACCAGATCCCACCCCGCAGTGTGTTATGATGTATTCACCCTGCGGGGCTGACAATCTGGCGCAGTTAACAGCTTTAGCTGCGCCGGCCCCCTTCTCCCTCCACTTTTGTTTTCATCCCCTCGGCAGCGTCGGATGAGCTGAGCAGTTCCCTGGCCGGTCATCCGTCGCTGCCGAGGGGATGAAAACTAAAGTGGAGGGAGAAGGGGGCCGGCGCAGCTAAAGCTGTTAACTGCGCCAGATTGTCAGCCCCGCAGTGTGAATACATCTTAACACACTGCGGGGAAGGATCTGGTGCCTGAGAAAGACGCAGGCACCATAGCCTTGTGTCAGTTCCGGGCAGCGTGCATTGCACATGCCTGAGGACTGTTCCAACAGCGCAGGTGCCCCACAGCATGTAACGGCAAGAAAAACAACTCAGGAGGAGGCGCGGTGACGCAGAAGGTGGATGATGGACGGCTGGGAGGAGGATGAGACGGGGAAACGCCAACCTATGGGACTCAATTAAGGTATGGGGACCTATTTTCAAAACTCTATATTTCAGCGTTGCTGGGAAACAGAAACAAAAGAGCCACCTTTACAGACTGCAGCCTTAGTACTGCTGAAGGTGGCTCTTTTACTTAAAAACGCCCAGGGGGGTGACAGGTTCACTATAAGGATGTTAAATGCAGGCCCATGCATAAAGCAAGAAACTAAATAATGTGTTGCATATAAAGGGTCAAAAAGGGAATAATACCACATGGGATGAAAGCGCAATGTGCTAAAGTGAAAGTGCATGAAAGTGCATAATGACCATTGCAACAAGGGAATTCAAAAACATGAATAAGGCTGGGGTCACACATGCGAGAGACTCGCACGATTCTCGTGCGAGTCTCTCGCATGAACACTCGGCACTGCCGCCGACACTCGGACTGGAGCGTAAGGCTGCATGTAATTAATTTCTCCTACTGCTAAAATAAGGGCAATTTGAAATGACCTCCAGTTTATATTCATCAGAACTGAACCCATGGCCTTAAGCAATTTTTCTATGACACTCGAATTCTTTCCACATCTTCAGTTGAATGAATGAAACAATTTATTCTTTGTTGTTTCTACTGACAGGGATAAATTTGCACCAGAGAAGATTTAAGATACATTATTTTGGCACCACAAACCGTTCCCAATACATCATTGATAGACTTAGACGTACTCTTTTTATAGGCAGTAATTTATATTATATTTGTAGCTCTTTTCAAGAACTGTCTAAAAGAAAAACTGCCTTTGTTGGCCATAGCAACCAATCAGAACTCAGCTTTCATCTATGGAACAGCTTTGGTAAAATGAAATCTGTCCTATGATTGGTAGCTATGGGTAATAACAGGTTCTTTTTTAGTCAGTTTTGATAAATCTACACCAGTGGGTTATTACATTAAAATCATCTCATCAATAGAGATGGGCAAATTAATTAAATTAATTTGAATTGTATTGAATTCTACTCAAATTTTACAAAAATCCGTATTCTCTAGAATGCAGATTTTCTGTAATTTGCTCCATTCAAGAACTGCAAAAAGGCAGCCATCGCGACCACCATTTTGCTAAACTGTAGAGGTTTTGGCAAATGGTTAAAAGAAAACCAACACACAATACTCGCTCACTTCAAGGCTGCATTTCCACAATTAGATTTTTGTGAATTTTTGATGTTGCAGATTTTCTGCTGCACTTCTCTACCTGTTAAGTAAATTAGGTTACTTGCAATTTATTTTCCATGCATTTTTATTGCGCTTTTGACACTGCGGTCTTTGTTTATTTTTGGCATGTCATGTTTTAAATAAAGCTGCTTTGTTGTTGATACTTCCTGGCATTTGGCTTTGACAAAACGTAATGTGCAGATTACACACGTTTTTTTGTGTGCAGATTTTCTGTATCTAATACAAGCCTATGAGGAAAATGTGCACAGAAAACTCAACGTACCCGCAAAAGAAATTGAGTTACAGATTTGAAACAAGCACCACAGTGAGGATCAAATGCCATCTTCGTTTGTGTCTTTATATGTACAAAGAGGACTCTAGATCTGGCCAATTTTCTTACAACAGTCTCTGTAATTAGTGATATGATTAAAGACTGTTAAACATCTTTAAACGGCTACAATAAAACCTCACTCCTTTAACGGAAAATATAATTTGACATGTCTCCCATTCTTCTGGCAGGTTTTCATTCCTTTGCTCCAGAATCCAGCAGGTAGAATCTAATACATACATTGATTCAGGTAGAAAACTACATAAATCTTGTGCTTCAAGTTCTTCCCCTTTAATTTATACTTGCTTTTTGTTGGAGAAGTGTGATGCTATAGAACTTTCCATTGTAGAGAAATCAGCACCAATCTGTGAACATTTAAGTTTATGGAGGCATATTGGATGATCAATGTCATGACTGTCTGGAGAGCTTTTGCCTCTTCTAGACAAAATTTCACTCGTTTAGAAACATCAGTTGAAATGACTTCTCTTTAAATAGCTTTTAATTTGTCTTTCATAGTGTTGTAGTGACATTTCTCGAACGGTCTGTTGTGCCTAGAGGCATAGCGGCATGCAGAGATTTGATCTGAACAAGACTTTTTTGGATAGGTAGAGTCATATTTTAAAGAGAACCTGTCAGTTTGCACAGCACTATTAACCTGCAGACTTGGGTTTAGTCTACAGGTTTATAGATGGTAGAAAGGTCCCCGGCCACCGAACTAAAACTGCCCCTGGGAGAAAATGAACTTTATTTCTCCTGGGAGTGCTGGCTTACAGCCATACAGACGTGCCGGCGCAGCTACAGCGAATGTAAGTGCACCCCAGCTCTTTGACTGATAGCCGGCTCTGCGGTGCATCAGTGCAGAAGCTTAAAATTCAGAACACAAGAAAAGGATATTCTAGATAGGATATGTGACAGCTCCACGATAATATAAAGCTGCAATAGATGGTCAAATTCAGGGTTTGTGCACACATCTCTTTCAGGTGCATTCCGCCTGGAAAAAAAAAGTGCTAAAAAAGTGCTGCAAAGAATGAATATAATGCACAGCAATGTAAAATCATCGTGCAGTGGGTGCTGCATATGTTCTACCTTTTGTCACTTCTTTTAACCGCTTTGAAAGACGGGAAGTGGTTAAAAGAGATAGCAAGTTCATGCTTTTGGTGGCTTCTGCTTTGAAGCTGCATGCTATATAACCCCTTCCCAACATTTGCAGTATATGTCATTTTTTGGAAGTACTTTCCGACCGATGAAGTATATATACATCATGGCGATTGCCCGTGCAGGGGAGGCTGTGCTCAGGAGATTGCTACTGGGTTTTCAGCTTCTGCCAGTTTAACCCGTTAAATGCTACAATTGATATCGATCGCAGCATTTACAAGGTCCCCCTGCCCTCCGAATGGCGCCCCTATGACGTCATCACAAGGGGCCGCTTGTAGCCATGGTGACCCGATGTCGTCATGATGACATCTGAGTCATCAGAGCTAACAAACTTGTTACACCATGCTCAGTGCATGGTGTATCAAGCTTGTGTATCAGTCAGGGTCAGCTCCAGGTTTTCATGGGCCCTGGGTGAAAGAGTCTCAATGGGCCCCTATAACACATACGACAATTCATGATGCTGCGATATGGCAGAGAAATATAGGTATAGTACAATGCCAAACATTTCACTTTATACATTACATGAGTGATATCTATTGTAAATTCTACAATAGCTCAAAAGACAAACAGTATAGTCCTCCATACAGTATTATGGGCACCACATAGTGCTCCATACAGAATAATGAGCTCCATATATTGCTTCATACAGTATTATGGGCACCACATAGTGCTTCATGCAGAATAATGGGCCCCATATAATGCTCCATATATAATGGACCCTTTAAGATGCTCCATATATAATAGGCCCCAAATGATGCTCCATATATAATGGGCCCCATATGATGTTCCATATATAATGGGTCCCATATGATGCTCCAGTATATGATGGGCCCAATATATGATGCTTCAGTGCATGATGGGCCCATATAATGCTTCATATCTAATGGACCTATATATGATGCTCCAGTATATTATGGGCCACATATATAATGCTCCAGTGTATGATAGGCCCCATGTAATGCTCCATATATGATGCTCCAGTATATGATGGGCCCCATATATGATGCTCCAGTGTATGATGGGCCCCATATATGATGCTCCAGTGTATGATGGGCCCCATATATGATGCTCCAGTGTATGATGGGCCTCATATGATGGTCTCCATATATTGCACCAAACATAAAAAAAAATGAAAAATGAAATACTTACCTCTCTAACTGGCCGCTGCTCTGCTCACTGCTCGAGGCACCGGCCCCCGTACTGGCACAGGCACCGGGCCCCCATAGCATGCCGGTGTCCCCGACTGTGAGTGAGCCCTCCCGCCTGCTCAGGGCTCCGGCACTTGCCCGGGTGCGACAGGTGTTGACGCCACCCTGGTGTCAGTGCAGCACTGACAGTTTATAAAGCATAGCAATGCTCGTGCATCGCTATGCTTTATAAACGATCAGAAGCAATCAGTTAAAAAGTAAAAGTCCCACAGAGGGACTAAGTAAAGAAGTAAAAAAAAGCAAAAAAAAAGCATTATAAAAATCTGAAAAAAATATTTATATATATTAGTACATATAAATTAATATTTTTTGAAAAAACAAACAAGCAAAAAATGTACACATATTTGGTATCGGCGCATCCATAAGTGAACACTGTACAATAAATAAATAAAAAACAAAGCAAAAAGACTAATGCAAATAAAAATAACATTGTCCGGGAAAAACAAGCCTAGAATAGTTTTTGTTGTGTAAAAGGGCCAAAACATTAAAAAAATATAAATGGAGTATCACTGTAATCGTACTGACCCTAAGAATAAAGTGACCTTATCAATTTTCTCATACGTGAAACGTCATAAGAAAAAAACAAAAAAAAAAAACAATTCCTGAATTGCTAGTTTTTATTCATCTGCCGGAATTGAAAGCGATCAAAAAATGTTGTGACCGAAAATGGTATCAATAATGGTATCAATAAAAACATTAACTCATCCCATAAAAATCAAGCCCTCACATAACTCTGTCGGCCGAAATGTGGAAAAATTATAGCTTTCAAAATATGGTGAAGCAAAAACTAGTTTTTGCAATAAAAAGAGTCCTTTAGTGTGTGACAGCAGACAAATGGATTGCCCGCCAGGGCAGTGAGGTACTCGATACCGGGCCGCTTCTTAAATGGTCAGTGTCACAGCGGCAGTGACCCGGTCCGTGGCCCTGGGCATCCAATAAAAGGGGAATATTTACAGGGGATAATAGAGTTTGTATTGAAGTGCTCGTGACGCCACCTGTGGTATCTGGTCAGAGGTGACCAGCGCTGCAGTGCAGATCCTGAGACTGGTGGTGATGCAGCAGAGTTGGAATAGCTCTCCACAGGCAGAGCTTGTTGTCTCAGGGCAGAAGTATGTAGTAGAAGATGATAAAGGTGTGTAGTATTTAGCAAGGGATGTAGCAGTGTTGACTGAGTGTTGCAGGAATAACTAGAGGACACGGCTGGGTGCAGTTTCCAAAGCTTTACTCACAATTCTGTTTGCGGCACAGTTGCCCGCTTGGTACAGTGTCCTCCAGGTGAGGGGCTCAGCAAACTCCAAGGTAGATAGGGATGCACCTTTCCAGGACTCCTTTCAATATGTTCCTTTCTCTGTCGTCTCACTGTGCTGACCTTTCCACCTCTCATAGAATCATAGAATCATAGAATGGTAAAGTTGGAAGGGACCTCCTGGGTCATCTGGTCCAACCCCCTGCTCAAAGCAGGATTCTCTAAATCCTCCCAGACATGTCTGTCCAGCCTCTGTTTGAAGACTTCCATTGAAGGAGAACTCACCACCTCTCGAGGCAGCCTGTTCCACTCATTGATCACTCTAACTGTCAAAAAGTTTTTTCTAATGTCTAATCCGTGTCTCCTCCCATTCAGTTTCATCCCATTGCTTCTAGTCTTTCCGTGTGCAAATGAGAATAAAGATAATCCTTCTACAATGTGACAGCCCTTGAGATATTTGTAGACAGCTATTAAGTCACCTCTCAGTCTTCTTTTTTGCAAGCTAAACATTCCCAAATCCTGTAATCGTTCCTCATAGGACATGGTTTGCAGACCGAACACCATTGTGGTCGCTCTTCTCTGAACTTGATCCAGTTTGTTGATATCTTTTTTAAAATGCGGTTCCCAAAACTGGACACAGTATTCCAGATGAGGTCTGACCAAAGAGGAGTAGAGGGCAATAATGACTTCACGTGATCTAGACTGTATGCTTCTGTTAATACATCCCAGAATTGTATTTGCCTTTTTTGCTGCTGCATCACACTGTTGACTCATGTTCAGTCTGTGATCTATTAGTATACCCAAGTCTTTTTCACATGTGCTGTTGCTTAGCCTTATTCCTCCCATTCTGTATACGCTTTTTTCATTTTTATTTCCCAGATGAAGTACTTTGCATTTTTCCCTGTTAAAAACCATTCTGTTAGTTGCTGCCCACTGCTCCAGTTTATTTATATCTTTTTGAATCCTCTCTCACTCTTCTCTAGTATTAGCTATCCCTCCTAGCTTTGTGTCATCAGCAAATTTAATCAGTTTACCCTCAATTCCTTCATCTAAATCATTGATAAAGATGTTGAACAATACAGGGCCCAAAACAGAGCCCTGTGGTACCTCACTTGATACATTCTTCCAACTCGATGTGCAGCCATTTACTACCACTCTTTGGGTCCTATCACTAAGCCAGTTATGAATCCACCTAACAGTTGCCTTGTCCATTCCATACTTAGTCATTATTATTTCAATAAGGATTGTGTGAGATACTTTGTCAAATGCTTTGCTGAAGTCAAGATAAACTATATCTACTGCATTTCCCTGATCCACCCAGTCAGTGACTCTGTCAAAGAAGGAAATTAAATTAGTCTGACATGACTTATTAGTTACAAACCCATGCTGACTCTGGTTAATCACTTCATTCTTGTCCAGGTACTTACATACATGTTGTTTAATAATTTGTTCAAAGATCTTTCCTGGTATAGATGTCAGACTCACCGGCCTATAGTTCCTTGGGTCCACCTTCTTCCCCTTTTTGAAGACAGGAACAACATTTGCTCTTCTCTAGTCTTCTGGGACTTCTCCTGTTCTCCAAGAATTTTCAAAGATTATGGAGAGTGGTTCAAAAATTTCTTCTGCTATCTCCTTCAGTACTCTGGGGTGTAATTCATCTGGACCTGGAGACATGGATTCATTTATGTTAGCTAAGTGTTTCCTCACAATTTTTCTGTTTATAGATATCCTGGATTCTTCTATTCCTTTAATAGTACAGTGAAGATCAGTTGATGTTACACTTCCTTTCTGAGAGAAAACAGATGCAAAATAGGAATTTAAAAGTTCGGCCTTTTCAACATCCTTTCTTACCATTTCATAATTTTCATCCTGTAAAAATCCTATAGCATCTTTGACTTTTCTTTTACTTTTGACATATCCCCAAAATCCTTTTTTATTGATTTTGACATCTCTTGCAAGCCTTAATTCATTGTCAGCTTTAGATAATCTGATTCTTGCCCTGCAGGTTCTGCAGACATCATTATATTCTTCTTTAGATATGCCTCCCTCTTTCCATTTGATATACATTTCTTTCTTCCTTTTTAGCATGTGTTTAAGTTCTTTGTTCATCCATCCTGGTTTCGTTAAATGCTTCCTATTCTTCCCTCTTTTCGGAATTGTTAATGATTGTGCTTTGAGAATCTCATTTTTCAAGATTTCCCATCCTTCCTGGACATTTTTGTCCTTAAGGATATCCTGCCATTGGATCCCTCCAATTCTCTTTCTGAGTCCCTTAAATCTGCCTTTCTGAAATCTAACCTTGAAGTCTGAGTCTTCACAGGTCTTCCTCCTCTAGTTATCCAAAATTCTAAAATAGCATGGTCGCTACCTCCAAGGGTCTCAGCCACTCTTACCTCCTCAACCATTTCCTCCCTGTTTATAAGGATTAGATCCAAGGTAGCAGATCCCCTTGTTTTCTCCCTACCTTTTGGAAGATAACGTTGTCAGCAAGAGAGGATAAGAATTTCCTGGACCTGTTAGTTTTGCCTGAGAGAGATTCCCAACAAATGTCTGGATAGTTGAAATCTCCCATGACCACTATGTCATATTTTTTGGAGAACTTGGCCATATGATGCATAAAGAGTTCATCCAAATCTTCAGCTTGCATAGGCGGCCTGTAGTAAATGCCTACGATGGTGTCCTTTCCATTGTTCGCTCCTTGTATTCTTACCCAAACAGTTTCCTCAGAACTCCCAGTCTCTGAAGCTTCAATCTCTGTGCAGATATACGCTTTTCTAACATACAATGCCACACCTTCTCCTCGTTTATCAAGTCTGTTTCTTGCAAATAAGTTGTATCCTTCTAGCTTTGTATTCCAATCATGTGTATCGTCCCACCAAGTTTCAGTGATTCCAATGACATCATACTTCTTCTCCTGTGTTAGTAGTTCCAATTCTCCTTGTTTGTTGCCCATGCTTTGTACATTTGTATAAAAACATTTTAGTTTGTGATTGGTTTCTCTTCCTCCAATATTTTTATTATTTAGATTGTTTTGTCTTCGTTCTTCCTTTCCACTTCTAATAGCCAAGTTCTTAATAGCATTTGTCAGGTGTATGGATTTTTCTGGCCTTTTGCTTCCCTTCCCACATTGTTCTAGTTTAAAGCTCTCCTGATGAGTGTAGCAAAGCGACTTCCAAATACATGTTTTCCAGTCTTCGTAAGGTGCACCCCATCTCTAGCAAGTAGTCCATCGTATAGGTAATTCACTCCGTGATCCAGAAATCCAAATCCTTGCTGACGGCACCAACGACGTAGCCAGTTGTTCACCTGCAGAATCTTCTTCCACCTCCTTGTTCCATGGCCATCCACTCCTTCCTGTCCAAGATCTCGCAATCAGTGTCCCAAGCCAGTAGCCGTGGACCTTGTCGGATAACGTCCTTACTGCGTTTCCTTACTCCCTTATGGCTACCTTTTCGGCAAAGATAATTCAGTAGCTGAGGCACCTAGAGATGCCACTGCCTCCGGCTTGCTAGCTGAGTCTTAAACTTCTCCACTAGGCTAAGGGGCTGGTGTCCCTTCTGTGACCTGGTACCTCCACAATTGGATCGGGCCCCACGGATGGATCACTCACTATCCATGCCCCTAGGACCCCTTCTATCCTTCCAGAAGCTTCTCTCTCTCTGCAGCTCCTCCTGACAGGGAGCTGCCTGTCAGCAGGTATGCTTCTTTTCACATTCTCCTCAGGTCTCACTCACTCTCCTGCTCTCTAAGCTTCAATTCCCCTCCTTCTTACTTTCTCCACCCACCACCCATGCACTCTTTCGTAGCCAGCCAGGATGAGACTATCCTCCCTTAGGGTACGTCCAGGGTGCCCTGCTGCTATAATCTGTGTTGGGTGCAGGTGTTAGAGTCCTGGGTGGTGCTCCCTCCTTACCTGAGAGTGGGGTATCACACCTCTGGATGAGGTGCAATACCTCTGTGGCGACTGAGCCCTCAGGGCGCCACATACCCCCCCTGTTAAACACAGCACGTCCGTGGGCTGAAACAGAGTAAAACAGGTGTTACAGGAAACATACAAAATTTTCTGCAATGCATTGCAACAAGCACAATATCAATAAAACGCAACTTCCCTTTATGGGAGGCACTTTTTCTTAAACGTTGCATAACAAGAATTCAAGACATTACAACAATTACTCCTTTTATACCATACTTCCTGAAATTCTCCTTCTTTTCATTAAGTATCTTTACATCTTACAAAAGAGCTATCACTATCCATCTTCACAGACTATTGGCAGCAACCGTATCGCCATCAGATTCACCACCACTTTATACACTATCATAATACCATCTTATAAAAATAACAATACTTCTTTCCTGTTAAACATTATAGTTTACCCTCATTAAACATTCTTTCACATTACTAGCTACCTGGTACCTTTACTTTCAGAAAATACTATTATTTTCTTGCTTCAGATCATTAGCCTTCATTAGTTATCAATACCTGTATTCACTCAAATTCTTCTGCATAAATATTCACATTAATATATTCAACTTCAAGTACTATAAAACATTTTTCAGAGTAAGGGCAACAAAACTTTTTCATTCAAGTTCAATAAAATTTTCTCTTCTTCTTCCTCTAGTGCAAGCCCCATCTGGGGTATTCTCTTTAGTGCAGTATGAGGGACCCATCTCAAACCCTCAACGTAGGCCTTGGACGGGCTACAAGACATGGCTGGTCTCCACTTTGGACCACACTTTGGCCATGCCAAACGGGTTTTTGTTCTGAGGTCAGTTGTGCAGTGATATAGGGTGTCAGCGCACCCTACAGGTTTTCAAGTGAAACCAAGAAGGAGCACCTTAGGAGGTGCTAAACTATTTACAGTACAGTTTTTAGACCATTCATTGTTCATGATCTCCCTGTCTCACTTATCCTATAAAATCAATATAAACTTGCAAAACCCTCCTGGGTTAACTAACTTTTAACTATTTACATTCACATTTGGATTACATTACTTTTTTCTTGCTGTGTGGTGCATGTTCCAGACTGGGAAGAAGCATCTTTTAGGGTGGCCACAAAAAGTGACTCAAAGAGCTCATGGTCAATGAAGCCGTACACTTTAAGATCACGTCCTGCCATCAGGGTTTGGGTGGCACATGTGCACATTTTCAGTGGGGTGTCGGCACCTTCAGGGTCTGGTGCTGCTACTGTGCCCGCCAAGAGCTCCTCGGCTACTGGGGCAGGGTTGGTGTCATTACCTGCCTGTGGTGTTGTTCCAGTGCTGGCTTTCTCCTCCGCAGGAACTGGGGTCGCTGGCCGCCGGATGGAACGCTGCTCCTCCAGTTTCTTCTTTTCTGGCAGGGCCGACTTCCACTTTTCCACCGCGGTCAGCTGCACACCCAGGAGCTGGCGACTCTGCTCCTTCACCTGTGTGCTCAGAAGCTCCGGGTCCATGGCTGCTGGTGGTCCCGGGTCCGGACTCTGTCGGCTGGGGAAGCTCCCTCCTGCACCTCCACACCCCAGGTCACCACCGCCAGCATTCTTGTCCTCCAGCTCCTCTACTGCACCTCTCTCTCATTCCCGCTCTTTCCTCTGTGGGCGGGACTTCTTTTTCCTCCTTTTCCCGCCACCTATGATCAGGAGGCGGATCTCTCTCGCAGATGGACAAGTTATCATTGTGCAGTAACTCTAAAGGGTATGCACACTAAACAATATCGCTAACGGGATCGCTAAAAAAAGTCACTATTTAGCGATCCCGTTAGCGATGTTGTTCAGTGCGGCAGCTGCCAGCGACGAGCTTCCTGCTGTGATCTCGCTCGTCGCTGGAATCGTTCCGGACCCTATTTCATCGCTGGCGCTCCCGCTGGGTAAGTATCTTATCGCTGTGTGGCACCTTTTCTTAGCGATTTAGCGGTACTTTTGTACCGCTAAAGTCGTTAAGAAGATCGCTAACGGCGATAGCGTCGTTAACTATATCGCTAAATGCGGCAGCATTTAGCGATATAGAAACAATCCCGCTAGCGATCTCATTAGTATGCAACGCTAACGAGATCGCTAGCGGGATAGCTAAGTGTGGCAGTACCTTTAGATTGGGCAGCCATATTTTTCGCGCCACCTTGTGGGGTCCCGCCCACAATGACACGCCCTTCTTCCTTCTTCTTCTTGCGCGCCTTGTGGTGCAAATATGGCGGCAGTTGTACAAAACTTTCAGCAAAGTCTCTAGCACATTAAACAGTTCAATATAGGCACACAGGACCCGGTGATACCGGGCTTCGATATCCTGTTCATGATGCCAAGATGGATCGCCCGCCAGAGCAGTGGGGTATTTGGTACCTGGCCGCTTCTTAAAGGGACAGTGTCACAGCGGCAAACATAAATACCCGATATAAATCTGGTATCGATGTAATCGCACCGACCCGAAGAATAAAGTCATCTAATCACGAGGAATGGCATAAAAAATAAATAGAACTGATTCTTGACATACTGACTTTGTCATTCTGCCTTGCAAAGATCGCAGTAAGGCTCGGCGCACATATATCCTGACCATTGATCCTAAGGAGTCCACTGGCAGACAGAACCAAGGCGTGGGCGGACCAACACGTCATCGTGCCGGAAGAACGCAGAGTCCCAGCCTCATCAAATCATCACGCCGCTCCGCCCACTCCTGAATCATCCATGCTTCTCCCTGCCCGTCTGTCGACGGCAGGCTTAAATTGACCTGCGGTCTACAGAACGGATAGCGGTAGTACCGGAAGATCATATCTCCCTCTTCTACCACAGATTTTAACTGTGTCGGCGAGTTTCACATGCTGATACAGGTAAGGGTAGCATAGCTCCAGGTGGGCAAATCAGAACGTGGGGCCCGGGGTGACAGCACCCTCTGCCCCTCCTGTAGCTACGCTACTGATAAGTGTGCACAAGATGAGCACTCAAGTACTGCTACAGAATAAACCACTTTTTATATCACCCTCCAGAAGCACCAAAAAGCTGGTCAGGCAGCACTCGGCCACATTCATCAAAAGAATCCGCGTGCATTAAAGCCAAACTAATATAGGCAATAATAATTTATTTTAATAATACATAACAATAATGCAACAGAATTAAAAAGCTGAATGAAACGCAGCACGTTTTATTTATAAATCTATAAAACTCATCAAGAGCTATATTTCAACATCCATGAAAAACTTCAAAAAAACGTGCTACTGATAATAGCACTATATGTACAAAATATGGAGCATAACAAATATAAAGTGCAAAATGCAATATCAGAATGCACTAGTAAATGAACTGTGTAAAGTGCAAAAAATGCAAAAGGTGCAATAGTGCAAAATATGGAACACACTATATAAGGTGGTAAATGTAGTATAAAAAATGCACTAGGAGAAGTTCAATATATGGTGCAGGAAAATAATAAGTGCTATAGTGCAAAATATAGAACGCACCATATAAAGTGCTAAATACAGAGAATAGAGCATAAATCACCGGAGGAGAAACTGTGCTGCCGTGTCCCTACGCGCGTTTCGGCACTTTGCCTTCTTCTGGGGGGGCGTAGAAGTTTTTTTGCACAGCAGCACTTTTTGCACTAATAGCACTTCCTATGAGTCAGGTGCTCTGTATTTAAGCCTGCATTTTTGGTGTTTTATACTTTTTTTCTTATTATAGCACTCAGGGCAGGCGTCAGCACCCAGCATAGCCGGGCAAGTGCCGGGGCCCTGAGTAGGCAGAGGGGCCCACTCGCCGTTGGGCACCCTGGCGCCCGTTAGCGGTGCCAGCTCCGCCACTGGGCCCCCCCGCTTGCTCAGCAGCAGCCGGCGCAATACTTACCTCTCCCCGTGCCTCCGCTGCCGCAGCTCCGGGCTCCAGGGGGCGCCTGTGCCAGCGCTTCCTCTCTCACAGCAGCGCCGCTGAATGACGTCATCATTCAGCGGCCGGCTGTGGCAGAGAGGGCGCAGACGCTGGACAGGTGAGGTGTGTGTGTGTCTGCGTGTGTGTGTCTGTTTGTGTGTATGTAAGAGAGTGCTGCGGTGCTGTATGTGTGATGGTGGTGGGGGAGGCACTGATGGTGGTGAGGAGAGGCAGTGATGGTGGTGAGGAGGCAATGATGATGGGGAGACAATGATGATGGGGAGGCAATGATGATGATGATGATGATGGGGAGGCAATGATAATGGGAAGGCAATGATGATGATGATATTAATGGGGAGGCAATGATGATGATAGGGAGGCAATGATAATGGGAGGGCAATGATGATGATGATGATATTAATGGGAGGCAATGATGATGATGATGGGGAGGCAATGATAATGGGGAGGCAATGATGAGGATGATAGGGAGGCAATGATGATGATGATGGGGAGGCGATGATGATGATGATGGGGAGGCGATGATGATGGGCAGGCAATGATGATGATGGGGAGACAATGATGATGATAATGGGCAGGCAATGATGATGATAATGGGGAGTCTTTCCACAGCGCCCTTTCCTGAGCCGTAACAGTGCAGAACGCAGCACAGTGTAGAGGAGAGCTCCATATTTTGTATGGATCATTATATGTGGTCCAGTATTCTGTATGGAGCATTATATTGGGTCCAGTATTCTGTATGGAGCATTATGGGATGGCGGCGACATCTGCATGGGGATTTGGGGATGAGGGGGAGACTATGTGGTGCCCATAATATTGCATGGAGGACTGTACAGTCATGGCCAAAAGTTTTGAGAATGACACAAATATTAATTTTTACAAAGTCTACTGCTTCACTTTTTCTAATGGCAATTTGCATATACTCCAGAATGTTATAAAGAGTGATCAGCTTAACAGCAATTACTTGCAAAGTCAATATTTGGCTAGAAAATGAACTTTATCCCCCAAAACACATTTCAACATCATTGCAGCCCTGCCTTAAAAGGACCAGCTAACCTCTTTTCAGTGATTGTTCCATTAACACAGGTGTGGGTGTTGATGAGGACATGGCTGGAGATCAATCTGTCATGATTAAGTAAGAATGACACCACTGGACACTTTAAAAGGAGGCTGGTGCTTGGCATCATTGTTTCTCTTCTGTTAACCATGGTTATCTCTAAAGAAACACGTGCAGTCATCATTGCAATGCACAAAAATGGCCTAACAGGGAAGAGTATCGCAGCTAGAAAGATTGCACCTCAGTCAACAATCTATCGCATCATCAAGAACTTCAAGGAGAGAGGTTCCATTGTTGCCAAAAAGGCTTCAGGGCGCCCAATAAAGACCAGCAGGCGCCAGGACCGTCTCTTAAAAGTGTTTCAGCTGCGGGATCGGGCTACCAGCAGTGCAGAGCTTGCTCAGGAATGGCAGCAGGCAGGTGTGAGTGCATCTGCACGCACTGTGAGGCGGAGACTCTTGGAGCAAGGTCTGGTCTCAAGGAGGGCAGCATAGAAGCCACTTCTCTCTAGAAAAAACATCATGGACAGACTGTTATTCTGCAAAAGGTACAGGCAGTGGACTGCTGAGGACTGGGGATAAAGTTGTTTTCTCTGATGAATCCCCTTTTCAATTGTTTGGGACATCAGGAAAATGCCTCATTCGAAGAAGACAAGGTGAGCGCTACCACCAGTCTTGTCTCATGCCAACTGTTAAGCATCCTGAAACCATTCATGTGTGGGGTTACTTCTCAGCCAAGGGAATCGGCTCTCTCACAGTCTTGCCTAAAAACACAGCCATGAATAAAGAATGGTACCAGAATGTCCTCCAACAGCAACTTCTCCCAACCCTCCAAGAGCAGTTTGGCGATCAACAATGCCTTTTCCAGCATGATGGAGCACCTTGCCATAAAGCAAAGGTGATAACTAAATGGCTCAGGGAACAAAACAGAGATTTTGGGTCCATGGCCTGGAAACTCCCCAGATCTTAATCCCATTGAGAACTTGTGGTCAATCATCAAGAGACGGGTGGACAAACAAAAACCTAAAAATTCTAACAAAATGAAAGCATTGATTGTGCAAGAATGGACTGCTATCAGTCAGGATTTGGTCCAGAAGTTGATTGAGAGCATGCCAGGGAGAATTGCAGAGGTCCTGAAGAAGAAGGGTCAACACTGCAAATATTGACTTGCTGCATTAACTCATTCTAACTGTCAATATAAGCTTTTGTTACTCATATGTTTGCAATTATATTTCTGTCTGTGATAAAAACATCTGTCAAACACACATAAAAACCAGAGGGCAGCAGATCATGTGAAAATATAATATTTGTGTCATTCTCAAAACTTTTGGCCATGACTGTACTGTCCAGTCTGTACTGTGCGCTGTGAGGATTTGGCGGTTTTTGAGCTATTGTACAATTTACAATAGGTATCAGTCATGTAATGGAAGAAGTGAAATGTTTGGCGTTGTGCTATACCCATATTTCTCTGCAGTATCTGTGCATCATGAATCGTGGTCTGTGTTAAGGGGGCCCACTGAGACTTTCGCCCGGGGCCCATAAAAACCTGGAGCCGGCCCTGATAGCACTATATATTTTTTTGCACTGATGCACTTTATATTAAAAACTTATTAATTTTGGTAATTTTTTGTGCACATATGGTCCAATTATTGGTACTACTATATAGTGTTATTGCAGTGATATGCTGGTAAATATATTGCATTATTTTTCTCTGGGGCATTTTTTCATGGATGTTGAAATATAGCTCTTGATGAGTTTTATAGATTTATAATTAAAACGTGCTCCGTTTCATTCAGCTTTTTAATTCTGTTGTAATATTGTTATGCATTAATAAAATAAATTATTATTGACTAAATTTTATTGTCTCTAATGCACGCATTTTTATCGGATTCTATTAATTATTGTGCTTGACAAATTATTTATATACAATTTATTCCAACTTTTGACATTCATCAAAAGGTAAATATGAGATTTTAGCTGATTTTCCATTTCAGAAACATAAAGGCCACATGATCTTTCATACTATATCTAAGTGGCAGCACAGGTAGCAGCTTTTTAAAATCCACAGGGTGAATACATGGATCACCATACCACCGCTGCTTCCCAGTCTTAAAACAGAAAAAATGAGGATGCGTCCTCTAATGGTGAAGACCAGTGGGCAAAACTTCAACCATGAAATACTTTTTACTCCAGGAAGAAGCCAAGAGGCGAAGGTGACCTAGAAACTGTTTCTTTATATGATTTTTTAATAACACTTTTTTAGGCGATATTTTACTCAGGGATCTTCACTTCTGGAGGACACACCCATGTCTTTTATGCTTTAGGACTGGGAAGGAGAAATGACGTAGATTTCAAAGAGCACTCAGGTATAAGTTGAAATATTAACATACAATGATCTTTATTTTTCTATAATGGAAAAAAAGCTAAGTTTTCATATTGATAAATGTGTCGATTTTCTGCCGGACAAGCTTTTGGGTGTTTGCAGGAGGCAGGACTTTGATCAGAAAAGTGGTTTATTCTGTAATAATAACTCTCTGCCTATATGCTTGTGTAAATCTGTGATGGACTCCTGCAGGGTATACAAATTTTACATTTGAGATGTAGAGATGACTACAGTTTTTAATACAGATGAGACATGTAACAGCCAAACTGACAAAATTCCAGCCATACTAAGGCTAAAAAGTGACACTCTTTTGGCAAACATTTGATTAATGATTTGCACAGTTTCTGGCAAATATTCTACATGTAGTTGCCAAATGCATTTTTAGCCTAGTCCTAGCTCATGCATATAAATTGGTAAGACGAGTAAGAATTAATTCATTCACATTGCCAAAATTCCTGTTGTAAAATGCAGAAAATCATATGAAAATCTATTGTAAAACTGTACTTGGACACAACCAATATCAGAAAATGTGTAGAATTGACCAAGGCTGCAATTTGTCGACACAGTGTTTATATATAGACAAGGATCTACATATGGACAGTCCATAATGATCTACGTACATATGTTATATGTGAATGTTCAAACGCAATACCAAAATAGTGGGATGATGTGTAAAATGTAAAGAAAACCAGAAATCTCTTACGGCCACATTTTATTCACAACAGAACACAGATCAGAAGATGAACATTAGACATTTTTCCATTTAATTTGAAAAAAAATTAAAGGGAATCTGTCATCAGGTTTTTTGTTATTTTATTTGAGATAAACCAAAAAAAATAAATAACTGGCGTACAAGTTGGTACATATGCAAAATAGGAGCATGTTCACACTGGCCATCAAACTCTCAAAACCCAAGATAAGCAAAATAAACAAATACCCTGCTAAGAATCTTTTGATGATTTCATGTAATGTAGATGGTGGGATATCCAAAGTCTTTGGAAACTGATGCTGAGCAACATTTGTCTGAAAATTTTCCACAATTTCTAGAAGCAGTTGTTCACAGATCTGTGAACCTCTGACCATCTTTGTTTCTGAGAGACTCTGCCTAAGATACCCTTTTACACACAGTCATATGTGGCTTAGTTGAAAATTGATCCTCTAGCTGTTTTTCATTAGTGTACCTTACTTTTACTGCCTTTTGCTAACCATGTCTCACACTGGCGACAAAATCGGACGACTGCAATACGATGAAATATCGCATTGCAGTCTGCCCTATGTTAATCTATGGAGCAGCTCCCAGTATCAGATTTTTTGTGGTCCGTTTTAAACGTCCGAGTGCAATCGCAGCATGCTGCGATTGTCACCGATTGTGGGTCGACTATCGCCAATGCAAGTCTATGGGAGCGATGAAAAATCGGATTACAAACGGACCTCACGTGTGACTTGCGATTAAATCGCATCGGTGTCCTTTAGAAAAGCCAGCAATTCATCCCCGGCTATACTGTAAAAGCACGCTGACAGCTTTAATAAAGAATAGAATCAATACATATACACACATAGAATACATATATATATATAAAATACATGTCATTGTGACATGTATATATATATATATTTATAGTTCCTAGACTTCTACATACTGTACTAGCTGCTAATTCAATTGCCGGCTTTTGTGAAATCACAGAAGCTGACATGAAATGATACATTGTTTAGACACAGTTAACCATGTCATTTCATGTATTTTGATATATGTTTTGAACTTACAATTACATAAGTATATGTGTGCAAAATTTCACACCTGTAGGGGTTAATTAAAGGTGTAAATTCGTTGTAAAAAAAAAGGAATTTTATGCTACGAATTTACACCTTTAATTAACCCCTACAGGTGTGAAATTTTGCACACATATACTTATGTAATTGTAAATTCAAAACATATATCAAAATACATGAAATTACATGGTTAACTGTGTCTAAACAATGTATCATTTCATGTCGGCTTCTGTGATTTCACAAAAGCCGGCAATTGAATTAGCGGCTACTACAGTATGTAGAAGTCTAGGAACTATAAATATATGTATATGTACATGTCACAATGACAATATATATATATATTATATATATATGTGTTCTATGTGTATATATCTATTCTTTATTTTGTGATTGAAATACTATTCTTTTGGATCCATTATATGTCAGCTTTGCAAGCCTGCGAGAAATTCTCGCAAGTCGGATGAAAATCGGATGTTACAATGTACACACACATGCAACTAAATCGCATCTTTGAAGGAAAATCGGATGACAGAAGCATGTGTGATGTTTGCATTTTGATCCCACAATCGACCGACTAAAACGGTCCGTTTTTTTGTAGTTGTGTGTGATTCCAGCCTTAATGATATATATATATATATATATTACCGTATATATATTTTAAATGAAGTGGAAAAATGTCTAACTTTCATCTTCTGACCTGTGTTGTATGTTCTGTTGTAAATAAAATATGGGTAAAGATTTCCAAATCAATACCTTCTTGTTTTCCTTACATTTTACACAGAAACTCACATTTTTTGGAATTGGTGTAGTACGATAAACATCTATTCAAACAAGTTCTACAATTAGGAGTTATTCAATTTTTTATAAGAGAACAAGGATGAGAAGAGTGATCTCCCATCAATTGTTCCAGTGCCCACATGTTGTTGACATGGAAAACCAAATCCTAAAACATCTCAAACGTAGAGTTGAGCGAATATGTTCAGAATTGGTCGCTGAATTTGAATTTGCCATATTCGTTCCATATTGGTACCCTATTCATGCCAAATTTACGTTTGACCATCAATTCCGAACATATTCTGTCATTTCTACTCCCACTGACGTTCGGCTGTGTTCGGCGAATATTGCAAATACGGCGATCGTAATCGGAACCAAATTTTTAAAAATTTGCTCAACTCTACTCACAAGCCTCTCTGCCCAAAACTAGGCAGACCGTATGCTGCCCACAGATCTGGCAGAACACTAGGATACCCAAAGTATAAAACGATTCAGGAAAGTATAAAACGATTCAGTCGAATGCACATTTACATCTTCTGTGAATTGCCTCTACTCCAGATTCAGCTCTGTGTGACAATAAGTAATGAGAAGGATTTGCAGATAATCTGTGCTGCTGGTTTCCCATATAATAAATCCAAATCCAGACAGAAAGTATAGGCAGTTTTTCTTTAGTCAACGTGTTTCAAAGTACTACAGACTTCCTCATCATGACAAGAAAAGCATAGGACTTCGAAACACGACTAAATGAAGAAAAACTGCAGGTACTTTCTGTCTAGATTTGGATTTATTATATGGGATACCAACAGCCAGATTATTTGCAAATCCTCCTTATCTGTGTTTTCCAGATCTTGTTGTCCCATTAGACTTGCAGCAGCTGGATGTATAAGTGATTGAAATGTTGTGTATGCACAACTTAAGCAGGTTAGTATAACCTTATTTAAACACATTTATCTTCCTTGGATAAAACCCTATTGCGCTGTCTTTTTCCCCCTAGTTTTTTTTCAATAAGTAATGAGAACTCTTGAGAGGAGGAAATAGTTTAGAAACTTGATATTGCAATGAGAGTTCAGCAAAATTGCTTAGAAAAGTCTACTTGTTAGGCTAAGTGTACACGTTCAGGATTATTTGCGTTTTTTTCGCGTTTTTTCACGGGAAAAAACGCGTCAAAAATGCATGAATTAAGCATCCTGTCATTTAGAATGGATTCCGCAATTTTTGTGCACATGGTGCGTTTTTTTCCGCGAAAAAAACGCATCACGGAAAAAGAAGCAACATGTTCATTAATTTTGCGGAATTCTAGCGTTTTTCCTGCTATGTTATTGACCTAGAAAGTTCAGGGAAATCGCGGTAAAAACGCGTAAAATCCGCGCAAAACGAGCAAAATCTGCGCAAAAAACGCACGTTTTTGCCGCGAAAAAAGTCCGGTTTTGCTCAGGAATATTCTGCAAACATTCCTGAACGTGTGCACTTAGCCTTAGAGTACAAATCCCCAATCTATATGACCAGGGTTGGACCAGAAATGCTCCTCTTGTAGCAATTGTCCTGTGTTTCTTCTGTACCCCACACCCTGTCAAAAACCTCATTCACTCCACTGTCAGCGTTAGCCCTTACTTTTGGGTTAGTGGGTTCTACTTAAGACTCCATAGTGAGTAATGATGCCATGGATATGACATCACTACCTTAATTATATCACTGCTGACAAAATAATCTAGATCTCTGTAGAGCACTGGGGTGGTGACCTCACCTGGATGAAATGTCCTGATAAACCCTGTTATTGGCATTGCCGAATGTGTCAATAATGCGGGAACAATACTGAAGTGGCCACAGTAACATGAAAAATCTGTCAAGTTTCAGAGACAATTTTCTAGGTTTGGTTATACTTAGATAGTAGCAAAGTGAAAACTTGAAAGACTGCCTATACATTTGCGCAGTAGGCATAAACCTGTTACCTGTTGTAAGCACTAGGACCGCTTGTCATAAATTTAAAGCAAACCTGTCAGCAGGATTTTGCTAAGATAACTACAGACACTGTCAGGTTGGCGCCGTTATACTGATTACAATGATTCCTGGGGTGAAGAAATCCATCTTGTGATTCTTGTGTAATTAGTGTTAAGCCTGGGTCTCACATAGCGATACACCAGCGATCCCGACAACGATCAGGTGTATCGCTACATGATCGCTGCTGAGCTGCCAAACAGTCAGCTCAGGCAGCGATCAGCACAGCGACACTGCGGGTAACATAGCTTAGTTACCCGCAGTGTACCTTGGATACCAGCGCCCTGATGCAGGGAGCTGGTAACCAAGGTACACGTCGGGTTTCCAGGCGCTGCGCGGTGCCTGGAAACCCGCTGTGTACATTGGTTACCAGCTCCCTGCATCAGGGCGCTGGTATCCAAGGTACACAGCGGGTTTCTAGGCACAGCCCCGCGCCTGGAAACCCGCTGTGTACCTTGGTTACCAGCGGATCGCTGGTCTCCCGCCTGTCACATGCAGCGATCAAAAAAATGTCCAGGACATTCAGCGACGATCAGCGATACCCAGCAGGGGCGCTGATCGTCGCTGAATGTCACACACAGCGATATCGCTGGGGAAATCGCTGCTGCGTCACAAAACTAGTGATTCAGCAGCAATCTCGCTAGCGAGATCGCTGTGTGAGATGGGGGCTTTAGAAGTTTTCAGTTAATGATATGCCCATGCTACGGGACTGTAGGCAGAGTCTCATTTCCTGCTCTAAGTCAGAGAAACCAAGGAAAGACCTGCCAAGGTACAGTCTGTCTCTATCTCTGTCTCTATGATGAAGAACAGGGTTGGACTGGCCTGGCAGTCTGCCAGGGAAATCCTCGGTGGGGCCTTGCAGAAGAGCAAGAGAGGTGAAAAAAGAAGAAAAAAAAAAGAAAAAATAGAGGTCGTCGGCCCTTTAAAAGCACGAGGGTGCGCACACGCAGCTGGACAGCCGTGACGCACAGAACAGTGCTGGGCTGGGCCACCAAGCAGGAGAGCAGCCGGTGTCGAACACACAACCACGTCACAGCTAGAAGACACGGCCGCAGCTGTGTCTGCTAAAAGTGACATCACTCCGAGCGCCCTGCACTGCTGCTTCCGGCCAGGGCCGGCGTCAGCACCCGGTGTATCCGGGCAAGTGCTGGGGCCCTGAGCAGGCGGGGGGGGCCACTCACCGTCGGGCACCGCGACGTCGCCCCCTTACCTCTCCCCGTGCCTCCTCAGCACCGGGATCCAGGGTGCGCTTGCAGGGCACCCACGCTTCTTCTCACCGGCTGTGGCAGAGAGTAAGCGTGGGCGCCGGTGATGCTGCGGCCTGGACCGCCTGCGGTGCGGATGCCGGACAGGTGAGATGTGGTGTGTGTGTGTTTGTGCCTGCGTGTGAGTATGTAGTGCGGTGCTTTGTGTATGAGAGAGAGTGCTGCGGTGCTGTCTGTGTGTGGTACTGTATGTGTGATGGTGGTGGGGGGAGGCAATGATGGTGGTGACGAGGCAATGATGATGATGATGGGGAGGCGATGATGATGGGGAGGCGATGATGATGGGGAGGTGATGATTATGGGGAGGCAATGATAATGATGATGATAGGGAGTCAATGATGATAATGGGGAGGCAATGATGATGATGATGGGGAGGAATTATGATAATGGGGAGTCAATGATGATGATGATGGGGAGGCAATGATGATAATGGGGAGTCAATGATGATGATGATGGGGAGACAATGATGATAATGATGGGGAGGCAATGATGATGATAATGGGGAGTCTTTCCACAGCACTCTTTCCTGAGCCGTAACAGTGAAGAACGCAGCACAGTGCAGAGGAGAGCTCCATATTTTGTATGGAGCATTATATGGGGATCAGTATCCTGTATGGAGCATTATTTTGGGTCCAATATTATTTATGGAGCATTATATTTGGCCCATAATACTGTATGGAGGACTATGTGGGGCCCATAATATTGTATGGAGGACTGTACTGTCCGGTCTATACTGTGCACTGTGAGGATTTGGCGGTTTCTGAGCTATTCTAGAATTTACAATAGATATCACTCATGTAATGGAAGAAGTGAAGTGTTTGGCACTGTACTATACCCATATTTCTCTGCAGTATCGGTGCATCATGAATCGTGGTCTGTGTTAAAGGGGCCCACTGAGACTCTTTCGCCCAGGGCCCATAAAAACCTGGAGCCGGCCCTGCTTCCGGCTGTAGAAGTACTTCAATAAAGCATGTGCTGGACTAGAGACAAGCCAAGGTGGGGTGCTAACATGCCTAATGTTTGTGTACGTTTATATGAATTTTTATGTTGATGCCTGAATGTGTATGTATATGCATGTATGTGTATGTATGCATTGTATATGTATATATACAGTGGGGGAAATAAGTATTTGATCCATTGCTGATTTTGTAAGTTTGCCCACTGACAAAGAAATGAACAGTCTATAATTTTAAGGGTAGGCTAATCTTAACATTGAGAGATAGAATATCAAAAATAAAATCCAGAAAATCACATTGTATAAAATATATAAATTTATTTGCATTTTGCAGTGAGAAATAAGTATTTGATCCCCTACCAACCATTAAGAGTTATGGCTCCTACAGACCAGTTAGATGCTCCTAATCAACTTGTTACCTGCATTAAAGACAGCTGTCTTACATAGTCACCTTTATAAAAGACTCCTGTCCATAGACTCAATTAATCAGTCAGACTCTATCCTCTACAACATGGGCAAGACCAAAGAGCTTTATAAGGATGTCAGGGACAAGATCATAGACCTGCACAAAGCTGGAATGGGCGACAAAACCATAAGTAAGACGCTGGGTGAGAAGGAGACAACTGTTGGTGCAATAGTAAGAAAATGGAAAAAATACAAAATGACTGTCAATCGACATTGATCTGGGGCACCATGTAGAATCTCACCTCATGGGGTATCCTTGATCATGAGGAAGGTGAGCGATCAGCCTAAAATTACACTTGTTAATGATCTCAAGGCAGCCGAGACCACAGTCACCAAGAAAACCATTGGTAACACATTATGCCGTAAAGGTTTATAATCCTGCAGTGCCCACAAGGTCCCCCTGCTCAAGAAGGCACATGTGCAGGCCCGTCTGAAGTTTGCTAATGAACACCTGGATGATTCTGTGAGTCATTGGGAGAACGTACTGTGGTCAGATTAGACATAAATTGAGCTTTCTGCCATTTACTCAACTTGCCTTCTTTCTAGGAAGAGAAATGCTGCCTATGACCCAAAGAACACCGTCCCCACTGTCAAGCATGGAGGTGGAAACATTATGTTTTGGGGGTGTTTCTCTTCTAAGGCCACAGGACTACTTCACCACATCAATGGGAGATTGGATTAAAAATGGGTCGTGGCTGGTTCTTCCAGCAAGAAAATGTCTCAAAACATACATCCGAGGAAACAAAGGAGTGGCTCAAAAAGAAGCACATTAAGGTCATGAAGTGGCCTAGCCAGTCTCCAGACCTTAATCCCATAGAAAACTTATGGAGGGAGTTGAAGCTCCAAGTTGCCAAGCGACAGCATCAAAAGCTTAATGATTTAGAGATGATCTGCAAAGGAGAGTGGACCAAAATTCCTCCTGACATGTGCGCAAACCTCATCATCAACTACAAAAAACGTCTGACTGCTGTGCTTGCCAACAAGGGTTTTGCCACCAAGTATTAAGTCTTGTTTGCTAGAGGGATCAAATGCTTATTTCTCACTGCAAAATGCATATAAATTTATATAATTTATACAACGTGATTTTAAGGATTTTATTTTTTATGTTCTATCTCTCAATGTTAAAATTAACCTACCCTTAAAATTATAGACTGTTCATGTCTTTGTCAGTGGGCAAACTTACAAAATCAGCAAGGGATCAAATACTTATTTCCCCACTGTATATGCCTATATATGTATGTATGCATGGTATATGTGTGTGTATGCATGTTATATGTGCATGAATATTCATGTGTATGTGTGCATGGTATATGTATATGCGGTATGTGTATGTATGCATAGTATATGTCTCTGTATGCATGTGTATTTGTATGCCTGTATATGTATGTATGCAAGGTATATGTGTGTGTATATGCCTGTATGTGTATGTATGCATGGTATATGTATATTCTTGCATGTGTATATACACTGTATACATGCCTGTATGTGTATATATGCATGGTATATGTATATGCCTGTATGTGTATGTATATTCCTGTGTGGGTGTATGCATGGTACATGTGTATGTACATATATATGCCTGTATGTGTATATGTATGCATGATATATGTACATGCCTGTATCTGTATGTATATGTCTGTATGTATGCATGGTATAGTGTAGTATGCATGATATGTGTATGTATATGCATTGTATGTGTATGTGTATGTGTATATATATATATATATATATAATGTATATTGTAGTGCAGCGGGGTTGATGCAGTGTGATAGACAGGCAGTGACGACAGGAAAGTTCAAAACAAATGTCTTTTAAAGTCCAAAGAAAACTTACAACTGGAACTCAAAGATGTCCTCCGTATCGCAGCCGGGAAAACAAGACAGTATAGAAAAGAGAGGACAGTGAGGAGGGCATGTACCATAAGATGATTAGTGTGGGTCATATTTTGTGTAGGGAGCATTGTGAGAGTCAATAGTAATAATTGTGAGAGGCTCAGTGTAGGGAAGATATTTTTTATTCAGGAGCATTATAATGACACTGCTATTTTTAAGGGTGTCGCGTCGGGATGTGATGCAGAAGACTGGAGAAGATGGAGGTCTGCAGAGAACAGCTGTGTATGAGAAGAGTCATCATGGGTCTGGTCAAGATGAGATGAAGAAGAGAAGACTTAATGGACGAACAAGATAAGGACTGATGAAATATTTGATTTCACATCTGTAGACTGTGAGCTCGGCAGGTCCTTTCTCTGTACTGGTGTACCTTGTCTAGCCTGTTTGATCTGTCTATTTCTTATATGTAAGCCATGGATAATGGTTAATTAATATTATAATTTGTGATCCAGTCTGCATCTCATCAGTGCTGTGGTTCCTATATGGTCCGCAGTCTGATGATGATTGATAACAGCAACTCCCAGTATCTCAATTGTTAAGGACATACCAGGAGTTGTAGGTTCATGTGATACAGGTCTCATTATTTTCCTAATGAAATATATTACAAATATGTTTAACATCCCTGTCCTTATATAAAAAAAATTTTTGGTAGCTATAGAGTGGGCCCCTAGAGTTAATTCACCTGGTTTCTCTGGCTTAGAGGAGGAAGATAAGACTCTGCCTACAGTCCCTCCCTGAAGCACGGGAATATAATTAACTGATATCTTCTAACACTGATTACACAAGAACCGCAAGACGGATTTCTTCACCCCAGGTATCATGTTAAAGGGAATCTGTCACCTATGGCGGTCGGTTGCGGTCCGGGTCCGGCGTCTCCCATCTTCTAGCGATGACGTCCTCTTCCTTGCTTCTGTCGCGGCTCCTGCGCAGGCATACTGATCTGCTCTGTTGAGGGCAAAGCAGAGTACTGCAGTGCGCAGGCGCCGGACCTCTCTGACCTTTCTCGGTGGCTGCGCACTGCAGTACTCTGCTCTGCCCTCAACAGAGCAGAGAATTATACGTGTGCAGAAGACAAGATGGGAGGCGCCGGACCCGGACCGCGACAACCATCGGACACGGACCAACCCCACCGGTGAGTATAATATAACTCGTTTTTCTTATCTTTCAGGTAACATCGGGGGCTTACAGAATGCTGTAGATAAGCCCCTTATGGCGGTGGCCGCATCTCATAGGGGAAAAAATAGGTGACAGATTCCCTTTAATCAGTATAACAGCAACAACATGACAATGCCTGTAGTTTACTTTGCAAAATCCTGCTGATAAGTTCGCTTTAAAGGGAATCTGTCACCCCAAAATAGCCATATCAGATAAAGATATGGCTGAATAGTGCGTCCCATAACTAAGCTAACGGTGGGTATCATTTATCATGATACCCCCGTTTTCATATCAAAATACCTTTTTAAAGTTGGCGATTGTAGGTGTCAATCACTGCAGTCAGGTCAGGAGGGCAGCGGTTTTCATGTCCTTCCCGCCCCCGCTCCTCGTCATCTGTTGCGTTACGCCGTCTGTGAATACCACAGACGGCGTTAGGTTCCCGCAATTGCGCAATTCAAAATCCGGCCCGGCGCATGTGCAGTATGCTTTGCCCAACAGTGGGCAAAGCATAAAATGACTACAGCGCATGCTGTTATGTTTCGGTAGCTGAGGAGTGCAGGTAAAAAAGGCAATACACCAGAGAAGTTGGAATCTATGAGATTGCAGTACCCTGACTAACCACCACAACTAGAGGCAGCCGTGGAGCGTTCCTACGTTGGTCCTAGACGCCTCGTCACAGCCTGAGAAACTAACTACACCCAAAGACAGAAAGAGGAAAGCTATCTGCCCCAGAGCAGATCCCCAAAGAACATAGAAAGCCCCCAAACATGTAATGGCGGTTAGACAAGATGAAATACTGACACAGACAGAAAATAGTATGAGCAAACGTTGGGGCCCAAACTACCTAAATAGAAAAGAATAGGAAGGGCACTTACTGCAATCCCAAAAAACCCTGAAAAGCACCAACTCTACTAATTTCAAAATCACCTGAGATCACACGACCTCTACCACCTAAATTAGTTCTCTGGTGTAACAAAATCAAAACAGCAGCCACTGAAAAAACTGGAAAAAGCAAAAGCACAAACATCAGTGGCTGAACCAAACCGAGAGGGCAAAAGCCCCCGGAGGGGACCCTGAAGGCCCCCACAGAAGTGCAGGACAAAACGCAAAAATCAAGCACAAAAACAAAAAGAAGAAAATGTCCTATCTGCCAGCAGGAGATGCAGACACGACACAGCAGGCTACAAAGGAAACAGGACTCAAGGATTGAGACCAGAACAATTGATCACCGGCAACCCAGATGGGAAGGCGACTCCCTTATATAAGACCAGTCAGTAACACCTGATTCCCACTCCTCACAATCTTCACTGGACAGTCCAGTACCGCTTGTAACCACCAGAGGGAGCCTCTGCTCAGAACTCATTTCAAGTCCATTCACAACAGTACCCCCCTTGAGGAGGGGTCACCGAACCCTCACTTGAGCAACCAGGTCGGTCAGGATGAGTTCTATGATACGCACGGATGAGTCTCCTAGCATGGATGTCCGAAGCAAACACCCAAGAATTGTCTTCCTGACCATAACCTCTCCACTTAACCAAATACTGGAGTTTCCGTCTAGAAAAACGAGAATTCAATATTTTCTCAACCACAAACTCCATATTGCCCTCAACCAGAACAGGGTCAGGAGGCAAAGCAGTAGGAACCACTGGCTCAACAAACCTCTTCAACAAGGACTTGTGGAACACGTTATGGATCTTAAATGTCCCTGGAAGAAGCAAACGAAAAGAAACAGGATTAAGAATCTCCATGATCTTATAAGGTCCAATGAACCTAGGCTTAAATTTAGGAGATGCCACTCTCATAGGAATATTTCTTGAGGACAACCAGACCAAGTCCCCCACTTTAAACCGAGGACCATCAGTCCTATGCCGGTTAGCAAACCGCTGGGCCCTCTCCTGAGAGAGGGACAACCTCTCCACTACCTGGTCCCAAATCTGTTGCATACGCTCCACAACAGAGTCAACACCTGGACAGACAGAAGCCTCCGTCTGTCCTGAAGAAAATCGAGGGTGAAACCCAGAATTACAGAAAAATGGAGACATCAAAGTGGCAGAGCTAGCCCTATTATTAAGAGCAAACTCAGCCAAAGGCAAAAAAGAGACCCAGTCATCCTGATCAGCAGACACAAAGCATCTTAGATAAGTCTCCAATGTCTGGTTTGTTCTCTCAGTTTGACCATTGGTCTGAGGATGAAACGCCGAGGAGAAAGACAATTGAACACCAAGTTTAGAACAAAAGGTCCTCCAAAATCTGGAAACAAACTGGACTCCTCTGTCAGACACAATGTTCTCAGGAATGCCGTGTAAACGAACCACGTGCTGAAGGAACAAAGGCACCAATTCAGAGGAGGAAGGCAACTTAGGTAATGGCACAAGATGTATCATCTTGGAAAACCTATCACAAATCACCCAGATGACGGTCATTCTCTGAGAAACAGGGAGGTCGGAAATGAAATCCATAGAGATATGGGTCCATGGTCTCTTGGGCACAGGCAATGGCATCAACAAACCACTAGAGCGAGAGCAAGGCTTGGAGCGAGAGCAAGTCCCGCAGGACTGCACAAATTCCCTGACATCACGAGACAAGGTAGGCCACCAAAAGGACCGACTAACCAAGTCTCTGGTACCAAAAATTCCGGGATGCCCAGCCAACGCAGGAACAATGAATCTCAGACATCACACTCTTTTTCCACTGGTCCGGGACAAACAATTTTCCAACAGGGCAGCGCTCGGGCCTATCCTCCTGACACCCCTCCAGAGCAAGTCTCAAATTGGGTGAGATGGCGGAAAGAACTACACCCTCTTTCAAAATAACAGAAGGATCAGATAACTCAGGAGAGTCCGCAAGGAAACTCCTCGAGAGGGCATCCGCCTTAACATTCTTAGTGCCAGGAAGAAAGGAAACCACAAAATTAAAACGTGTGAAAAACAAGGCCCACCTGGCCTGTCTAGGATTGAGTCGCTTGGCAGATTCCAGATAAACCAGATTCTTATGGTCCGTAAGGACCACCACCTGATGTTTGGCTCCCTCCAGCCAATGTCTCCACTCTTCAAAAGCCCACTTCATGGCCAGTAACTCCCGATTACCCACGTCATAATTACGTTCAGTAGGAGAAAATTTTCGAGAGAAAAAGGCACAAGGGTTACTTTTAGAGGTCTCTGGATCTTTTTGGGACAAAACGGCACCTGCCCCAATTTCAGAGGCATCAACCTCCACCTGAAATGGCAGAGAATCATCAGGCTGCCGTAGAACAGGAGCAGAAGTGAATCTCTGCTTAAGTTCCTGAAATGCAGAGACTGCCTCAGGAGGCCAATTCACCACATCAGAACCCTTTCTGGTCAAATCAGTCAATGGTTTAACAATAACCGAGAAATTACCAATAAATTTACGATAAAAATTGGCAAAACCCAAAAATCTTTGAAGAGCCTTTAATGAAGTAGGTTGGACCCAATCACAGATGGCCTGAACCTTGACCGGGTCCATTTCAATAACAGATGGGGACAAAATGAATCCCAGAAATGAGATCCTCTGTACGCCAAAAAGACACTTTGATCCCTTCACATACAGAGCATTCTCTCTCAAAATCTGGAATACAGTTCGAACATGTTTCACATGAGAGTCCCAGTCATTAGAAAAAAATCAAGATATCATCCAAATAAACAATCAGAAATTTATCCACAAAATCCCTGAAAATGTCATTCATGAAGGACTGGAAGACAGAAGGAGCATTAGTGAGCCCAAAGGGCATCACAAGGTACTCAAAATGCCCCTCAGGGGTATTGAATGCCGTCTTCCATTCATCCCCGTGCTTAATGCGAATAAGGTTATATGCCCCCCTGAGGTCAAGCTTGGTAAACCAAGTAGCGTTTTTCACCCTGGAAAACAGGTCAGAAATCAAAGGTAACGGGTATTGATATTTTACAGTAATATTGTTCAAAAGACGATAATCAATACACGGCCTTAATGAACCATCCTTTTTGGCCACAAAGAAAAAACCGGCACCTAAGGGTGAAGAGGATGGTCTGATATGACCCTTCTCCAATGATTCCTTGATATAAGACCGCATAGCGTCATGTTCAGGTACAGACAATTTAAAAAGGCGACCTTTAGGGAATTTACTACCAGGCACTAATTCAATAGCGCAGTCATAGCTCCTATGGGGAGGCAAGGATGCAGATTTACTTTCGCTAAACACATCAGAAAAATCAATCAAAAAGTCAGGAACATCCTGAGCCTGAGGGGAGGCAGAAAAAACAGGAGTGTTGGTATTAACACATTGGCAGCCCCAACTGGTTACAGACACAGATTTCCAATCCAAAACAGGATTATGAGACTGCAACCAAGGGAAGCCCAGTACGATAATATCATGCAGATTATACAGAACCAAAAATTTACAGCACTCCTGATGATCAGGTTCAACCCTCATTATCACCTGAGTAGAGAACTGAGGTTTATTCTCAGCCAAAGGGGTAGAATCGATCCCCAGTAGGGGAATAGACTTCTGTAGGGGTATCAAGGGAAACCCACAACGTTTAGCAAAATCATAATCCATCAGGTTAATAGCTGCTCCAGAATCAACGAAAGCCTGAGCAGAAAATGAGGACAGAGAGCATATCAGAGTGACAGTTAATAAAAACTTAGTCTGAACACTACCCAAGACAACTGAGCGTGCAAAACGTCTTCCCCGCTTAGGGCAGACTGAAATAGCATGAGAGGCATCACCACAGTAGAAACATAACCCATTGCGCTTTCGAAACTCATGACGCTGTGCCCCAGACACCACTCTATCACACTGCATGGGTTCAGAAGCAGGTTCACAAGGCAACACCATTCCACGCATACTTCTCCGCTCACGCAAACGTCTGTCAATTTGAATCGCTAAAGACATAGAATCATTGAGACCAGAGGGGACAGAGAATCCCACCATAACATCCTTTACATTATCTGACAGACCCTTCCGAAAAAGGGCCGCCAAAGCGTCGTCATTCCACTTGGTCAGGACTGCCCACCTACGGAATCTCTGACAGTATAACTCAGCGTCATCAAGCCCCTGATTTAATGCCAACAAGGCTTTTTCAGCTTGATCAGTGACATTAGGCTCATCGTACAATAACCCCAAAGCCAGAAAAAATGCATCAACATCACTCAAAACAGGATCCCCAGGTGTCAGGGAAAAAGCCCAATCCTGAGGATCGCCGCGCAGGAGAGAGATGACAATTTGAACCTGCTGCGCTGCGTTCCCTGAGGACTTAGATTTTAAGGCAAAAAACAATTTACAATTATTTTTGAAATTCTGAAACTTAGCTCGATCCCCTAAAAACAAATCTGGCATGGGAATCCTAGGTTCCACAACAGGCAACCTAGCAAGATAGGCAGCAATACTCCGAACCTCAGTGGCAAGCTGATCCACACGGCCAGACAACTGTGCAAACTCCATTGAGAGAAAAAAAAATCCTCCCCAGCACCCAGAGATACAGAGGGAAAAAAAATGCAACAAACAGAAAAATATCTCTGACAACTCTGACAACCTTTTTTCTTTCACAATATTTTTTCCCTTCTGTGAGTACCATACAATTTTCAATTTTTGGGCCGGTGATACTGTTATGTTTCGGTAGCTGAGGAGTGCAGGTAAAAAAGGCAATGCACCAGAGAAGTTGGAATCTATGAGATTGCAGTACCCTGACTAACCACCACAACTAGAGGCAGCCGTGGAGCGTTCCTACGTTGGTCCTAGACGCCTCGTCACAGCCTGAGAAACTAACTACACCCAAAGACAGAAAGAGGAAAGCTATCTGCCCCGGAGCAGATCCCCAAAGAACATAGAAAGCCCCCAAACATGTAATGGCGGTTAGACAAGATGAAATACTGACACAGACAGAAAATAGTATGAGCAAACGTTGGGGCCCAAACTACCTAAATAGAAAAGGATAGGAAGGGCACTTACTGCAATCCCAAAAAACCCTGAAAAGCACCAACTCTACTAATTTCAAAATCACCTGAGATAACACGACCTCTACCACCTAAATTAGTTCTCTGGTGTAACAAAAGCAAAACAGCAGCCACTGAAAAAACTGGAAAAAGCAAAAGCACAAACATCAGTGGCTGAACCAAACCGAGAGGGCAAAAGCCCCCGGAGGGGACCCTGAAGGCCCCCACAGAAGTGCAGGACAAAACGCAAAAATCAAGCACAAAAACAAAAAGAAGAAAATGTCCTATCTGCCAGCAGGAGATGCAGACACGACACAGCAGGCTACAAAGGAAACAGGACTCAAGGATTGAGATCAGAACAATTGATCACCGGCAACCCTGATGGGAAGGCGACTCCCTTATATAAGACCAGTCAGTAACACCTGATTCCCACTCCTCACAATCTTCACTGGACAGTCCAGTACCGCTTGTAACCACCAGAGGGAGCCTCTGCTCAGAACTCATTTCAAGTCCATTCACAACAGCATGCGCTAGTCTTTCCTTGCCCCGGAAATTACTGCTCGCCTTGGACGACTTCCGGGGCAAGGAAAGACTAGCGCATGCGCTGTAGTCATTTTATGCTTTGCCCACTGCAAGGCAAAGAAGACTGTGCACGCGCCGGGGCCCTGCTTCACCGCGCAATCGCGGAAGCATTACGCTGTCTGTGATATTCACAAACAGCGTTACGTGAAGAAGTGGAGGAGCAGGGGGGTGAGGAAGCGAATAACCGCCGCCTTCCTGACCTGACTGCAATGACTGACACCACGAAATACCAAGTTTACAAAGGTATTTTTCTATGAAAACGGGGGTATCCAGATAAAATGAAAATACACATAGCTTAGTTATGGGACGCTCTGTTCAGCCACATCTTTACTAGATATGGCATTTTTGGGGTGACAGATTCCCTTTAAGCAGTTATGGCTCCTTCACATTTGGTGATGCAAGAAGAATGACATTATTGAATGGCATCATCACTGCCAGGAACATTAGGTGGAAGGACTCCTGTAGAGTACCAGTGCATGTAATGAGGTCACAGTGGTGATGAAATTGTAATGATGATGTAATGAAAATGGATAATGCCAGCTAGCGTGTTACTAAAGGAAACAAAACCGGCCATTTAATGTGTTGTTTCTTGTGTCATGTAAGTAGTGTACTTTAGTTTCAAAGGACAAAAAAGTGCATCACAAATTCTTTGCTGTTCTTCCAGTCCGAGTCACTGTGTCTCTATTGTCATCCAAGACCACAGATTTATGGAGCTGCAGAAGAGCATAATTTAACAATAGAGTGAGGGCATTCCAGCGTCCTGCTGAAGCTTAAATCTTATCTGGATGAAAAGAAAAGATTAAATCCTGCAGTGCATGACAGCTGTCCTCAGACAAAGGGCAGACAAGGAGCAGAGAAGGTGCTCTATTTGGCTTGAAGTTTGCATTACTCTAACAATATCATTTTCTATATATTTAAAGTTGTATTCCATTTCCAGAAAAAAAAACTCATTTCTTATGTAATGAAAAGGCATGCAATATTCTAATATCCATTGTGTATCAGCCCTTCAAGGTTTTCAATATGTCTGATTGCAGTCTCTGAATATGAATCTTCCTTGTTCACTCGTGGATGGATACCAATCTTTTTCTGATGATCAGGCAGAGGCACGGCTCATTACAGTACAGTCATCAGAGCTGATTCCTGTAAGCAGATGTACATTAACTGTATGGAATCATCACCTGAACAGAAATTCATCCATTGGAACTAAACACTGAAGGAACTGAACATATGAATATTGAGATCTTTAAAATATGAGGACTGAAAATAAAGCCCCAAATCATTATGTGCCAGTCCTCAACTCATTCAGAGTAAGATTGTAGCAGGAGTACATAGCTTAGTTAACCCTATTCAGTCATGGCATAGCCACACAGTGTCCGGATCAAGGTCTCGTGCACACACCTGAGTTGTGCACAGCGTCTATTCTGCTGCGGTTTTAGGTGCAGTCTTTGGAGTCAAAGGCAAAAGTGGATCTATCAGGAAGTAGAAATATATATATTTTTTTAAATATCAGAACTGAGACATAATCTAAAAAAAACTTTATATGTATGTATATGTGCGTGTTTATTGGAGAAAGAGGGCATTAATCAAGACTTTTCCAACAGTTTTATAGTGTCAAAAATCTGAAATATTGTCATGTCAGTTTTGGCAAAAATGTGTGACTTTTCTCTATATTGTGCATTTCTTGTCATCTATAAAAAAAAGTGAACATTCTTAGCTATGCAAATTGTGTTTAAGCCAGATTTATGAATTGTGACTTTTTAAAAAAAAAAGCCCCCAAAAACTTGCAATTCCCGCTCCAGCAAGGGGTAGAGCTATACAGGAAAAAAAAACAGCTCCGGATAGAAGTGTTGTATCTAAAAATGCACCAAAGTTATCAAACATTGAGTGACACTTAAAAATTTGGTGCAAATAAAAGCAATTAAGCCACAGATAAAACGGAACTGAAAATATCCCCATTTGTGTGTGAACCCCCCTAATAAGGCACACAACGCCGCATATTGTGATTTTCTTTCTCTGTTGGATTCCTGTGGGATCATTACATGTGAACGAGGCTGTAATGAATCGATAAACATAAGAGCGAGCGTAGACCCTTCTGATATTTATGACTTGGGATGAGTGGCCATATTTCATAGTTATAAATCTGAAAACACCGAATCTAATTAGCACTAAATTCCCCTCCATGGCTCTTTAGTAATGGTGTGAAGTAGGGCACAACTGAACATTATGGGCACCGTATAAATGCTGGATAACCGGCTGTCTGATGGGGATCATGGTCTGGCGCACGGGATGAGAGTGATCATCTTTCTATAAAAAGATTTCCATTTTTAGGAGCTGCTGAAGCATCTTTTTCCAGTAGCTCTACCTCATCTACGTTTTGTATGGGCACCTTGTGCGACCTTGCTGTATTTATACTCATTAATCCCAATGTGACGTGAATAGGCGTCATTGTAGAAAGTTATTGTATAAGTGTTGTAGTGACACTTTACACATAGCAATAGCAGTATCAAATGGGCTCCGGTCAAATTTCACAGCACAGTAACTTGGTTTACTATTTCCACATGACTCATCGCGCTGTATTTTCTTCCTAATACAACTAGCCGTATCATGGCTTATACTACACTGACCATCAGCGAAGAGTTAATTGTGTACAGTTCATCAAACACAATCGTTACAATTCTTTTCTCTTTATTACTAATTAGGAAAAGTGATATTTTAAATTTAACATGTTTTTAGGCCAAGTAATTATGCTGAATGTTATTATATCTCTTTATTTTGGTTGGAACTTTTTCTAATGCATAGCTCCAAATGCTCTGCAATGACAAAGAGCTAAAAGTTAAATTCTGCCTTCCTGCGGCCACCACTAGGGGGAGCTGGTTACAAAAGTGATTATACAGCTTCCATGAGACACTGAGCTCCATGATTTGGGCCACGATTTTCATGCATGTGGCAACCACGAGTGGAAGTCAAGACACATTAATAATAACCACTAGTCTAAGTGAATGGAAGCCATTCTTATTACCATTCACTGGACACATCCGTTCGGTCTTACTGGCACTTCAACAAGATTGCTGATTCTCTCCCTGCTTTGGATGAGGGAGGCGTTTTGGAGCGACTGCTCCTGATTCATTAAGAGGCTCACACCACTATGTGCGCCTTGCCACAAATCTTAATCCAACCTCTGCTGCACTAAGATTTGTGGCGTAGCCAACACTGCCGCTCGTCATGAATTTGATAAGCAGGGGGCCGCCATTCCCCGTCATGCCCCCATCCCACCCCAGCTCTTCCCACTTTATCAGAGTTGGGGTAAGAATGTCGTGGAAAATACCAGAAGTTGCATTTTTGTTTGCCAACCTAGCTTTTCTAAAAATTAATTCTACTTTTAAAAGCTTTTTTTTTTTTGTCAAAAAAGCTTTGATGAATAGCCCTCTAAGTCTGTATAGACCAAAGAGCAAAGGTCCCCAATATGTGGCTTTCAGCTGTTGAAAAAATACATGTCCTTCCAATTGTAGTCCATCAGCACATGCTGGCAGTTGTAGTTTGCAATAGAATGACCGCCACAGGTTAGCAATGAGTGACAAAGAGGATTGCCAAACAGTTCTCATACTTTGCAGTGATGAGGGCAGATAGCCCAAAATACCAATTTCTGCAAATTGAGATACTGATTTGGCTTTTATCCTAAGTCATATTACAAGACTTGTTAAAGGGAATCTGTCACCCATTTTAGCCCTATGAGATAAAGATATCATTGCATAGTATGGGTACCGATGCTATCTCCGGACACCCCAGTTTTCATGTCAAATTACCTTAGTAAAGTTTGTATTTCTGTATGTAAATCCGTGCGGTCTGGTCCGGAGGGCGGCGTTTTTTTTCTTACCCTGCTCCTCGGATTCTCTTGCGTATCGCCATCTGTGAATAGCACAGACGGCGTTGGGCTTCCCGCTATTGCGCTTTTCAAAATCCCCTCGCGCTTGCACAGTGTGCTTTGCCCACCAGTGGGCAAAGCATAAAATCATTACAGCGCATGAGCAACTATTTTCCTCCGCTTTCCTTGCCCCGGAAGTCGTCCAAGGCAAGCAGTCATTTCCGGGGCAAGGAAATAGGACAAAATAACTGAAAACTTCAGTGTACATAAGTATTATCCCCTAAAGTCAGTACTCCGTAGAGCCTTATTTTGCAGCAAATACAGCTGCAAGTCGCTTTGGACAAGTCACTATGAGCTTTCCACATCATACCACTGGGATTTTTACCCATTCCTCGACGTAAAATTGCTCTAGTTCCTTCAAGTTAGATGGTTTCCTCTGGCGAACAGCAATCGTCAAGTCTGACCAAAGATTCTCAATTGGAAGGTCTGGACTTTGACTAGGCCTCTCAAAAACATTTCCCCTTAAACCACTCAAGTGTTGCTTTAGCAGTATTCTTTGGGTCATTGTCATGTTGGGAGGTGAACCTCTGTCCCAGTCTCAAATCACTGACAGCCTGAAACAGGTTTTACTCAAGAATATCACTGTGTTTCTCACCATCCATCTCCCCCCCCAAATCAGACCATATTCCCTGCTGCTACTGAAAAACATCCCCTCAGCATGGTGCTCCCACCACTATGTTTCACTGTAAGGATTGTGTTCATGGGGTAAATGCGATGTGCTGGTTTGGCGCCAGCACTACATTTACCTTGGTGGCAAAAAAGTTCAATTTTGATCTCATCTGACCACAGCATCCTCCTCCATACATTTGGGAAGTCTCCCACATGTCTTTTGGCAAACGCAAAAAGAGCCTTGCAATTTTTGTAAGTAAAGGCTTTTTTCTGGCCACTCTTCTATATATGCCACCTCTTTGGAGTGTAGGCTTATTGTGGTCATATGAACAGATACTCCAGTCTCTGCTTGGGAACTCTGCAGCTCCTTCAGTGTGATCTTTGGGCTCTGTGCTGCCTCTCTGATTAATAGCCTCCTTGCCCTGGCTGAGAGTTGTGATGGGCAGCCCTCTCTTGGCAGGTTTGTTGTGGTACCATGATCTCTCCATTTGATGATAATGGATCTAATGGTGCTCCGTGGGATCCTCAGACATTGTTTTTTTAATAACTCAACCTTGACTTTTCAACAACTTTGTACCTGACTTGTTTGGAGATCTCCTTGGTCTTCATAGTGTTGTTTGGTTAATGGTGCCTGTTGCTTAACTCCTTAATGAGGAACAGTGGACATAGCAAGTCATGAGCGGTTGTCAGTTCCCTCATCATGACGTGCTATGTCCGTCATGACTTTAAACTGTCACTGCATGAGAAATATCAGCACCACCCACACGATCACAGCTGTGAGTCTAGACCGATCACATTTAGGAAGCAGGGAGAGGGAGGGGACTCCCTCTCCCATAATATCAGAGCTCCTGTCACAGCATTATACTTTTGATCAGGGTCATTTGGATGTTTTAGGTTGTCATTATGATTTAAAAAGAGAAAACACAGTAGTTTGACAATAAATGGCTTCACCCAACCACTAACCATGAGTGGAGAAAAAGTTTTGGTGTTATCATTCATATTCTCTGAAAAAAACGCCATGTAAGCAAAAATTCTGCCGGGGTATGTAAACTTTTGAGCACAACTATATATAAAAAACTTCCTTCTCACCCCCACTGGGGGTGGTCTTTGTTGTCCTTTCTCATTCTCGGGTCTTCTACCAGAGAGAGGCCTGGGAGTTTGAGAGTTCCCAGCATTGCGCTTTTCTGGACAGAGAGCTCAGATGTTGCTCCTGGGATCATTTTCACTGCTCCAGTTGCTCATTTTCACTGCTCCAAGTGCTCCTATCACCACTGGAATCACTGTTTCCTTCACCTTCCACATCTTCTCCAGTTCTCCTTTGAGGCCCTGGTATTTCTCCAGCTTCTCATATTCCTTCTTTCTGATGTTGCTGTCACTTGGCACTGCCACATCTATTATCCTTGCTGTCTTCTGATCCTTGTCTACTATGACAATGTTGGTTAGCCAACACCTGCTTATCCGTCTGGTTCTTGAAGTCCCACAAGATTTTAGCCCTTTCATTCTCCACCACTTTCTCTGGGGCCTTACACCAATAAATACACATTTTTATGTTAAATATAAACAAAAAAACTACACATATTTGGTATTGACAAGGCTGGAAGGATCCGATCTATAAAACTGTCACACTAATTAACCCCTTTTTAAGTAAAAAAAAAAAAGAAAACTTGGCAAACTACGGTTTTTCATCATACCGCTTCAATAAAAGTGAAATAAAATGTGACCAAAAAGATGAATGCAAAGAAAATTGTTGTTGCTGAAAGCAAAAAGCAAGTTCTCACTCAGGTCTGTCATCTGTTAACGGAAATATAGGGGACTTCCAAGTCACTGCTAGTACAAAGGCTCTGGAAAAGCGAAATGGCTCCTCAACCCCCAAAACAAATTCAGCGAATTATGCGCTGCCAAATTTAAATGCTCCCCTCCCTTCTGACCCCTACACAGTACACAGCAGGGACACATTTATAAGATTATTTCAGCACAGGAACATTTTTTTTTTAAACACAAATTGTGGAATTGAATTCCACAATTTAACTATTGATTAAAGTATACTTTTGTTCATGGGAAAACCCCCTTTAAGGGGTTATAGATGTTGCAGCTTCTGAGGCCTTTCAGAAAATGTGTGTATATAGTGACAGACCGTGTGACACTTAGATTGCACTCAGGTGGACTTCCTTTCACTAAGCATGTTATTTATGAAGGTACGACTTACACCAAAAATTTTGAATGGCTTCATAGCAATAGGGTGAATACATTTGCACATGCCAATTTTTAGCTATTTGATCCCATAGGTTTAATTTATGCCTATATTTTTCTCACGTCACTTCACCAACTTAGACTATTTAGTGCTGATGCATCACACACAGGTTGGATTACAAAAATATTTAAACACAGGTTGTAATGCAACAAAATAGGTAAAAAAGCAAAGAGGGGTGAATACTTTCACAAGCCACCATAAAGGACACTACTGGATCCCTCAAGATTAATTCGACAGATATGTATGAAATACTTCAAAACTTATCAATTAGTCCCGTAAAATTACATTTTCTGCAGAATTGCAGCAAAAGCATGTTTGTTATATGCCCAAGGCTGCCACTAGGAATTTCGGGGCCCTATACTGGCAAAATTTTCGGGGCCCCCTTGAGACTCCACCCAGGCTCCACCCCTCGAACTGTCCACAGTCCCACCACTCTCTCTTGGAAAAACTCCACTTCTCACCAATCACACATTAACAGTTCCCATCACCAGATCACATATATAGCCGGCAGCTCTAGTTTTGGCCAAAAGATTTTTTTAAGCTACCACCGTAACACATTAGACACTTTTGGCCGGGCCCTACTCCACTGTAACCCATTAAATATTTGTTAAAATATCCAATACAATTTAGGTATATTTTTATTTATTTTTCTATTTTTAAAATGACCAATAATATCACATACAAGGATCAAATACCACCGCACCATGACCAGACCACATATTACAACCATAGTGACCATAATAATATCACATACAAGGAACAAATACCGCTGCTCCATGACCAGACACCATATTACCACCACAAAGTGACCTATAATACCACATACAAGGGACTAATACCACCGCACCATGTCCAGACCACAAATTACCACCACATAGTGACTGAATACCACAATACTGATCAGTAATAAAAAAAAAACAACACAATACTATCACCATAAGTGCCATTATACACAGGAGATCTGTACTTAGTATGCAGTGTCTGTGTACAGGTAATACAGTAATCACCAGTGACATTGTACACAGGAGCTCTGTATACAGTGTATAGTGTCAGTGTACAGGTAACACTGACTCACCAGTGACGTCTCTAGGTGAAGTCCTTCATCTTTGCTTTTCATCTTTCATCCAGCACAGACCGCCATCATGTCTTCCAGCCAGGGCTCGTCTCTGCAGGAAATAACACAGTTATCTAGAGCTCCACATGCAGAACACATTACTTATTTTTTTCCCAACTTCTAAACTACACCAGATGAAGAAAAAAAGGCAACATAGTGTCGCTCTGCACAGTAACAGGACCGCCTCCCATTTAAAACAGTATTCTCAAAAAAATAAAATACATCACTGCAGTAATAATATCCCTTAATTAGCCCCTATGGTAATAATATCCCTCATACTGGCCCGTGTGTCTCATTCCTGGCTTCAGCCATATGTTCTCCCATCCAGCCCTCATGAGTATCCATTCTGTCCCATATGATCTCCCCATCCTGCCCCATCTGTCTCCAACCCTGCCCATGTCTTTTATCCTGCGCCCAGTGTCTCCAATCCTGCCCCAGTGTCTCCAATCCTGCCCCAGTGCCTCCAATCCTGCCCCCAGTGTCTCCAATCCTGCCCCCAGTGCCTCCAATCCTGCCTCCAGTGCCTCCGATCCTGCCCCAGTGCCTTCAATCATGCCCCCAGTGTCTCCAATTCTGCCCCAGTGTCTCCAATCCTGCCCTGTCTCCAATCCTGCCCCTTCTCCATCCTGCCCCCAGTGTCTCCAATAATGCCTCCATGTCTTTCATTCTGCCTCCTGTCTGTATGGCCAATCCTGCCCCCAGTGTCTCCAATCCTGCTCCATCTCCATTCTGCCCCTAGTGTCTCCAATCCTGCCCCAGTGCCTCCAATCCTGCCTCCAGTGCCTCCAATCATGGCCCCAGTGTCTCCAATCCTGCCCCCCGTGTCTCCAATCCTGCCCCTTCTCCATCCTGCCCTGTCTCCAATCCTGCCACTTCTCCATTCTGCCCCAGTGTCTCCAATAATGCCTCCATGTCTTTCATTCTGCCCCCTGTCTGTATGGCCAATCCTGCCCCCAGTGTCTCCAATCCTGCTCTGTCTCCATTCTCCCCCAGTGTCTCCCATTCTGCCCCGTCTCCATCCTTCTCCGTCCAGTCTTCATTCTGCCCCATCCTGCCCCATCTCCATTCTGCCCCAGTCCTGCCCAGTCTCCATTCTGCCCCGTCTCCATCCTTCCCCGTCCAGTCGTCATTCTGCCCCCAGTCCTGCCCCATCTCCATTCTGCCCAGTCCTGCCCCGTCTCCATTCTGCCCACAGTCCTTCCTAGTCTTCATTCTGCCCAAAATTCTTCCCCCTTCTCCATTCTGCCCCAGTCCTGCCCATCTCCATTCTGCCCCCAGCCCTGCCCACTCTCCATTCTGCCCCCAGTCCTGCCCACTCTCCATTCTGCCCCCAGTCCTGCCCACTCTCCATTCTGCCCCAGTCCTGCCCCATCTCCAGTCTGCCCCCAGTCCTGCCCCATCTCCATTCTGCCCAAAGTCCTGCCCTATCTCCATTCTGCCCCAGTCCTGCCCGATCTCCATTCTGCCCCCAGTCCTGCCCCATCTCCATTCTGCCCCCAGTCCTGCCCCATCTCCATTCTGCCCCAGTCCTGCCCCATCTCCATTCTGCCCAAAGTCCTGCCCTATCTCCATTCTGCCCCAATCCTGCCCACTCTCCATTCTGCCCAAAGTCCTGCCCCGTCTCCATTCTGCCCAAAGTCCTGCCCAGTCTCCATTCTGCCCCCAGTCCTGCCCCATCTCCATTCTGCCCAGTCCTGCCCACTCTCCATTCTGCCCCAGTCCTGCCCCATCTCCATTCTGCCCCCAGTCCTGCCCATCTCCATTCTGCCCCCAGTCCTGCCCCATCTCCATTCTGCCCCATTCCTGCCCCATCTCCATTCTGCCCCAGTCCTGCCCCATCTCCATTCTGCCCCAATCCTGCCCACTCTCCATTCTGCCCAGTCTGCCCCATCTCCATTCTGCCCCCAGTCCTGCCCCATCTCCATTCTGCCCCCAGTCCTGCCCCATCTCCATTCTGCCCCATTCCTGCCCCATCTCCATTCTGCCCCAGTACTGCCCCATCTCCATTCTGCCCCCAGTCCTGCCCAGTCTCCATTCTGCCCAAAGTCCTGCCCCGTCTCCATTCTGCCCAAAGTCCTGCCCAGTCTCCATTCTGCCCCCAGTTCTGCCCCATCTCCATTCTGCCCCAGTCCTGCCCAGTCTCCATTCTGCCCAAAGTCCTGCCCCATCTTCCAGTCTGCCCAGTCCTGTCTCCCATCTCCATTCTGCCCCCAGTCCTGCCCCATCTCCATTCTGCCCCCAGTCCTGCCCCATCTCCATTCTGCCCCAGTCCTGCCCCATCTCCATTCTGCCCCCAGTCTTGCCCACTCTCCATTCTGCCCCCAGTCCTGCCCACTCTCCATTCTGCCCCAGTCCTGCCCCATCTCCTTTCTGCCCCCAGTCCTGCCACTCTCTATTCTGCCACGGCTCCGGCTTGCAATATTAAAAAAAAAAATCTTTCTCTTTACCTTGCCGTATTCCAGCGGCGAGAGATCCACACTCCACAGAAAGCGCACCATCACCGGCAACTGACAATGACGTCAGGCGCCGGCGACGTGCGCGCTGACTTCAGCTGCCAGCCTCCGATTGGCTGGCAGCGTTAACTATTACCGTGCGGGCCCGCACGGTAATAGAGTAACTGAACCTGCGTCCTGGGGGCGGGGCAGTGGGCCCGATCGGTAGGTGACGGGGCCTGGTGCGGGCCCCTCTGCTGATCGGGCCCCATACGCCAGTCAGGGCTGTAATGCCTTGATGGCGGCCCTGTATATGCCCATGACTTAACTCAATTTATGGTCCGATTGTGACTGACAACCTGTGGCTGAAACGCTGAGAGTTGAGGTCTTACCACAGCTAGACAGTCAAAGCTTGCAGACCCCGCTATAGGCTATAGTCACCTGTAACCAACAACTCCATTATTTTCAACTAATACTTTTATAGACAAGTCATCATTATAGAAAGATAAAGCTAGTACATTACCTTTACTAATGGAATACAGAAGAAACAATTCCCTGACAAACTTACCTAAGCCTATAATATTACAGAGTCGAGACTCGAGAACTGTTAATATAAAGAGAACAGTCTTTTTACATTGCAAATCACAAAAGCCTGCAATGTGTGCATTAGTATTACTACACACATAATATTACAGTATAGCCTTGATATGTCTGCATGGACAACAGATGTAGATTAATGTTAAGAAATTTGAAGTAATGCACTGTGGTCACAACAATGGTATTGCTGCATATACATTATATGGAAATATACTTGGGGTACAGAACAGAAGGAACTTGTATATTCTGGTTACAAGCAAGCTGAGCAGCAGAACTCAATGTCAAGCAGCAGCCACAAAAGCAAACAAGATTTTAGCATGTATAAAATGAGAGATAAAATCCAGTGATCCCAACGTATTTTACCCTTTATAAATCACTGGTGAGGCCACATCTACAATATGGGATCCTGTTTTGGGCTCCACATTTTAAAAAGGATATTGTAGAGTCAGTTTAACCCTTCACCCCAAGGGTGGTTTGCACGTTAATGACCGGGCCAATTTTTACAATTCTGACCACTGTCTCTTTATGAGGTTATAACTCTGGAACGCTTCAACGGATCTTCGCGATTCTGAGACTGTTTTCTCGTGACATATTGTACTTCATGATAGTGGTAAAATTTCTTCGATATAACTTGCGTCTATTTTTTAAAAAAACGCAAATATGGCGAAAATTTTTAAAATTTTGCAATTTTCAAACTTTGAATTTTTATTCCCTTAAAACAGAGAAATATATCACAAAAATAGTTAAGAAATAACATTTCCCACATGTCTACTTTACATCAGCACAATTTTGGAACCAAAATTTTTTTTTGTTAGGAAGTTATAAGGGTTAAAAGTTGACCAGCGATTTCTCATTTTTACAACAAAATTTACAAAGCCATTTTTTTTAGGGACCACCTCACATTTGAAGTCACTTTGAGGGGTCTATATGGCAGAAAATACCAAAAGTGACACCATTCTAAAACTGCACCCCTCAAGGTACTCAAAACCACATTCAAGAAGTTTATTAACCCTTCAGGTGCTTCACAGTAACTAAAGCAACGTGGAAGGAAAAAATGAATATTTTACTTTTTAGCCACAAAAATGATCTTTTACAAACTTTTTTTTTATTTTCACAAGGGTAAAAGGAGAAAATGGACAGATAAGGTTGTTATGCAATTTCTCCTGAGTACGCCAATACCCCATATGTGGGGGAAAACCACTGTTTGGGCACACGGCAGAGCTCGTAAGGGAAGGAGCGACGTTTGACTTTTTCAAACTAAAATTGGCTGGAATTTAGATTGGATGCCATGTCGCGTTTGGAGAGCCCCTGATGCGCCTAAACAGTGGAAACCCCCACAAGTGACACCATTTTGGAAACTAGACCCCTAAGGTACTTATCTAGATCTGTTGTGAGCACTTTGAACCCTCAAGTGTTTCACAAAAGTTTATAAAGCCTGGGTGTGAAAAAAAAAAAAAAAATTTCCACAAAAATGATTTTTTAGTCCCAAATTTTTGAATTTTCCCAAGGAAATTGGACCCCAAAAGTTGTTGTCCAATTTGTCCTGAGTACGCTGATACCCCATATGTGGGGGGGGAAACTGTTTGGGCGCACGGCAGGGCTTGGAAAGGAAGTAGTAACGTTTTGGAATGCAGACGTTAATGGGGGTCATGTTCCGTTTGCAGTGCCCCAGATGAGCCTAAACAGTGGAAACCCCCCACAAGTGACCCCATTTTGGAAACTAGACCCCCTAAGGAACTTATCTAGATCTTTGGTGAGCACTTTGAACCCCCAAGTGCTTCACACAAGTTTATAATGCCCGGGCATGAAAATAAAAAATCCTATTTTTTTCCACAAAAATTATCTTTTAGTCACTAATTTTTTATTTTCCCAAGGGTAACAGGAGAAATTGGACCACATAAGTTGTTGTACAATTTGTCCTGAGTACGCTGATACCCCATATGTGGGGGGGAACCACTGTTTGGGCGCACGGCAGAGCTCGGAATGGAAGGAGCACCATTTGACTTTTTCCAACCAAAATTGGCTGGAATTGAGTTTGGATGCCATGTTGCATTTGGAGAGCCCCTGATGTGCCTAAACAGTGGAAACCCCCCACAAATGACCCCATTTTGGGAAACTAGACCCCCTAAGGAACTTATCTAGATTTTTATGAGCAATTTGAACCCCAAGTGCTTCACACAAGTTTATACGTAGAGCCGTAAAATTTAAAAATCATATTTTTTCCACAAAAATGATCTTTTCACCCCAATTTTTATTTTTCCAAGGGTAACAAGACTCCAAAAGTTATTGTGCAATTTGTCCTGAGTGCGCTGATACCCCATATGTGGGGTAAACCACTGTTTGGGTGCATGGCAAGTTTGGAAGGGAAGGAGCGCCGTCTGACTTTTTCAACGCAGAATTGGCTGGACGCCATGTCGTGTTTGGAGAGCTCCTGATCTGCCTAAACAGTGGAAACCCCCAAAGTGACACCATTTTGGAAAATAGACCCCCAAGGAACTTATCTAGATGTGTGGTGAGAACTTTGAACCCCAGGTGTTTCACTAAAGTTTATAACGTACAGCCGTAAAATAAAAAAATCTTTTTTTTTTTTTACAAAAATGATTTTTTCGCCCCCAATATTTTATTTTCACAAGGGTAACAGAAGAAATTGGAACGCAAAAGTTGTTGTCCAATTTGTCCTGAGTACACTGATACCCAATATGTGGGCGAAAACTACTGTATGGGCACACGTCGGGGCTCGGAAGGGAAGTAGTGACGTTTTGGATTGCAGACTTTGATGGAATGGTCTGGGGGCGTCATGTCACATTTGGAGAGCCCTGATGCACCTAAACAGTGGAAACCCCCAAAAGTGACCCCATTTTGGCAAATAGACCCCACAAGGAACTTATCTAGATGTGTGGTGAGCACTTTGAACCCGAAGTGCTTCACAGAAGTTTATAACGCACAGCCGTAAAAATAAAAAATCTTTTTTTTTTTACAAAAATGATTTTTTCACCCCAATATTTTATTTTCACAAGGGTAACAGGAGAAATTGGACCCCAAAAGTTGTTGTCCAATTTGTCCTGAGTACGCTGATACCCAATATGTGGGAGAAAACTACTGTATGGGCGCACGTCAGGGCTCGGAAGGGAAGTAGTGACGTTTTGGATTGCAGACTTTGATGGAATGGTCTGGGTGCGTCATGTCGCATTTGGAGAGCCCCTGATGCGCCTAAACAGTGGAAACCCCCCACAAGTGACCCCATTTTGGAAAATAGACCCCACAAGGAACTTATCTAGATGTGTGGTGAGCACTTTGAACCCCAAAGTGCTTCACAGAAGTTTATAACGCACAGCCGTAAAAAATAAAAAATCTTTTTTTTTTTTTGCAAAAATGATTTTTTCGCCCCAATATTTTATTTTTACAAGGGTAACAGGAGAAATTGGACCCCAAAATTTGTTGCCCAATTTGTCCTGAGTACGCTGATACCCAATATGTGGGAGAAAACTACTGTATGGGTACACGTTGGGGCTCGGAAGGGAAGTAGTGACGTTTTGGATTGCAGACTTTGATGGAATGGTCTGGGGGCGTCATGTCGCATTTGGAGAGCCCCTGATGCGCCTAAACAGTGGAAATCCCCAACAAGTGACCCCATTTTGGAAAATAGACCCCACAAGGAACTTATCTAGGTGTGTGGTGAGCGCTATGAAGCCCAAGTGCTTCACAGAAGTTTATAATGTACAGCCGTAAAAAAAAAAAATAATTTTTTTTGTACAAAAATGATATTTTCGCCCCCAGTTTTTTATTTTCCCAAGGGTAACAGAAGAAATAGGACAAATTGCACAATAACTCTTGGGGTCCAGAGTACGCTGATACCCCATATGTGGGGATAAACTACTGTTTGGACGCATGGCAGAGCTCAGAAGTGAAGGAGCACCGTTTGACTTTTTCAACGCAGAATTGGCTGGAATTGAGATCAGACGCCATGTCACATTTGGAGAGCCCCTGATGTGCCTAAACAGCGGAAACCCCCCAATTCTAACTCCAACCCTAACCCCAAACACCCCTAACCCTAGTCCCAACCCTAACCACAAACCTAACCCTAACACACCCCTAATCCCAACCCTAACCCTAATCCTAACTTTAGCGCCAACCCTAACCCTAACTTTAGCCGCAACCCTAACCCTAACCCTAATGGGAAAATGGAAATAAATACATTTTTTAAATTTTATTATTTTTCCCTAACTAAGGGGGTGATAAAGGGGGGTTTGATTTACTATTTATAGCGGGTTTTTATGATTGGCAACTGTCACGCTAAAAGACGCTTTTTATTGCAAAAATAGTTTTTTGCATCGCCACATTTTGAGAGCTATAATTTTTGCATATTTTGGCCCACAGAGTCATGTGAGGTCTTATTTTTTGCGGTACGAGTTGACGTTTTTATTTGTACCATTTTTGAGCAGGTGACATTTTTTGATCGCTTTTTATTTCGATTTTTGGGAGGTTAGAATGAACAAAAATCACCAATTTATGAATTTCTTTTGGGGGAGGCGTTTTTATTGTTCCGCGTGTGGTAAAATTGATAAAGCAGTTTTATTCTTCGGGTCAGTACGATTATGGCGTTACCTCATTTATATCATTTTTTTATGTTTTGGCGCTTTTATAGAATAAAAACAATTTTATATAAAAAATAATTATTTTTGCATCGCTTTATTCTGCGAGCTATAACTTTTTTATTTTTTCGCTGATGATGCTGTATGGCGCTCGTTTTTTGCGGGACAAGATGACATTTTCAGCGGTACTATGTTTATTTATATCGGTCTTTTTGATCGCGCGTTATTCCACTTTTTGTTCGGCAGTATGATGATAAAGCATTGATTTTTTGCTTCGTTTTTTTTTTTTTTTTTTAAGGGGTTCACTAAAGGGGTTAACTAGTGGGACAGTTTTATAGGGGGGGTCGTTACGGACGCGGCGATACCAAATATGTGTACTTTTATTGTTTTGTTTTTTTTATTTACAGGAAGAAATGAATTTATTGGGGAATATTTTTTTTTTTTTTTATTTATTTTGGATTTTTTTTTATAACATGTTTATTTTTATTTTTTTAACTTTTTTACTTTGTCCCAGGGTGGGACATCACTGTATTTTATCAAATCGCTGGTGTGACAGTGTGCACAGCACTCTGTCACACCAGCGATCGCTCAGGCATAGCTGCAGGCTTCTCAGTGCCTGCTCTCAGCAGGCACTGAGGAAGCCGCCTCCCTCCAGGACCCCGGCGCCATCTTGGATCCGGGTCCTGGGAGGGAGGAAGCCCTCAGAACAGCGCGATCACATCGCGCTGGTCTGAGGGTCTCAGGGGGGCCGCAGGGAGCCCCCACCCTGCCCGATCCTCCCCTGTGCCCCCAGTACACCGCGATCATGTTTGATCGCGGTGTGCTAGGGGTTAATGTGCCGGGAGCGGTCCGTGACCGCTCCTGACACACAGTCACGGGTGTCAGCTGTGATAATCAGCTGACACCCGGCGGCGATTAGCTGCGCTCCCCCCAGGAGCGCAGCTGATCGCCTATGACGTAGTATCCCGTCCATGGGCAGAATGGCACGGGTTTTATGGACGGGATAGTACGTCTAATGTCAGAGAGGGGTTAAAGACGGGCAACTAGATTATTACAAGGGATGGAAGGCCTCTCATATGATGAGAGGATGGACAAGTTGGGCTTGTTTCGCTTAGAAAAAAAACGCCAAAGAGGTAGTCTCATTTATATGTATAAATATATGAGCACAGAAGACTGGCATATGATTTATTCCTTCCAAGGACATTTCAAAGGACCAAGGGGGCACTCATTAAGTGTAGAGGAAAGGCAATCCTGGCAGCTAAATAGGAAAGGGTTCTTTACAGTCAGAGCAGTCAGACTGTGGAAAGGTTAGGCACTATAAAGCTAGGTTCACATTAGTGTTTCTGTGCGCAGCGTATCATCTGCATGCACAAATGCATGCCAAAACGCATCTAAACACATGCTTATGCTGCGTCTTTTATCCGCATCAGCTATGCATGACGCAGAAAAAAACGCTGCGTGTGCATGCGTTTTGGCATGTGTTTGCGTTCTTTTTGCGCATGTGTTCAAAATTTCCAGGAGAATTTCCTCGACACAAGCCACGTCCAATGGGGGTGTCTTATGGGAATTCTGTATATAGACCCTTGCACAGATGAAATCTTCATCTGGAATAGAAGTCTGCAAGAGAGACAAAGTACACACTGCATAACGTGACACACAAAGAGACAGAGACACTGCAGTGAGAGAGACAGACATTTTCATTGCTTCTATACCCACATCCAGAGTCTTGACAGCACATACAGGGTCTTGTGATCACAGCAAGGCTGTGTTTCCACGTTCCGGAAACACAGCGCTTTGGACGGAGTGGAAAGTCCACTCCGCACAAAGCCCCGCCCCCTTCTGAACGCGCGGTCATTCCGGATGTGTTCATGGAACACATGCGGAATGACCGCAGGGCTACATAGCCCTGTGTTATTTCCCTTGCGGCGACGCAGCGTCGCCGCAAGGGAATAGGACATGCTGCTGTCTAAATAGACGCGCCGCATGTCCAGAAACGCAGGTCTTCCGCCTGCGTGTTTTGAAGCACAGTGGAGACGGGATTTCTTGAAATCCCCTCCACTATGCTGTAACAACTGGATGCTGCGTGTTTGACGCTGCGCCAATGCACAGCGTCAAACACGCAGCTAATCCGGACTGTTTCCTGACCGTGGAAACATACCCCAAGAGTCTTGCGCATGTCCTTGCGTACCAATGCGTTCCCATAGACAGTAATGCGTTGTTTTGACGCACTCATCCACATGCGTATGTCTGCGCATAACTGACGCCTCAAAAAATGCAACAAGTCATATGAAACGACGCACGGGGACGCATCTGCATACAAACTGATGCCAACGCATGTCCCTGCGTACACAATGTTAAAGATAGGTACGCAATATGCATGTGGATCTTAGGAAAGGAGTACGCAGGCCTGCACTGCGCACAGAAACTCTAATGTGAACCCGGCCTAACAATATTTATAAAGGGACTAGATACTTTTCTCACAACAAATTGCATTGTGGAATAAAATTAATACAGCAATAGCAAATGTATGACTGGTGGAGAAAGGTAGAATTTAATTGACCTTTGTTAACCTATGTAAGTGTGTAAGGCTGTGGATGAGAAACATGGAGGAGTTTGGCCAATCTATCTGTACATCAGTGCTCGCCGCTGCTTTATGCGCTCGTCCTTTATAGTCATACTCTATACAAGTTCCCATACGTGGTGCTAGACTATTCTAATGTTTAAAGTAGGATCCATAAAGCTGCCATGCACAATATTACCCCTAAAATCTATACAATAGCAACAAACACAAAGCAAAACAGTGGAGACGTACATGTAGCAGAGCCGAGCTTTACTTTTTTGAACTGACTAATCCACAGGACTGTAGGTAAAACCTCCAGAGTTAGATGTCACAGTGCCTGGATAACACTGATACATCTAACATCTTCAGATTTTGTATTAGTCTAGCCTGATGAAGAGACCTGAGTAGTCTCGAAAGCTTGCAATTTGTTACCATCTTTTCAGTTAGCCATTAAAAGGTATCAACCACTGAGGACTCTCAAGTCTAAATATTTTTCACATCTAACATTAGTCGTTTTTAGGACCCATCGCTTCGCTAATGAAATGGTAAATGAAGCCTTTTATTAAATGATATCTCATTATAGTAAAATGTTGCGTTTTGCCAGGTCTGTAATTATTATTCATAAGACTCGTCATCTATAAAATGAAGCTGACCACACGGGATAAAATGTAGCAAATATTTATCCACAATGGTAATTCGGCAATCAACATTACAAGACAATAGTTAAGAACAGGGGTGGACATAACACTGGTGCAGCCACACAAGGGGCCAAGAGGTAACAGGGGCCATTTGCACCTCCAAAAAAAGAATTTTGCATTCTGATGAATTACTGGACCATATACTGTTCTAGCAGAGGTGTCCTCCTCCTCCACCAGTGGCTCAGAATAAGGGGTCACTGATCTATCAATTGTTTTTTTTTTTATACCTACAGTCACCAATGCAAAATCAGTTCTATTACCTTTCAGTCTGATGCCACAATTCTCCTCTCTACTTGGGAACTATCAGTTCTATTAAAACCTGATGGATCAAGTTTTATAGTATATATGTGACCAGCAATAGTGCCCACCCAACAGCAGGGCACCACCATGTACTCAGCTATTTACTTAATAGTTTTATCAGAGCCCATAAGTTTCTATATACCATGGAGACCCCGCACTGGACTGGAGACCCCTAGCACACTGCTTCTATCACAGCTAGACACATTATATCCCCAATATATGCAATGTATCACGTTATCCAACACCCCAATGTATGTCCTTTCATTAAATCGTCGCATGCCATGGCTGTGATTGGCCGTTCACATACTTGTTTCAGTAATATTCATATTATATATTCATTGGATATAACCAACTCATATTACTTCATCATCAGACACATTTTACATTATTACATATATTTTTATTTTGCCCACTGCTATCGTGTCATGTGTTTGGCGACGTCGTGCCCAATGAGCCAGGGAGGCACACGGGGGACGCCGGTCGGTGGATATTTGATGGAATAGTTCACGTCGTGATCGTTTTAGTTATGGGGTGACGAGTTCTTCGGGAAGGATCGGCTGCTGTATAACGAATCGTTAACCTTTGTGATCACACATGGCTATGCCCCCATCAGATTCACAGAGGAGGAGGACTGCAGCTGCAGGCAGAATCACCTAGAAAGACAACTAGTCCGTAACCCTAACGGGGACGGTAGACAGAAAACAGGCAAGAAATACTAAAATGCCACAAAATCCCCCCCATATGAACGTGCACTTAGCAGAGGGGTCTGGCTTCTCTCGGATCAATATCTGTGTCCTTAATCAATAAGTGGAATCAGTCACTCACCTTCTCACCACCCAGATGTGACCTGCTCCTTCTCAGGCTGTCACTGCTGAGCAGCATTCCTGCAGTACGGGCTGCATGGCACATACTCCTGTGTCAGGACTCTGCCTGATCCTCACATTAACACCCGCATTGTGTGAATGCAACTTTACTCATCTGTTCATGGTGCAGAAGGCGAGGAAGAGCGCAGCCTGACTGCTACCGTACTGCACCGAGTACAGGAGCACTCCCGGCCGCCTGGGCGCGCTCAGCTCCTGCTGGAGACGCTAGGGGAGTCCGATCCCTTTAAATGAAGGCAAGAACATTTCAAACGAGCTAAGGCAACCAGTGGCTTCTTGTAGACAACTCTATGGACGTGATGGCGATTTATGTCCACACTCTGATGGTGTAAAGCATTTCCTGCCTGCTTGGTCACTAGAACTTTATTACAGACAGTATGACTGGCTGACTATCTGGATGTCGTAGACTGTGCAGTTAAGGTTCTACTGGGACTTTAGATTGCAAAGAAGCTGAGATTACATTTTAAGATTGGTAAAATTACTCCTAAAATCGGTCTGAGCGTCATCAGTGATTTGGAGCAGATTTTCACTGATAATAAATTAAAAGTTTCTCCATCTTTTATCAGTGAAAAATGAAAGCTCAGTGATGGCATCCGAGTGCTGTCAGATTTTTTCACGAACCCATAGACTTTAATTGCTGAGTTTGATCCGACACTCGGAACAACATCGGATGTCTCCATGATTGCGCTCGGGACACTGAAAAACATCGCCTCGTAGACTATCACAGGCACAGGTGCTACCCATGAAAAACACAGATGGATAGATACCTGTAAAACTGAAGTGTGAATGAGCCCTTAGGCTGTGGACACACATTACTGCCAGCGGCATTTTTTATTTATACATCTTTTTTTAAAATACAATGGTTTTGCCACAATTTTGGAACATCTCAGCAAAACAATGGCTCAGGTATATTTGGGAGCTAAAGATTTGCATGGGTGAATAACATCACCTATCTATCTCATATCTATCTATCTATCTATCTATCTATCTATCTATCTATCTATCTATTCTATCTATCTATCTATCTATCTATCTTATCTCCTATCTACATCTATTATCTCATATCTATCTATCATATCTATCTATCTATTCTATCTATCTATCTATCTATCTATCATTATCTATCTATCTATCTATCATCTATCTATCTCTATCTATCATCTATGTATCTCATATCTATCTACTATCTATCTATCTATCTATTTATCTATCTATCTATCTATCTATCTATCTATCTATCTATCTATCTATCTATCTATCTATCTATCTATATATATCTATATCTATCTATCTATCTATTCTATATCTATCTATCTATCTATCTATCTATCTATCTATCTATCTATCCTATCTATCATCTATGTATCTTATATCTATCTATCTATCTATCTATCTATCTATCTACTATCTATCTATCTATCTATCTATCTCCTATCTATCATCTATGTATCTCATATCTATCTATCTATCTATCTATCTATCTATCTATCTATCTATCTATCTATCTATCTATCTATCTATCTATCTATCTATCTCTCCATCTATCTATCTCATATCTATCTATTCTATATCTATCTATCTATTCTCTATCTATCTATCTCCTATGTATTTATCTATCTATTTCTATATTTATCTATGTTCCCATAAAAAAAAATTCTTACATTGTAGTATTTTTTTCTCATACAAAATGACTTTACATCACAAATAATTTCTTGTACAGAAAGCATATTTGCACAGGAAATCTTTTTCAGGCTAAAAATATAAATGAATGTAAGAACGACTCGCTGTTCATATGTTCAGTCTTTTGAGCTTCTTCAGGTTCCTAAAGACAACAAGCGGTTAAATGAAGTGACCGGCCCATTCTTCAGGCAGCTTCCTGTTTATTCACAAGTGTATTTAATACAAGTTAAAAAAAAGGCAACAGCCAAAAATATCAAAAATAAAAAAAAAAAACAACGAAAAGTTTTGAAGCGTTTTCCTTCTGACAAACTCACCGGGTTCGCACATGTCTAAAAAACATTGTGTGCACATATCCTAATGCAGAACACACTATGATTTTTACCACTAAAAATAATGTTTATTGCAGAGAAAGGAAACAATTGCATTAACTATTGTAAAAAAATCCTTGGCAGTGTTCTTTATCCATATGGGCTTCACTATCCTACCTTCCAACATACAGTAACTTGCTGATTGATAAGGCTACGTTCCCACAATGAGCTTTTGATGCTGCAGAATTTCGGCCCCATTTCTGCTCCTATTATTTTAATTAGATTACTTGCAGTCTTTCACCACCAAACCGCTGCATGACCAGCTCTGCCCTCGCCCACTGTATCTGTAGGGGTGGGCCAGGGCTGTATTCGTGGCTGATAATATCTGCTCTTCCATACCCTGGTCTCCCCTCACATACAAAGAATGTCCCATTGTCAGTGTACTTGCCTCTCTGCTCTCCGCACCTCCAGGGTCTTCTTCATGTTGCTTAAGACCCCTTCCGGTAGTTTGCGAACAAACAGAGACACAGTCCAGTTGTAACTTAAAACGTAGAACTTTTTTCTTTTCACAGAACATCCTTTCCAGATACATCAGAGTAGGGTACCATACAGTTCACATTCTTCACTTTCCCTGCACTCTTTCATGGGTCCTCCAGTACGTGCCCGGATAGTACCATGCGGTACCTCAGCGTCCTCCCTGTTCAAACTCACTATGGTTAGGAGTTCTGTTTCGCCCTGGACATGAGGGTATCTGCCCATACAGTCAGCTGCCACAATCTGGAGTGAACTGCATCCTTGTACTGCTGTGACCTCTGCTGTAGCTTCTGTTCCACCACTGCTGTCACCACTGTTGCTTTGGCTGCAGTTCTGGCCCACTGGGCCCCAGACAGCTGGGCTGCTTTCTTCCAACGTTACGGAGCTGTCCGCCCTATACGGGCTCTATGGCCCTACTAACTAGGATCAGGAAAACCCTCTATCTTATCCATGGTTAGCTCCTCCTATCTATTACACTAAACTCCTATCCTAAGTCTACTAACGTGCCCATCTAGTGGCCAAATAAGGTTACTACACTCTCCCTAAAATACAATACATAATATAATATAATATACATTCAAGCAACAATATATATATATATATATATATATACAGTATATATAGCATATTTACAATCAAGGCAATATCTACATTAAGGAAGGGAGTGGAGCATCACATGGTCCCTGTACACCCCTTACACTCCCCTTCCCTTTAAGGATGGTTGTCCCCGACCATGCCATCCATAAAACTTTATTGACAAATACATTCAAATACTCCACGCAGGGAGGAATATACTGCTCAACGTGAGCAAAGTCCTTTTTAACACATGAGAGTCTTTTTTTTAAAGAGGGGCCTGACTCACAGTCCTCCAGGTGACACCCCTACAGTACCAAAAAAATTTACTTCCACGTGACCCCACCGATAGGATATCCTCCTCCCTTTGTGTATGGCACGGTCCTGTATGCCACGTGCGTGCTGCCTAGTCCTGGAACACAGTCTATTGCTACAGCTACACCAGGTTCATTGGTCCAAGGACCCCTTCACTCCACAAGGGCAAAGTTCTGCTATCCAGCAGAAAAGGCGCAACAAAAACATATTTACAAAGAAAACAACGTTTACTCCTGGCCTTACCGGCCATATTACTCCAGACTCTGAGAGGGTTCCTGGGCTCCTTTGCCCACAGAGACGCTGAACAGTCCCGTATATTCATTTTCAATATAGTGCAACAAGCACAAAATTTTTATTTTTTATTTTTAGCAGACAGTTTATTACTGTTGAACGACACACGTCCCATGTCTGTCTTTCCTTCCTTTGGTTATTTTGGTGTAGTTCCCTTTATTCCTTGTTTCACCACCTGGGGAGGTGGTTGGGGGTTTAGCTCAGGGCTAAACAGGAGATAGGGACAGGTCGGTGACTTGGGCCTCACTACCTTCAAGTGTACCCCCAAGTTAAGGAAAGACTGGGCCCTCCCTTAGCCTTTGGGGCAGTTCAGTGGCCCAGGTTCCTTGTCCCCTGTATTCCCGTTACTGCCCTGTGACATTATCATCAACCGACACATTTTTTTTTTCCCTTTCTGGTGAGCCATAGCCCAAATGCATGCCTTTGCCCAACTGCTTCAGACCTTCACAGATGAGCTTAAGGTGCTGCGGGGTGAGGTGGTGCAGCAGTTTCAGCAGGGGGTTCTGGGCCTCGGCTTAGGTGCAGATTCAACCAGAACCTAAGATATCTCTCCCTGACAAGTTTTCTGGAGGGAGAGATAAATTTCTGTTTTTTCAGGAGGCCTGTAAATTGTACTTGAAGCTTCACCCCGTTCATCAGGGAGTGAGGAACAGTGTGTGGGGATTATTGTCTCCCTTCTTAAGGGTGGTCCCCAATCTTGGGCCTTCTCCCTGCCGACCGATTCACCATCTTTACGGTCGGTGGATTTTTTTTTTGTGGCTCTGGCGCTGGTGTATGGAGATCCTGATGGCGTCTCCCTGGCAGAATCCTGACTCCGTAAAATCAAGCAGGGGACCAGCCGGTTGAGGAGTACTGTTCAGAATTCAGGAGATGGGCCACTGACACACAGTGGAATGACCCTGCCCTTAGGTGTCATTTTGTGTAGGGTCTGTCCCCAAGGTAGCAGGATACTCTGGTGCAGTACGCTGCCCCCAGGTCATTGGAGGCTGCCATGTCCCTTGCCATCCGGTTGGATAGATGCCTCAGGGAGAGGCATACACCAAAACTGCCCCTGTTGTCCTTGCTAGGTTGGAGGACACAGCTGAGTAGTCGGACGAACCCATGCAGGTGGGAGCAGTTGGTTCCCAAACAGGGTTGCCTGCAGTTCGACATGGTGTGGGGGCATGTTTTTACTGTGGGCAGACTGGTCATTTCATTGGGGTCTGCCCAGCTCGCGCCAAAATACCAGTACCATCTAAGAAGCAACATTCCCCTGGTCGTGTGGAGGGAGGCGACCAGGGAGTGTATATTTCCTCCATTTCTCCTCAGTGTACCGTGTCTGCGACAGTGGTGATTGGCGGGGTAACTAAGGGAATACCGGTGCTTGTGGACAGTGGAGCAGGAGTCAATTTGGTGGATGCTCACTTTGTCTGGACCCATGGCCTGATGTGTAGGATGCTAGCAAAACCACTAGGCGTCCAGACCATTAACTCTGTACCACTCAGTCAGGGGAGTGTGACCCAGGTTGTGCATGATATACGCCTGCATATAGGGACTTGTCATGAAGAGTCCCTGTCATGCTACGACTTGGAGAGTATGCCAATACCCATCGTTTTAGGCCTCACTTGGTTGAAAAAACACAACTCGGTCATAGATTGGCGTTCCAGGGAAGTAGTCAGCTGGGGTCAGTCGTGTGAGGGCTGCTGCCTGGAGGCTACTGTCTCTGCCGTCTTTCTACAACCATCCCCTTCTCCAGTGGGGGCAGCAGAGGTGCTGCCAAGGAGTAAGGGCAAGTCCCAACCCTCACCACTAGCCAACCCTGAGAGTCGTAGCCTCTCGGGAGGAGGGGTCAGGGGAGGATGGTGGTTTCCTCTGAGAATTGTGTGAGTGTGGTGACACAGGGGGACGCCTCAGTTGTCAGTTCTTTGAAGAGTTCACCATCCTATGGCAAACGTGCGTGGCAAGAAACGTTCAGGTCTGGACCTGTGTGTGAACGAGTATGTATGGGTGTCCACCTAAAACATCCAGTGGAAGTGTGCTGCTGGAGTCTGGAATTCTTGGGTGATCGGGCCGTATCAATGTCGGCCATTCTCGGCCCGGGGACTTACCAGCTGGAGTTACCCCCAGATATGCCCGCGCATAACTCATTCCCAGGTCGGCGCTCTGGAGATTTGGAGCATACGTTATTGCCACTTCCATCAGTCCGTGTTTGCCATAAACCTGAGAGTCAGGTGACTGCTGGGGTAAACCCTGGTGGTTCGAGGCGTCCTCACCGTAGGTTGTTTTCCAATGAGTTGCGGTGTTGAGGGTCCAGAGGCCCCTCATTGAAAGGGGGATACTGTCTCGATCCACTTTTGGATCTGTGTCAGATTTTGCTTTCCATATTAAAACCTTTTTCCTTTCAGGCCATCGGGGGTTAATGTCAGTCTTTTCCCCCGTTGGCCGCTGGTGTAATTACATTGCTGCTGACTTGTCAGGGGATGGCGGGGACCACTCCCACCATCCTTTAAATGGTCACCTGAGGCGACAGCTGACTGGTGGTGATACTTCTGCTTTTTGGAGACCAAACAAGCTAGAGTCAGGAGCTTGCTGAGCGCAGTGGTACTTCTGCTATTTCCCTGATTTGGTGCCTTACTCTGCTGTGTGGTGCATTGCAGCAGAGAAAGCTAAGTTTTGTTGTTTTGTTGATTTAACCCCTGCGTGCTGCCTGTTCCTGGAACACAGTCTGTTGCTACAACCACACCAGGTCCAAGGACCCCGTCACTCCACAAGGGCAAAGTTCTGCTATCCAGCAGAAACGGCGCAGCAAAAACATATTTACAAAGAAAACAACGTTTACTCCTGGCCTTACCAGCTGTATTACCCTGACTCTGAGAGGGTTTTGTGGTTCCTTTGCCCACAGAGACGCTGAACAGTCCCGTATATTCATTTTCAATATAGTGCAACGAGCACAAAATTTTTATTTTTTATTTTTAGCAGAAAGTTTATTACTGTTCAACGACACGCGTCCCATGTCTGTCTTTCCTTACTTTGGTTATTTTGGTGTGGTTCCCTTTATTGAAGGAAAAAAAAAAAACAATTGTTCCAGCTTCTAAAAATTTCCTTTAATTCCAAAATTTAAAAAATCATGTTAAGTTGAATTCCTCATAAAAGGTGGATATGCTCGCAGGTGCCAGACATACAGCTACACGTTTCGATCCCCTATGGATCTTTGTCACAGCTGAGGATTAGTTAACATGCTAAGATTTTATAAAGAGTAAAGACCAATTGCAATGTTTCTCCAGATCACATGATCAGTGCTCTGTAGGTTCTTCACATAGTTTCCATGCATAAGTTGTGCGGACCAATAGAAACATACAATTTAATCACATGGTTCAAATTTACAAAGGTCCTATATACAATAGCTATATGTAAAGAGACTATATCATTGCAAAGTTATGTCTAAAAATATCAAAAACTTATATAAGAAATAACAATGTTAAAACATGGATAGGGATAACCATTAGTAGTGATACATGATTTCATGTTTTTTATTTAAGCCCTTTGGATATCTCGTTTCTAGATTGTATATCCAGAATGCCTCTCTAGTTAGCAGGCATCTTTTGAATCTCCACCTCGCTTGGAATTTTTAATGCATTCGATTCCTACAACAGATAAGGCTTCCAAACTCCCACTATGTTGCGTGATAAAGTGCAGGTATCCGAACTGGAGCCTAGATAAGGCAATATCCATAGTGAATGACAGAGAAAGAAAGGACCTGCTTGAACCAAAAAATGTCAGGAACAATAAAGAAATTAAAAATACAAAACTATTTGTCAGTTTACAATACAGCCTTCAATTTCATAGAATCAGGAATATTTTTCTAAAGCGCCTGCCTATTTTATATGAAGAAGACACCTTGGCCAAAATATTACAGTCAGGTGTGAATGTTGTTGCAAGGCGAGCTCCAACAATTGGAGATAACATTTCACCTAGTTTTTTCTCATCCAAGTCATCCACTAAAAATTGGTTAAATATTGAGGTTTTTTTAAATGCGGATTACAGAAATGTAAAATGCGCAAATTTGCGCAAAAGACTAAAATATTTAAAAATTCAGATAATACCCAATCTAATATCAAGCAATTTATTAATTGCAATACAACTAATGTAGTCTAAAAAACTCACTGTGAAATGTGTCAATTAATTTATAAAGGCTGCACAACAAGAAAGCTAAAAATTCGTGTCTCAGAACATATAAGAGACATAGAAAAAATAAGATTGATGTCCGCAAAATATCCATGGCTTTCAGGCACTTTATCACACAACATGGTGGGAGTTTGGAAGCCTTATCTGTTGAAGGAATCGAATGCATTAAAAATTCCAAGCGAGGTGGAGATATCAAAAGATGCCTGCTAACTAGAGAGGCATTCTGGATATACAATCTAGAAACGAGATATCCAAAGGGCTTAAATAAAAAGCATTAAATCATGTATCACTACTAATGGTTATCCCTATCCATGTTTTAACATTGTTATTTCTTATATAAGTTTTTGATATTTTTAGACATAACTTTGCAATGATATAGTCTCTTTACATATAGCTAGAGTTGAGCGATACTTTCCGATACCCCTAAGTATCGGAATCGGAATGGTATCGCTGATACCATTAAAATATCGGCGATACCCGATACCGATACCGGAAGTCCCATGTAAGTCTATGGGAACAAAATATCGGAACTAAAAAAACCCCATTCTTTCCTTGTAAACACTAAATATACACACATAGAATACATATATATATATATATATATACATGTCATTGTGACATATATATATACATATATGTATAGTTTATACACTTCTACATAGTAAAATATCCTCTGATTCAATTGCCGGGTAAAGCCGGCTTCAGTGAAAAGACAGAAGCACCGGACATGAAATGACACTTGGTGTACATAGGGTTAACCATGTCTTTTCATGTCGTTTGCTATCTGATTTGCACAAACAATTAAATCAGTCTATGTTTGCAAAATTTCACACCTGTAGGGGTTAATTAAAGGTGTAAATTCGTTGTAAAAAAAACGGACTTTTTTGCTACGAATTTACACCTTTAATTAACCCCTACAGGTGTGAAATTTTGCACACATAGACTGATTTAATTGTTTGTGCAAATCAGATAGCAAAGGACATGGTTAACCCTATGTACACCAAATGTCATTTCATGTCGGGTTCTGCATTTTCACAAAAGCCGGCAATTGAATTAGCGGCTATTATACTATGTAGAAGTGTATGAACTATAAATATATATATATATATAATATAATATATATATATATGTGTCACAAACTCAATGACATGTATATATATATATATATATGAGGTGTAAAATTGCTGAAAAAAAATGCGTGGGCTCCCGCCCTATTTTCGCAACCAGACAGACAAAGCCAGTGAGTGGGGGCAGATAATAATAGCCCAGAGAGGGACCATTATTTTTGGCCCCCCCCGGCTACTAACATCTGCCCCCAGACACCCCAGAAAGGGCAAATCTCTAATTAGATTTGCCCTTTCTGGCACTTTGCCCGTCTATTCCCATTGCCCTGTAGCGGTGGCGAATGGGTTAATAAGGGGTTAAAATGACCTTGCAATTGAAAGGTCACTTTAAGCCAGGTTAATAATTGAGAGCTGTCAATTAGACAACTATCAATTATTAATCCTATTGTATGAAAGAAAAATCAAACACACACACTTTAATAAAAAAGAAGTTTAATGAAATAATCACACAGTTTTTGACCATATTTTATTTACCTGCTAAAACCATTTCCTGTAATAAAAATAAAATAATAAAGCAAAATTATTCTTACCAATCCGATGCACAGTCAGGTCCCACGGTGTAATCCTTCAGAAAGGGTTAATGTTTACTGCAGGGACCGCAGCTAATGCTGCAGCCTCACAGTAAACCCCCAAATGAATGAGTTCCTCTCCTGGCTGACAGGAGAGGAAGTGGAAAGCTTAATTGATTGCTTTCCACTTTCACTTCAGGTCAGCCAGGGACACCATCAGTGACGTCAGAGGGAACTGATTAACAAAAATAGGGGTTCCCTTCGAAAAAAAAATGGCGTGGGTCCCCCCTATTTTTGTTAACCAGCCAGATGAAGCAGACCGCTGAGGCCTGGTTTTTCAGGCTGGTAAGGATCCAATATCCATGGACCTTGCAAGCCTGATAATACCAGGCCACAGCAGTCTGCTTAGCTTGGCTGGTTAACAAAAATAGGGAATCCCCTCGAAAAAAAAACGGCGTGGGGATCCCCCCTATTTTTGTTAACCAGCCAAGTAAAATGCAGACTGCTGCGGCCTGGTATTAAAAGACTGTCAAGGCCCATGGATTTTGGACCTCAACAGCCTGATAATACCAGGCTACAGCAGCCCCACATTTGGCGCATCAAAAGATGTGCCAATTGTGGCACTTTACCCGTCTCTTCCCACTTGCCCTGTAGCGGTGGCAAGCGGGGTAATAAGGGGTTATTGTCACCGTTGATTGCACGGTGACAATAAGCCCGGTTAATAATGGAGAGGTGTCAATAAGACACCGATCCATTATTAATCCCAAAGTTATTAAATGTTTAAAAAAAAGACACAGCAAGAAAAAAGTCTTTTAATGAAATAAAAGAGACAACACAGTTTTCATTTTTTTTATTACTCTCTCATTCCTGCGACGCCATCGATCTCCTGTAAAAAAAGAAAAAAACAAACCAACAGTATATCACCTGTCCGACGCAGTCCATAGTAACGATTGTCCCACGACGATCCAGCTCTGCTACATCGGAATGACAGGCAGAGCCTGTCATCCCGGCGCAGCACAGCTGCTTACCAGTTTCCCCGGCGGTGACGTCATCGGACTGCTTTACGGCCGCGATTACCCAGCAGTCACTGCAGTTATCGCGAGATACTGCATGTGACCGCCGGGGAGAAGAGGATGGCGGCCATTAAGCAGCCCGGGATGTGACCGCCGGAGATCTTCTGCCGGGTAAGTGCCGCTGACTCCTGACAGACCCGACCGACGGACACTGACAGTGACAGTGACAATTCCGATTCCGGTATCCGATAAGACGAAAATATCGGAACTCGGGATCGGAATTCCGATACAGCCAATATCGGCCGATACCCGATACTTGCAGTATCGTATCGCTCAACACTACATATAGCCATTGTATATAGGACCTTTGCAAATTTGAACCATGTGATTAAATTGTATGTTTCTATTGGTCCGTACAACTTATGCATGGAAACTATGTGAAGGACCTTCAGAGCACTGATCATGTGATCTGGAGAAGCATTGCAATTGGTCTTTACTCTTTATAAAATCTTAGCATGTTAACTAATTCTCAGCTGTGACAAAGATCCATAGGGTATCGAAACGCGTAGCTGTATGGCTGGCGCCTGCGAGCATATCCACCTTTTGTGAGGAATTCAACTTAACATGATTTTTTACATTTTGGAAAATAAAGGAATTTTTTAGAAGCTGGAGCAATTGTTTTTTTTTTTTTCTTCAGTCAAGCAACGTCTGGTCTGGACGAAGTTCCGTGCTCCAGGAGTGGTTGGTGAGCTGGCTAGGGCTTTTAGCCCACATCTTTTCCTCTTTATAGTTCCCTGTCATACCTACTGGGGAGGGGGTTGGAGGTTTAGCTCAGGGCTAAAGAGGAGATAGGGACAGGTCAGTGACTTTGGCCTCACTACCTTCAAGTGTACCCCCAAGCTAAGGAAAGACAGGGACCTCCATAAGCCTTAGGATCAGTTCAGGGGCCCAGGTTCCTCGTCCCCTGTATTCCCGTTACTGCCCCGTGACAGAAGCAGATGGGGACAGGGAAACCGGCCGAACCTGATCTGGGCCCGTGTGCACCTCCATGTCCTCCTCCGAACACAAAGTCACTGCCACCGCAAAGTAGCCCCTGGGGCAATCCTCTTTAAAGAAGGCGACCCAGTCCCCTTCTTCCAGGGGTCTCCCGCATTTTACAGAGGTGGCGTTGACATAAATTTTGTCGTTGGTTCCTAACTCATGTATGAAGCCAAAACCTCTATTCATGTCTGCATAGATGAGCTGGCCGCAATTGCGATGACCGGCCATAGTGCCCCTCCTGGCTGGCACAGCTCGGCCCAAATTTTTTTCTCCGGCTGCTTTTTTCCCTCGATAACGCCCGCAATCCAGGCGGACTGTCCAGGGGATGGAAATGGGTCCTCCACCACCTGATGATAATGGGAGGCGCCCAACAATGCACCAGCGCTGGTCGTAGGTCTGGCCTCCTGGGTACGGTGGCCATATGACAAATCCAGAGACCCCGGTTCACTATACCGAGGCCCGCTTCCTGGGGTGCAAGACTGAGAGACAGACCGGCCTTCTGGGGTGAGGGGACGAGACGAAGACCAACCCTCCGGAGTCAATGGCCGATGTGTACTCACCACCTCTGGCTTCAACGGCCTGACCGCGCCTTCCCGTGACCGTCGGATTCTTCCGTGGCAGTAGCTGCGCAGTCCGACTTCCGAGTTTGTACTTCCAGCTCGGCCTTTATTTCCGGCACGGGTTCCTCCAGGGCGGTCGGTGTTTCCGGTCCGCCAGCCTCCAGCTCCAAATGAATTGGTTCCGGCTCCCAACGAGGAGGTTCCATCTCTCGACGTTGTGGCTCCTGGCGGTGGTGTTCCGGCTCTGAAGGACGTCGACACTCTGGCTCGGTACGTAAGGATTATGGCTATCGTGGATGTTCCGGCTCCGGCGGCTGCCGGTCCTGCTCCTGTGGAAGCTCTGCAAAGCGGTAAGTCCCAAACTCATCCTCAACTCCTCCTTGCTATCTGGTTCGTGTCCTCTCCTCTTCTTGCTGCCACTTCCACTCGACGCAGACTACGCCCCTGCCATGGTGGGTACAGGAGTGGTGCATCGCTGCTGGTGCCGTGTCTTATAATGGCACCGCGCAGCTGCACACAAGGTTTTCTTCTGGGCGACACCCGTTCCAGGGTAGGGTCTTTTCTGGCTGCTCCACCCATTTTCTAACAGTCTGTTGCAAAGGGCGAGGTCTTCTCTTTCGCTGGCGCACCCTCCAAGGGAGTTTCGAGTGGCATTGCTGAACAGCTTTTCGCGCCATTGCTGAGTTGTCACGCCCACGAAGGGTGTAATCATAGTTGTCGTTCTCCTTATTGGCGCCATTGTCCATCATCTGCATGGCCGCCATCTTAGTCAAAAATAGAGTGTCAGTCAAGTCCAAAGTTTCATCCACATCCATAATGGTCACATTCAGAATTTCAGTATCTCCTTTCTTCACGGCATCTCCGCCTCGCAAGGCTGCAGAATCCTGCTGACTGCGCCAAGTGTGGGGGAGGGCCAGGGCCATAGTCATGGCTGATAATATCTGCTCTTCATGACCTGGTCTCCACTCACATACAAAGAATGTCCCATTGTCAGTGTACTTGCCTCTTTGCTCTCCGCACCTTCAGGGTCTTTTCCATGTTTCTTAAGACCCCCTCCGGTCATTTGCGCACAAACAGAGATACAGTCCAGTTGTAATTTAAAATGTAGAACTTTACTTCTTTTCGCAGCACCTTCTTTCCAGATACAACATCAGCATAGGTCTCTATACAGTTCACATTCTTCACTTTCCCTGCACTCTTTCCTGGGTCCTCCAGTACGTGCCCGGATCGTACCGTCTCATACGGTACTGCAGCCTCCTCCCTGTTCAGATTCACTATGCTTAGGAGTTCCCTCGTCCATTTCGCACCGGACATGAGAGCATCTGCCCATGCATTAAGCTGCCACATTCTAGAGAGACTTGCATCCTTGTACTGCTGTGACCTCTGCTATAGCTTCTGTTCCACAACTACTGTCACCACTGCTGCTTCGGCTGCACTTCTGGCCCACTGGGCCTTGGACAGCTGGGCTCCTTGCTTCTAACATTTCAGAGCTATCCACCCTATACGGGCTCTATGGCCCTACTAACTAGGATCAGAAAAACCCTCTATCTTATCCACGGTTAGCGCCTCCTATCTAACTATCTATTACACTAAACTCCTATCCTAAGTCTACTAACGTGCCCCATCTAGTGGCCCAAAAAGGTTACTACGCTCTCCCTAAAATACAATAGAATCATAGAAGGTAGAGTTGGAAGGGACCACC
>JARQOD010000004.1:477101638-477177284 GCA_033576555.1 Oophaga sylvatica
CAATAAGCCCGGTTAATAATGGAGAGGTGTCAATAAGACACCGATCCATTATTAATCCCAAAGTTATTAAATGTTTAAAAAAAAGACACAGCAAGAAAAAAGTCTTTTAATGAAATAAAAGAGACAACACAGTTTTCATTTTTTTTATTACTCTCTCATTCCTGCGACGCCATCGATCTCCTGTAAAAAAAGAAAAAAACAAACCAACAGTATATCACCTGTCCGACGCAGTCCATAGTAACGATTGTCCCACGACGATCCAGCTCTGCTACATCGGAATGACAGGCAGAGCCTGTCATCCCGGCGCAGCACAGCTGCTTACCAGTTTCCCCGGCGGTGACGTCATCGGACTGCTTTACGGCCGCGATTACCCAGCAGTCACTGCAGTTATCGCGAGATACTGCATGTGACCGCCGGGGAGAAGAGGATGGCGGCCATTAAGCAGCCCGGGATGTGACCGCCGGAGATCTTCTGCCGGGTAAGTGCCGCTGACTCCTGACAGACCCGACCGACGGACACTGACAGTGACAGTGACAATTCCGATTCCGGTATCCGATAAGACGAAAATATCGGAACTCGGGATCGGAATTCCGATACAGCCAATATCGGCCGATACCCGATACTTGCAGTATCGTATCGCTCAACACTACATATAGCCATTGTATATAGGACCTTTGCAAATTTGAACCATGTGATTAAATTGTATGTTTCTATTGGTCCGTACAACTTATGCATGGAAACTATGTGAAGGACCTTCAGAGCACTGATCATGTGATCTGGAGAAGCATTGCAATTGGTCTTTACTCTTTATAAAATCTTAGCATGTTAACTAATTCTCAGCTGTGACAAAGATCCATAGGGTATCGAAACGCGTAGCTGTATGGCTGGCGCCTGCGAGCATATCCACCTTTTGTGAGGAATTCAACTTAACATGATTTTTTACATTTTGGAAAATAAAGGAATTTTTTAGAAGCTGGAGCAATTGTTTTTTTTTTTTCTTCAGTCAAGCAACGTCTGGTCTGGACGAAGTTCCGTGCTCCAGGAGTGGTTGGTGAGCTGGCTAGGGCTTTTAGCCCACATCTTTTCCTCTTTATAGTTCCCTGTCATACCTACTGGGGAGGGGTTGGAGGTTTAGCTCAGGGCTAAAGAGGAGATAGGGACAGGTCAGTGACTTTGGCCTCACTACCTTCAAGTGTACCCCCAAGCTAAGGAAAGACAGGGACCTCCATAAGCCTTAGGATCAGTTCAGGGGCCCAGGTTCCTCGTCCCCTGTATTCCCGTTACTGCCCCGTGACAGAAGCAGATGGGGACAGGGAACCGGCCGAACCTGATCTGGGCCCGTGTGCACCTCCATGTCCTCCTCCGAACACAAAGTCACTGCCACCGCAAAGTAGCCCCTGGGGCAATCCTCTTTAAAGAAGGCGACCCAGTCCCCTTCTTCCAGGGGTCTCCCGCATTTTACAGAGGTGGCGTTGACATAAATTTTGTCGTTGGTTCCTAACTCATGTATGAAGCCAAAACCTCTATTCATGTCTGCATAGATGAGCTGGCCGCAATTGCGATGACCGGCCATAGTGCCCCCTCCTGGCTGGCACAGCTCGGCCCAAATTTTTTTCTCCGGCTGCTTTTTTCCCTCGATAACGCCCGCAATCCAGGCGGACTGTCCAGGGGATGGAAATGGGTCCTCCACCACCTGATGATAATGGGAGGCGCCCAACAATGCACCAGCGCTGGTCGTAGGTCTGGCCTCCTGGGTACGGTGGCCATATGACAAATCCAGAGACCCCGGTTCACTATACCGAGGCCCGCTTCCTGGGGTGCAAGACTGAGAGACAGACCGGCCTTCTGGGGTGAGGGGACGAGACGAAGACCAACCCTCCGGAGTCAATGGCCGATGTGTACTCACCACCTCTGGCTTCAACGGCCTGACCGCGCCTTCCCGTGACCGTCGGATTCTTCCGTGGCAGTAGCTGCGCAGTCCGACTTCCGAGTTTGTACTTCCAGCTCGGCCTTTATTTCCGGCACGGGTTCCTCCAGGGCGGTCGGTGTTTCCGGTCCGCCAGCCTCCAGCTCCAAATGAATTGGTTCCGGCTCCCAACGAGGAGGTTCCATCTCTCGACGTTGTGGCTCCTGGCGGTGGTGTTCCGGCTCTGAAGGACGTCGACACTCTGGCTCGGTACGTAAGGATTATGGCTATCGTGGATGTTCCGGCTCCGGCGGCTGCCGGTCCTGCTCCTGTGGAAGCTCTGCAAAGCGGTAAGTCCCAAACTCATCCTCAACTCCTCCTTGCTATCTGGTTCGTGTCCTCTCCTCTTCTTGCTGCCACTTCCACTCGACGCAGACTACGCCCCTGCCATGGTGGGTACAGGAGTGGTGCATCGCTGCTGGTGCCGTGTCTTATAATGGCACCGCGCAGCTGCACACAAGGTTTTCTTCTGGGCGACACCCGTTCCAGGGTAGGGTCTTTTCTGGCTGCTCCACCCATTTTCTAACAGTCTGTTGCAAAGGGCGAGGTCTTCTCTTTCGCTGGCGCACCCTCCAAGGGAGTTTCGAGTGGCATTGCTGAACAGCTTTTCGCGCCATTGCTGAGTTGTCACGCCCACGAAGGGTGTAATCATAGTTGTCGTTCTCCTTATTGGCGCCATTGTCCATCATCTGCATGGCCGCCATCTTAGTCAAAAATAGAGTGTCAGTCAAGTCCAAAGTTTCATCCACATCCATAATGGTCACATTCAGAATTTCAGTATCTCCTTTCTTCACGGCATCTCCGCCTCGCAAGGCTGCAGAATCCTGCTGACTGCGCCAAGTGTGGGGGAGGGCCAGGGCCATAGTCATGGCTGATAATATCTGCTCTTCATGACCTGGTCTCCACTCACATACAAAGAATGTCCCATTGTCAGTGTACTTGCCTCTTTGCTCTCCGCACCTTCAGGGTCTTTTCCATGTTTCTTAAGACCCCCTCCGGTCATTTGCACACAAACAGAGATACAGTCCAGTTGTAATTTAAAATGTAGAACTTTACTTCTTTTCGCAGCACCTTCTTTCCAGATACAACATCAGCATAGGTCTCTATACAGTTCACATTCTTCACTTTCCCTGCACTCTTTCCTGGGTCCTCCAGTACGTGCCCGGATCGTACCGTCTCATACGGTACTGCAGCCTCCTCCCTGTTCAGATTCACTATGCTTAGGAGTTCCCTCGTCCATTTCGCACCGGACATGAGAGCATCTGCCCATGCATTAAGCTGCCACATTCTAGAGAGACTTGCATCCTTGTACTGCTGTGACCTCTGCTATAGCTTCTGTTCCACAACTACTGTCACCACTGCTGCTTCGGCTGCACTTCTGGCCCACTGGGCCTTGGACAGCTGGGCTCCTTGCTTCTAACATTTCAGAGCTATCCACCCTATACGGGCTCTATGGCCCTACTAACTAGGATCAGAAAAACCCTCTATCTTATCCACGGTTAGCGCCTCCTATCTAACTATCTATTACACTAAACTCCTATCCTAAGTCTACTAACGTGCCCCATCTAGTGGCCCAAAAAGGTTACTACGCTCTCCCTAAAATACAATAGAATCATAGAAGGTAGAGTTGGAAGGGACCACCTGGGCCATCTGGTCCAACCCCCTGCTCAAAGCAGGATTTACTAAATCATCCCAGACACATATTGGTCCAGCCTCTGTTTGAAGACTTCCAATGAAGGAGAACTCACCACTTCTCGTGGCAGCCTGTTCCACTCACTGATCACCCTGTCAAAAAGTTTTTTCTAATATCTAATCTGTGTCTCCTCCCATTCAGTTTCATCCCATTGCTTCTAGTCTTTCCTTGTGCAAATGAGAATAAAGAGAATAAAGATGATCCTTCTACAATGTGACAGCACTTGAGATATTTGTAGACAGCTATTAAGTCTCCTCTCAGTCTTCTCTTTTGCAAGCTAAACATTCCCAAATCCTACAACCGTTCCTCATTGGACACGGTTTGCAGTCCGGTCACCATTCTGGCCGCTCTTCTCTGAACTTGCTCCAGTTTGTTGTGTGTATATATAATATACATTTAAGCAACTATAATATATATATATTATATACAGTACAGACCAAAAGTTTGGACACCCCTTCTCATTTAAAGATTTTTCTGTTTTTTCATGACTATGAAAATTGTACATTCACACTGAAGGCATCAAAACTATGAATTAACACATGTGGAATTATATACTTAACAAAAAAGTGTGAAACAACTGAAAATGTCTTATATTCTAGGTTCTTCAAAGTAGCCACCTTTTGCTTTGATTACCGCTTTGCACACTCTTGGCATTCTCTTGATGAGCTTCAAGAGGTAGTCACCGGAAATGGTTTTCGCTTCACAGGTGTGCCCTGTCAGGTTTAATAAGTGGGATTTCTGGCCTTATAAATGGGGTTGGGACCACCAGTTGTGTTGTGCAGAAAAAATTTTGAGTCCGATCACATTTTACACATTGTTCACACTGGTCTTAATAAGGGGGTGCTGAAGTCTTCATGGATGTGGAGTGTCTGATGAGTGGTGTGCGTCTCCATGTGCTGTGCCAGAAATTTCACTTTTGCTCAACATAAAATAGATGAAACGTGGTGTCCTACTCCTGCCGCAACCTTGTCCTGCCCCAGCTCCGGATATCAAAGCTGGAAGAAACTGGAGTGAAAATGCTAAAATGTGCAAAATTTTGGCACAACTCCAAGTTGCGCCTATATTTTACTACTTTTCAAAGCTTTTACGCCAAAATTCTGGTGTGAAAGCTGTGATCAATTGGACGTATTGTTTGAAAAGCCTTCAACTGCCCCAATTCTGTTGATTGATGACATGTCTGTCCATAGGGAGAGATCGGTAAGTCAATTGGAGTTTGGTGGACGCCTCTTCAAACCATGTTTTCGCTGACAAGATGAATTGTTTCAGAGAAGAACATACCTGTCTGCTGTCATGCCCTCGGGCTCTGATTCCTGCTGTCTGCGGTTTGGGAAGCATGAATCTGATGACAGGTTCCCTTTAAGGCACTAACACAACTGTCGCTAATTACATTTATGTAAAGAGAAGAACAGACACATCTGTAGAAATATAGGCGACAAGGAGAAATAAAAGCTAATAGTCTCACTTATGAAAAAGAAAACCACTTTTGTTTGCTGTCTTTTCTCTTGCTCGTTTGTCGCCTCCTTTTATTTTTGGATAATATGACTGCAGTGCAGTAACAGTGAAATTGGTGCAGTATGTCACAGCACTAAACACAATGCAACATGAAGGGAATCATTTTCCTAGTTGATGCAATGAAGTAAATAAATGCACAGCTATTTACTCACGAGTTTATGTAGATAAATGTACATTTATAGAGAGGGTTGTAATTTGTGGTAATGTTGTAATGTCACCGATGTTACAACTTCTTTTAAGAAAGCAAGGAATGCTAGGGAAATTCAGCTCTGAGGCCAGCATTATTGTGAATAGATATAATACAGTCTGTTACTCGGGTAAGATATCCCATAAAGGTTCACAAGACTAATAACTATAATTGTATTAGGTCCTATTAACCACTTCATGACGTATGATGTAAACTTTCATGATATGCTGGCTCCCTGACTTTGATGCAGGCTCGCACGCCGAGCCCGCATCTTTCCTCGCACATGACGGCTGATTTAATCAACCGTCATGTGCGTCTAACAGTCGCAGGTGGAGTGGAGCTCTGCCCTCGGCTATTAACCAGTTAAATTCTACTAGAAATCTCTGACAGTGGCATTTAACACACGCCAACATGGGCGCACTTCGTTCCGAGGGTCTACTAAAGACCCCTGTGCCTGTCATTGCGATCCTCCTGTGAAGGATGGCCTGTGGCGGGTGTTCATAGGAGATCGTGATTTTCACTGTACATGGAGCAAGAGATCGGTTGTTCGTAGCTTCAAGACCCTTAAGGGTACTATTAAATCCAGTAAACAGTGGGAAAAAAAGTTTTTAAAAATATGGAAAAAATAATCACCCCGCCTTGCCTCATTGAAAATAAAAAATATAACAAATTAATTCAATCGGTAAATTGCGTAATGTTAAAAAAAAAATCAAAATATTGCAATAAAAATGCAGTATGAGGAGGTCAAAATATCGTTTGTATCCCCAAGTGGTAAAAATGTCAGCTCAGGGCGCAAAAATAAGCCTTCACACAGCCCAATGTACTAAAAAATTAAAACGTTACGAGTCTCAGAAAATGGTGACAAAAGCAAAAATGTTTTTCTTTCAAATTTATGAATTTTTTTCACCACCTAAATAAAAAAAAAATATTTACCATATTTTTCGGACTATAAGACACACCGGACCACCATAAAATGCGCCTAGGTTTAAAGGAGGAAATTAGAAAAAAAATTCAAGCAAAAAATGTGGTCAATTCCTTACTTAAATCCCCTATCCTGGTATATATGGTCCAATCATCCCCATCCTGGTATGCATGGCACCCTCATCCCTAACATGGTTCATATGGCCCCCACATCCCTTTTCCTGGTATGCTTGGCCCCCTCATCCCTATTCTGGTATGCACTGCCCCCTCATCCCTATCCTGGTATGCATGACCCCCTCATCTCTATCGTGGTATGCATGGCCCCCTCATCCCTATCCTGGTATGAATGGCCTCCTCATCCCTATCTTGGTATGCATGGTACCTCATCCCTAGCCTGGTAGGCATGTCTTCCTTATCCTTATCCTGGTAGGCATGGCCCCCCATCCCTATCCTGGTATGAATGGCCTTCTCATCCCTATCCTGGTATGCATGGTACCTCATCCCTAGCCAGATAGGCATGTCTTCCTTATCCCTAGCCTGATAGGCATGGTCCCCTCATCATTATCCTGGTAGGCATGGTCCCCCCATCCATATCCTGGTATGCATGACCTCCTCATCCCTATCCTGGTATGCATGACCTCCTCATCCCTATCCTGGTATGCATGTTCCCCTTATCCCTATACTGGTATGCATGTCCCCCTCATCCCTATCCTGGTATGCAGGGCCACCATCTCCATCCTGGTATGCATGACTTAATCCTTATCCTGGTATGATTGGCCCCCTTCCCCATCCTGGTATGTATGGCCCCATCAGAAAAACATAAAAAAAAGGAAACCAGTTTACTTACCTTCCAGCACTCTCTCGCAGAGTCTTGTTCAGATGCTAGCAGCTGCTTTATGCTTGTAAGCACCACATGGCAGTGACACGCATGGAAGGGAAGCAGCGCCGTTTGACTTTTTCAACGCAAAATTGGCTGGAATTGAAATAGGACGCCATGTCGCGTTTGTAGAACCCTGATGTACCTAAACAGTGGAAACCCCCCAATTCTAACTCCAACCCTAACCCCAACACACCCCTAACCCTAATCCCAACCCTAACCCTAGCCCTAACCCTAATCTCAACCCTAACCCTAGCCCTAAAGGAACAAATGCATTTTTTTTTAATTTTATTATTTTTCCCTAACTAAGGAGGTGATAAAAGGGGGGATTTGAGTTACTATTTATAGCGGGTTTTTATAGCGGGTTTTTATGTTTGGCAGCTGTCACACGCTAAAAGACGCTTTTTATTGCAAAAAATATTTTTTTCATCACATTTTAAGAGCTATAATTTTTCCATATTTTGGCCCACAGAGTCATGTGAGGTCCTATTTTTTGTGGGACTAGTTGATGTTTTTATTGGTACCATTTTGGGGCACATGACATTTTTGGATCGCTTTTTATTACGATTTTTGGGAGGCAGAATGAACAAAAACCAGCAATTCATGAATTTCTTTTGGTGGGGGCGTTTACACCATTCCGTGTGTGGTAAGACTGATAAAGTGGTTTTATTCTTCGGGTCAGTATAATTATAGCAATACCTCATTTATATAATTTTTTTATGTTTTGGCGCTTTTATACAATAAAAACAATTTTATATAAAAAATATTTTTGCATCACTTTATTCTGCGAGCTATAACTTTTTTATTTTTTCGCTGATGTTGTTGTATGGCAGATCGTTTTTTGAGGGACAAGATGACGTTTTCAGCGGTACCATGATTATTTATATTCGTCTTTTTGATCGCGTGTTATTCCAATTTTTGTTCGGCATTAGGATGATAAAGCATTGTTTTTTGCCTTGCTTTTTTTTTTAAGGGGTTCACTAAAGGGGTTAACTAGTGGGACAGTTTTATAGGGTGGGTCGTTATGGACGCGGCGATACTAAATATGTGTACTTTCATTGTTTTTTTTTAATTTACATGAAGAAATGAATTTATTGTGGAATAGTTTTTTTCTTTATTTAGGATTTTTTTTAATTATATTTACACGTAATTTTTTTTTTATACTTTTTACATTGTCCCAGGGTGGGACATCACTATAAAGTGTCAGATCGCTGATCTGACAGTTTGCACAGGCAGTGCAGGAGGCTTGCCGGCGCCTGCTCTCAGCAAGCACTGACAAGCCACCTCCCTGCAGGATCCGGAAGGACCCCGTGGCCATCTTGGATCCGGGGGCCTGCAGGGAGAAGGCCCTCGGAACAACGTGATCACATTGCGTTGTTCTGAGGGTCTCAGGGAAGCATGCAGTGAGCCCCCTCCCTGCGCGATGCTTCCCTATGTTTGATTGCAATGTGCCGGGGGTTAATGTGCCGGGAGTGGTCTGTGACAGCTCCTGGCACATAGTGCTGGGTGTCAGCTGTGATAATCAGCTGACACCCGGCCGCGATCAGCTGCGCTTTCCCCGTGAGCGCAGCTGATCGCGTATGATGTACTATCCTGTCCATGGTCATACAGGCCCGGGTCACCTGGACGGATTAGTGCGTCATATGTTAGAAAGGGGTTAAGGGTTACCAATGTAACCTGGCTAAATAAGATTAAAATAGATAAATCTCCGGGTCCGGATGGCATACACCCACGAGTACTAAGAGAACTAAGTAATGTAATAGACAAACCATTATTTCTTATATTTAGGGACTCTACAGTGACGGGGTCTGATCCACAGGACTGGCGCATAGAAAGTGTGGTACCAATATTCAAAAAGGGCTCTAAAAGTGAACCTGGAAATTATAGGCCAGTAAGTCTAACCTCTATTGTTGGTAAAATATTTGAAGGGTTTCTGAGGGATGTTATTCTGGATTATCTCAATGAGAATAACTGTAACTCTATATCAGCATGGGTTCATGAGGAATCGCTCCTGTTAAACCAATCTAATCAGTTTTTATGAAGAGGTAAGCTATAGACTGGACCAAGGTGAGTCATTGGACATGGTATATCTTGATTTTTCCAAAGCATTTGATACCATGCCACACTAGAGGCTGGTACACAAAATGAGAATGCTGGGTCTGTTGGAAAATGTGTGTAAATGGGTAAGTAACTGGCTTCGTAATAGAAAGCAGAGGGTGGTTATAAATGCTACATTCTCTAACTGGGTCACTGTGACCAGTGGGGTACAGCAGGGGTTGGTGTTGGTACCTATTCTCATCAACATATTTATTAATGATCTGGTAGAAGGTTTACATAGTAAAATATCAATATTAACGGATGATACAAAACTATGTAAAGCAGTCAATACAAGAAAAGATAGTATTCTGCTACCGATGGATCTGGATAAATTGGAAACTTGGGCCGAAAGGTGGCAGATGCGGTTTAACAATGATAAATGTAAGGTTATACACATGGGAAGAAGGAAGCAATATCACCATTACACACTGAACGGGAAAACACTGGGTAAATCTGACATGGAGAAGGACTTGGGGATCCTAGTTAATGATAAACTTACCTGGAGCAGCCAGTGCCAGGCAGCAGCTGCCAAGGCAAACAGGATCAAGGGGTGCATTAAAAGAGGTCTGGATACACATGATGAGAGCATTATACTGCCTCTGTACAAATCCCTGGTTAGACCACACATGGAGTACTATGTAAAGTTTTGGGCATTCGTGCTCAGGAAGGATATAATGGAACTAGAGCGAGTACAATGGAGGGCAACAAAATTAATAAAGGGGAAGGGGAAACTACAATACCCAGAGAAATTAACAACATTAGGATTATTTAGTCTAGAAAAAAGATGACTGAGGGGCGATCTAAGAACCATTTATAAGTATATAAGGGGACAATACAAATATCTCTCCGAGGATCTGTTTATACCAAGGAAGGTGACGGTCACAAGAGGGCATTCTCTGCGTCTGGAGGAGAGAAGGTTTTTCCACCAACATAGAAGAGGATTCTTTACTGTTAGGGCAGTGAGAATCTGGAATTCCTTGCCTGAGTGTTATGTGTCGGTAGCTGAGGAGAAATAGCAAAAAATAGCCAAAGTAGCAATACACCAGAGAGGCTGGAAACTACTGGGTTGCAGAACCCTAAACTAACCACAACACTAGAAGTATCCGTGGAGCGTACCTACGGTGATCCTTGACGCCTTGATACAGCCGGAGAGATAGCTACACCTAAAGACAGAAAGATGAAAGCTAACTGCTCCGTAGCAGAGCCACCAAAGAAACAGGAAGCCCCCAAACATGTAATGGCGGATAGACAAGAAGAAAATACGAACACAGACAGAAAATAGCATAAGCAAAAGCTGGGGCCCAATACTGTCTAGATAGAAAAGTATAGGAACGAATTCTGTCTGCAACCCAAAAAACCCTGACAAAAATACCAACACTTCTGATTAACAAAAAACCTGAGATCACACGATCTGTACCACCTAAATCAGATCTCTGGTGTAAAACACAGCAATTCAGCAAATAAAAAGTGATACAGGAACAGAGCAAAAGTGCAAACACAAACTGAGCACAAATGCAGCTCGAGGCCCCAAAAGGGGACCAGGCTGAAGTCCACTGCAAGGCAGCAAACCAGCAAGGAAAGTCCAACCAGAGGAAAAAAAACAGCAATTCACTTACCTGAATGATAGCAGGAATGCAAGCTGAGATCCAACCAAGACCTGGAAGAACAATTGATTACCGGCAAGGCTGATGGGAGTTCAGGTCACTTATATCAGACCATTCGGACCCAGCTGAAAGCCATTCAGCAATTGGTTCATTACCCTCAGCAACCACCGGAGTGTGCCCCAGCTCCGAAGTCGCCTCCAACATGTTCACAACAGTACCCCCCTCCTTGAGGAGGGGTCTCCGAACCCTCACCTGCGCAACCAGGCCGATCTGGATGAGCTCGATGATAGGCACAGATAAGTCTCCTAGCATGGATGTCCGAAGCAAACACCCAAGAATTGTTCTCCTGACCATAACCTCTCCACTTAACCAAATACTGGAGTTTCCGTCTAGCAAAACGAGAATCCAATATTTTCTCAACCACATACTCCAAATTGCCCTCCAAAACAGGGTCGGGAGGTGCAGCCATAGGAACAACTGGCTCGACAAACCTTCAATAAGGACTTGTGGAGCACATTATGGATCTTAAATGTCCCTGGAAGAAGCAAAAGGAAGGAAACCGGATTAAGAATTTCCATAATCTTATAAGGTCCAATGAACCTTGGCTTAAATTTTGGAGATGCAACCTTCATAGGGATATTTCTTGAGGACAACCAAACCAAGTCCCCCACTTTAAAACGAGGACCATCAGTCCTATGCCGGTTGGCAAACTGCTAGGCCTTCTCTTGAGAGAGACAACCTCTCCACTACCTGGTCCCAAATCTGCTGCATTCGCTCCACAATAGTGTCAACCCCCGGACAGACAGAAGCCTCCGCCTGTCCTGAAGAAAATCGAGGGTGAAACCCAGAATTGCAGAAAAATGGAGACATCAAGGTGGCAGAGCTAGCCCTATTATTAAGAGCAAACTCAGCCAAAGGCAAAAAAGAGACCCAGTCATCTTGATCATCAGACACAAAACATCTCAAATAAGTCTCCAAGGTCTGGTTTGTTCTCTCGGTTTGTCCATTGGTCTGAGGGTGAAATGCAGAGGAGAAAGACAACTGAACACCAAGTTTAGAACAAAATGTCCTCCTAAATCTTGAAACAAACTGGACTCTTCTGTCAGACACAATGTTCTCCGGAATGCCGTGTAACCGAACCACGTGCTGAAAGAACAAAGGCACCAATTCGGAGGAGGAAGGCAACTTAGGTAATGGCACAAGATGTATCATCTTGGAAAACCTATCACAGATTACCCAGATAACAGTCATTCTCTGAGAGACAGGGAGGTCGGAAATAAAATCCATAGAGATATGGGTCCATATCCTCTTGGGCACAAGTAATGGCATTAACAAACCACTAGAGCGAGAGCAAGGTTTGGAACGAGAGCAAGTCCCACAGGACTGCACAAAGTCCCTGACGTCACGAGACAAAGTAGGCCACCAAAAGGACCGACTCACCAAGTCTCTGGTACCAAAAATACCGGGATGACCAGCCAATGCGGAACAATGAATCTCAGACATCACACTATTCTTCCACTAGTCTGGGATAAACAATTTCCCAACAGGGCAGCGTTCAGGTTTATCCTCCTGACACCCTTCCAGAGCCAGTCTCAAATTGGGCGAGATGGCGGAAAGAACTACACCCTCTTTGTCAAGATCCCGTCTGGGTTGGAGCCGATGTTACTGCAAACACTAGGGGAAGCAGAGGCAGGTAGCGTAGTCAGGTGGCAGCCGGAGTTCGGTACACAGGAAAGCAGTGTTTGTAGCAATGGATCAGGTGGATAACGTAGTCAGGTGGCAGCCGGAGGTCGGTACACAGGAAAGCAGTGTTTGTAGCAATGGATCAGGCGGATAACGTAGTCAGGTGGCAGCCGGAGGTCGGTACACAGGAAAGGCAGTTCGGTAACAGAGGAGCAGGCAGATAACGTAGTCAGGTGGCAGCCGGAGGTCGGTACACAGGAGAGCAGTGTTTGTAGCAATGGATCAGGCGGAGAGCGTAGTCAGAAGGCAGGCCGAGGTCGGTTCACAGGAGAGCAGTGTTTGTAGCAATGGATCAGCAGGAAACGCTTGACTAAAGGCTTGGAGCTCAATAATCTCGCAATGACACACCCACAGGGCCAGGTTTATATAGGGTGTGTAATTGGCAATCAGAGGCCCAATCAAGAGAGCACTAGGTGTAGCCAATCAGGAAGAACAGTCAATGGTATCTGGGTTCAGCAAGGAACTTTGCAGCCAGCAGAATAGCTCAGATGGTAGAGCTGCTGGCCAGTGGACAAGAGGTACTGGGTTCGACTCCTGACAGTACTCCCCTCCTTCCAGGATGGCCTCTGGACATCTCAGGAGCTGGCTTATCCGGGTACCTCTGATGAAAGGCTCTTGTTAGTCTAGGAGCATGGACGTTGTCCCTTGGTTCCCATGAATTTTCCTCTGGTCCGTAACCCTTCCACTGCACCAGATACTGCAGTTTACCTCTGAATTTTCGGGAGTCCAGAATCTTATCCACAATGTATTCTTCTTCACCACGGATCCTTTCTGGTGGAGGAGGTGGCTGAATTCTTCCTGGAAACGGGTTTTCACAGAAGGGTTTGAGCAAGGATATGTGAAACACTGGATGAATCTTTAGATTGTTGGGAAGTTTTAAACAAAAAGCAACCTGGTTAATTTTTGCAGAAATTTGAAAAGGTCCAATGAATTTCTGACCCAATTTGGAGGATGGCACATGTGTCTTAAGGTTTTTAGTGGACAGCCAAACTTTGTCTCCAACCTGAAGAGCAGGGGGCACTCTCCGATGTTTATCTGCTGCTTCCTTATATACTTCCTGGGTCTTGAGTAATATCTCTGATAATTCCTTCTGGGATTCCTGTAATTTTGCAAGCCTGTCATTTACAGCAGGAATGGGAGTGTTCACTGGCAGATTAGGGATAAATACTGGATGTACTCCATAATTAGCAAAAATGGGGTTTGAGATGTAGCACTATGTATGGAGTTGTTGTAGGCAAACTCTGCTGTTGGTAAATAGTCCACCCAGTCATCCTGAAGATAGGAAATGAAGCAACGGAGGTATTGCTCCAAAGTCTGGTTCGTTCTCTCCGTCTGGCCATTGGACTGAGGATGGAAAGCGGTAGAAAGATTCACCGTGACTCCCAAGGCTGTACAGAAACTCTTCCAAAATTTTGACGTAAACTGAACGCCTCTGTCAGACACCACGCTGTCAGGAATTCCATGTAACCTGAATACCTCTTTGATTATCAGTTCTGCAGTTTTTTCAGCAGTAGGAATTCCTTCAGTTGGAATAAAGTGGGCCATTTTTGTGAGTCGGTCCACTATGACAAAGATGACGGTCATCTGTTTGGAAGGGGGTAGTTCCACAATAAAATCCATGGAAATAGATCCCAAGGCCTGGATGGAACTGGAAGTGGTTGCAAGAGTCCTAGAGGAGACGATCGTGGGGTCTTGTTTCGTGCGCATGTTAAACAGGTTGAAACATATTTCCTCATGTCCTTCCTACAATTAGGCCACCAAAAGAAACGAAGTAGTAAGTCTTGTGTTTTTGCAACTCCAGGATGTCCTGCCAGTTTAGAATCATGGACACTTTTGAGGACTTCAAGGCGAGAAGATTCAGGTACATATATTTTGTGTTTCTGCATCCAAAACCCCTCTTTGAATGAAAGATCGACGTCTTCCGAAGGATGGTTAAGGAAAGAGTCCTCTTGATATCCATCTTTAATTCTATTACATAGTCCTCTAGAGTGCAATATTCCCAAAAAATTTTTAGGGCCTAGAATTGTATCGTCATTACTAGACCTCTCCTGAGGTTCCGAACACATCCTGGACAGGGCGTCAGCCTTGCCATTTCTTGAACCAGGCCGGTAAGAAATTATAAAATTGAATCTTGAGAAAAATAAGGCCCATCGTGCTTGTCTTGCAGACAATCTTTTTGCTGTACGGAGGAATTCAAGATTCTCGTGGTCCGTGAGGACAGTCACAGGGTGATTGGCACCTTCCAAAAGATGTCTCCATTCGGAGAAGGCAACTTTAATGGCTAACAGTTCTTTATTACCGATGTCGTAGTTCTTTTCTGCAGATGACATGGTGTGGGAAAGAAACGCACATGGGTGAAGTTGCATTTTGTCCCCAACTCGCTGAGACAGAATGGCTCCCACTGCAGAGTCCGAGGCGTCCACTTCGACAGTAAATGGCAATTCAGGATTTGGGTGTACTAACAATGGAGCAGACGTAAAAAGAGTTTTCAATTTGTCAAAAGCCTCCTGTGCCTCCGGAGACCAGAAAAATGCTTTGGTCTTTTTTGTTAGTGTAGTAATTGGTAGTATGATCCGTGAAAAGTTCTTTATAAATTTTCGGTAAAAATTAGCAAATCCTATGAAACGCTGGACGTCTTTTAAATTTCTTGGAACAGGCCAGTCCACTACAGCATTGATTTTGCCGGGATCCATGCTCAGACCTTCTGGGGAGATGATATATCCCAGAAATTGGATACTGGTTTGTTCAAACTCACATTTTTCAAGTTTAATGTAAAGATGGTTCTCCTGTAGTCGTTCCAAGACTAACTGGACGTGCCTGCGATGCTCTTCCAAGGTGTCTGAAAATATAAGAATGTCATCGAGATAAGACACAACGAATTGGTCCAAGAAATCTCGAAATACATCATTAATAAAATGTTGAAAGGTGGCTGGGGCATTGGTAAGACCAAAGGTCATAACCAGAGATTCAAAATGTCCATATCTCGTTCTGAAGGTGGTCTTCCACTCATCTCCTGGGCGAATCCGTATGAGGTTGTAAGCCCCTCTAAGATCCAGCTTCGTAAAGATTTTCGCAGAACGGAGTCTCTCAAATAGTTCAGGAATCAAGGGTAGCGGGTAGCGATTCTTGACAGTGATATTATTCATCTCTCTGTAGTCAATACATGGCCGCAGAGTGGAGTCTTTCTTTTCAACAAAGAACAGGGGTGCCCCAGCTGGAGATGTGGAAGGTCGAATAAAGCCTTTCTCTAAATTTTCATCCAGGAACTTTCTTAATACCTTCAATTCAGGTTCGGAAAGATTGTAAATCCGTCCAAATGGAATGGTTGCTCCTGGCAGCAATTCAATGGGACAGTCGTAAGGACGGTGAAGAGGTAATTGATCTGCTTTCTTCTTACTGCAGACATCAGAGAACTGCTGATATTGAGGTGGTAGTTTCTCTTCCTTCTCATGCGAAATCTCAGAGATTTGGACTTGTTGGAGAACAGGGGGTTCCTTATGACAATTATTCTTACAGTAGTCAGATGGAAAGGTGATGGTCCTTGATGCCCAGTTGATAGAAGGGTTATGGACTGAAAACCAGGGGATCCCTAGAATAACCGGAAATTTCGGAGATGAAATAAGGTGGAAACTGACAGCTTCATGATGATCCGGTTCGATACAAATCTCCAGTTCGATTGTCTCATGCGTGACAGGTCCAGAAGACAAGGGTGATCCATCCACAGTTTCCATTTCAATTGGTGTGGATTTGGTCCTACTGCAAATATTATTATCACGTGTAAATTTTAAGTCCATAAAATTTCCTCCTGCTCCCGAATCCAACAGGGCAGAGCATTGTATTTTTTGGGTGCCCATTACAACCTGAATGGGGATTACAAAATGAGATGATGTAGTATGTATTTTGTCTATTTCTGGCGTTACTGATGAGATAGTCTGCAAGATGGAATCCGACTGCTGAGAAAGGTCCATATTGCTGGCAGACCTGTTGTTGGTAAAGGCTATAGTCCTTTTGTTAGGACAGTTGATGGCATAGTGTCCAGGGTCCCCACAATAGAGGCAGAGATGTTCTGCACGTCGCCTCTCCTTCTCTTGTGCAGAGTGGTCTTCGGATGACGTCGATCTGCATCGGTTCAGACACGCCTTGCGTCTTTTCTTGGTGGTCCGATGCTGAAAATGAGAAGCCAGGGCTATTCCCAAGTGCTCGCAGTCTCTCCTTTTTCCTTTCAGTAAGTCTCTGGTCAATCCGGATACATAGTTGAATAAAGTCCTCCAACTGGTCAGGGGTCTCAACCCTGGCAAGCTCGTCTTTCACTGGTTCTGATAACCCTCGTCGAAATTGACTTCTCTGGGCCGCTGGATTCCAGGTGGTGTCGGCCACCCAGCGACGGAACTCCGATGTATATTCCGCAACAGAGCGACGTCCTTGGCGCAAATTATGTAATTTGGTTTCTGCTGTGGCACAGCGGTTTGGGTCATCAAAAACTTGATTCATAGCTGCAATGAAAGCTTCCAGGTCATTAAGGAGGGCATAGTCCTTTTCTACATAAGGTGAAGCCCAAGCAAGAGCTTCATCCGTCAGGAGATTTATCATGAAAAAAACTTTCTTCCTCTCACTGGTAAAGGGAGCAGGTTGCATCTGGAAGTATATGCGGCATTGATTGAGGAATCCTCGGTACTGCTGGCGATCCCCACTGAACTTTGCAGGCAGCGGCAGCCGCGCGTTTGATTCGGACCCTGAATTGCGCACGTCCAGAAGTTGTTTTTGTAGCTCAATTACTTCCTGTTGTATCGCCGTGAAATCAGTTTGTAACTTGGCATATTTTCCTTGAGAGTCAGTACAAAAACTTTGAAGCTCCGTAACTTGCCGCCTCAGGGTGTTCACAGCGGACTCCATTTTGGCGCAAGATTATTCTATCAAGATCCCGTCTGGGTTGGAGCCGATGTTACTGCAAACACTAGGGGAAGCAGAGGCAGGTAGCGTAGTCAGGTGGCAGCCGGAGGTCGGTACACAGGAAAGCAGTGTTTGTAGCAATGGATCAGGCAGATAACGTAGTCAGGTGGCAGCCGGAGGTCGGTACACAGGAAAGGCAGTTCGGTAACAGAGGAGCAGGCAGATAACGTAGTCAGGTGGCAGCCGGAGGTCGGTACACAGGAGAGCAGTGTTTGTAGCAATGGATCAGGCGGAGAGCGTAGTCAGAAGGCAGGCCGAGGTCGGTTCACAGGAGAGCAGTGTTTGTAGCAATGGATCAGCAGGAAACGCTTGACTAAAGGCTTGGAGCTCAATAATCTCGCAATGACACACCCACAGGGCCAGGTTTATATAGGGTGTGTAATTGGCAATCAGAGGCCCAATCAAGAGAGCACTAGGTGTAGCCAATCAGGAAGAACAGTCAATGGTATCTGGGTTCAGCAAGGAACTTTGCAGCCAGCAGAATAGCTCAGATGGTAGAGCTGCTGGCCAGTGGACAAGAGGTACTGGGTTCGACTCCTGACACTCTTTCAGAATAACAGCAGGCTCAGTTACCTCAGGAGAATCCGCAAAGAAACTCCTCGAGAGGGCATCCGCCTTAACATTCTTAGTGCACGGAAGAAAAGAAACCACAAAATTAAAACGTGTGAAAAACAAGGCCCACCTGGCCTGTCTAGGATTAAGTCGCTTGGCTGATTAGAGATAAACAAGGTTCTTATGGTCCGTGAGGACCACCACCTGATGTTTGGCTCCTTCCAGCCAATGTCTCCACTCTTCAAAGGCCCACTTCATGGCCAATAGTTCCCGATTACCCACGTCATAATTACGTTCAGTTGGAGAAAATTTTTGAGAGAAGAAGGCACAAGGGTTACTCTTAGAGGTCTCTGGATCCCTTTGGGACAAAACGGCACCTGCCCCAATCTCAGAAGCATCAACCTCCACCTGAAATGGTAGAGAAACATCAGGCTGCCGTAGAACAGGAGCAGAAATGAATCTCTGCTTAAGTTCCTGAAATGCAGAAACTGCCTCAGGAGGCCAATTCACCACATCAGAACCCTTTTTGGTCAAATCAGTCAAAGGTTTAACAATACCGGAGAAATTACCAATAAATTTACGATAAAAATTGGCAAAACCCAAAAATCTCTGAAGAGTAGTGTTGAGCGATACGATACCGCAAGTATCGGGTATCGGCCGATATTAGCTCTATCGGCCTTTCGATACTTAGTTCCGATATTTTCGTCTTATCGGATACCGGAATCGGGATTGTCACTGTCACTGTCAGTGTCCGTCGGTCGGGTCTGTCAGGAGTCAGCGGCACTTACCTGGCAGAAGATCTCCGGCGGTCACGGGCTGGACTGCTTCATGGCCGCCATCATCTTTCCCCGGCGGTCACATGCAGTTTCTCGCGATAACTGCAGTGACTGCTGGGTAATCCCAGCCGTAAAGCAGTCAGTCCGATGACGTCACCGCCGGGAAGCAGGTAATCAGCTGTGCTGCGTTGCGATGACAGGCTCTGCCTGTCATTGCGATGTAGCAGAGCTGGATCGTCGTGGGACAGTCGTTACTATGGACTGCGTCGGACAGGTGGTATACTGTTGGTTTGTTTTTTTTCTTTTTTTACAGGAGATCGATGGCGTCGCAGGAATGAGTGTATAATAAAATTAATGAAAACTGTGTTGTCTCTTTTATTTCATTAAAATACTTTTTTCTTGCTTTGTCTTTTTTTTATACATTTAATAACTTTGGGATTAATAATGGATCGGTGTCTTATTGACACCTCTCCATTATTAACCGGGCTTATTGTCACCGTGCAATCAACGGTGACATTAACCCCTTATTACCCCACTTGCCACCGCTACAGGGCAGTGGGAAGAGCCGGGTAAAGTGCCACAATTGGCACATCTTTTGATGCGCCAAATGTGAGGCTGCTGTAGCCTGGTATTATCAGGCTGTTGAGGGCCAAAATCCATGGGCCTTGACAGTCTTTTAATACCAGGCCGCAGCAGTCTGCATTTTACTTGGCTGGTTAACAAAAATAGGGGGACCCCTACGCCGTTTTTTTTTCGAGGGGATCCCCTATTTTTGTTAACCAACCAAGCTAAGCAGACTGCTGTGGCCTGGTATTATCAGGCTTGCAAGGTCCATGGATATTGGATCCTTACCAGCCTGAAAAACCAGGCCTCAGCGGTCTGCTTCATCTGGCTGGTTAACAAAAATAGGGGGACCCCACGCCAATTTTTTTCGAGGGGATCCCCTATTTTTGTTAATCAGCCAAGATATGCAGACTGCTGTGGCCTGGTATTATCAGGCTGGCAAGGTCCATGGATCTTGGCTCCTTAACAGCCTGAAAATCCAGGCCTCAGCGGTCTGCTTCATCTGGCTGGTTAACAAAAATAGGGGGGACCCCACACCAATTTTTTTTGAGGGGATCCCCTATTTTTGTTAATCAGCCAAGATATGCAGACTGCTGTGGCCTGGTATTATCAGGCTGGCAAGGTCCATGGATCTTGGCTCCTTAACAGCCTGAAAATCCAGGCCTCAGCGGTCTGCTTCATCAGGCTGGTTAACAAAAATAGGGGGGACCCGACGCCATTTTTTATTCGAAGGGAACCCCTATTTTTGTTAATCAGTTCCCTCTGACGTCACTGATTGTGTCCCTGGCTGACCTGAAGTGAAAGTGGAAAGCAATCAATTAAGCTTTCCACTTCCTCTCCTGTCAGCCAGGAGAGGAACTCATTCATTTGGGGGTTTACTGTGAGGCTGCAGCATTAGCTGCGGTCCCTGCAGTAAACATTAACCCTTTCTGAAGGATTACACCGTGGGACCTGACTGTGCATGGGATAGGTAAGAATAATTTTGCTTTTTTATTTTATTTTTATTACAGGAAATGGTTTTTGCAGTCAAATAAAAGATGGTCAAAAACATGTGTCTTTATTTCATTAAAATGATTTTTAATTAAAGTGTGTGTGTTTTATTTTTATTTCATGCAATAGGATTAATAATTGATAGTTGTCTAATTGACAGCTCTCAATTATTAACCTGGCTTAAGGTCCACTTTCAATTGCAATGTGGCTTTAACCCCATATTAACCCATTCGCCACCACTACAGGGCAATGGGAATAGACGGGCAAAGTGCCAGAAAGGGTGAATCTAATTATAGATTTGTCTTTTCTGGGGTGTCTGGGGGCAGATGTTAGTAGCCAGGGGGGCCAAAAATAATGGTCCCTCTCTGGGCTTTTATTATCTGCCCCCAGTCGCTGGCTTTGTCTGTCTGGTTGCGAAAATAGGGCGGGAGCCCACGCATTTTTTTTAAACAATTTTACACCTCATATATATATATATATATATATATATGTCATTGAATTTGTGACACATATATATATATTATATTTATAGTTCATACACTTCTACATAGTATAATAGCCGCTAATTCAATTGATGGCTTTTGTGAAAATGCAGAACCCGACATGAAATGACACTTGGTGTACATAGGGTTAACCATGTCTTTTCATGTCCTTTGCTATCTGATTTGCACAAACAATTACATCAGTCTATGTGTGCAAAATTTCACACCTGTAGGGGTTAATTAAAGGTGTAAATTCGTAGCAAAAAAGTCCGTTTTTTTTACAAGGAATTTACACCTTTAATTAACCCCTACAGGTGTGAAATTTTGCACACATAGACTGATGTAATTGTTTGTGCAAATCAGATTGCAAACGACATGAAAAGACATGGTTAACCCTATGTACACCAAGTGTCATTTCATGTCGGGTGCTTCTGTCTTTTCACAGAAGCCGGCTTTACCCGGCAATTGAATCAGAGGATATTTTACTATGTAGAAGTGTATAAACTATACATATATGTATATATATATATATATGTCACAATGACATGTATATATATATATATATATATATATATATGTATTCTATGTGTGTATATTTAGTGTTTACAAGGAAATAAAGGTTTTTTTTAGTTGCGATATTTTGTTCCCATAGACTTACATGGGACTTCCGGTATCGGAATCGGATATCGCCGATATTTAGTGATATCGGCGATACCATTCCGATCCGATATTTTTAGATATCGAGCAGTATCGCTCAACACTACTGAAGAGCCTTCAAAGTAGTAGGTTGAACCCAATCACAGATGGCCTGAACCTTGACCGGGTCCATTTCAATAACAGATGGAGACAAAATGAATCCCAGAAATGAAACCTTCTGTACGCCAAAAAGACACTTTGATCCCTTCACATACAGTGTATTCTCTCACAAAATCTGGAACACAGTCCGAACATGTTTCACATGAGAGTCCCAGTCGTTGGAAAAAATCAAGATATCATCCAAATAAACAATCAGAAATGTATCCATAAAATCCCTGAAAATATCATTCATAAAGGACTGGAAGACGAAAGGGGCATTAGTAAGCCCAAAAGGCATCACTAGGTACTCAAAATGCCCCTCTGGGTATTAAACGCCATCTTCCATTCATCCCCGTGCTTAAAGCGAATAAGGTTATACGCCCCCCTGAGGTCAAGCTTGGTAAACCAACTAGCACTTTTCACTCTGGAAAATAGGTCATAAATCAAGGGTAACGGATATTGATATTTAACAGTGATTTTATTCAGGAGGCGATAGTCAATACACGGCCTCAATGAACCATCCTTTTTGGCCACAAAGAAAAAGCCGGCGCCCAAGGGTGAAGAGGATGGTCTAATATGACCCTTCTCCAAAGACTCCTTGATATAAGATCGCATAGCATCATGTTCAGGTACAGATAAATTAAAAAGGCGACCTTTAGGAAATTTACCACCAGGCACCAACTCAATAGCGCAATCATAACTCCTGTGAGGAGGCATTAATGCAGATTTACTCTCACTAAATACATCAGAAAAATCAGTCAAAAAGTCAGGGACATCCTGAGACTGGGGAGAGGCAGAAAAAACAGGAGTGTCAGTACTAACACATTGGCAACCCCAACTGGTCACAGACACAGATTTCCAATCCAAAACAGGATTATGAGTCTGTAACCAAGGGAAACCCAGTACAATAATGTCATGCAGATTATGCAACACCAGAAATTTGCAACTCTCCTGATGATCTGGTTCAACTCTCATTATCACCTGAGTAGAAAACTGGGGTTTATTCTCCGCCAAAGGGGTAGAATCAATGCCCAGCAAAGGAATAGACTTCTGAAGGGGTATCATGGGAAACCCACCACGTTTGGCAAAGTCAAAATCCATCAGGTTAATAGCTGCTCCTGAATCAACAAAAGCCTGAGCCGAAAATGTGGACATGGAGAAAATCAGTGTAACAGTCAACAGAAATTTAGTCTGAACACTACCCAAGACAACTGAGTGCGCAAAACGTCTTCCCCGCTTAGGGCAGATGGAAATAGCATAAGAAGCGTCACCACAATAGAAACACAACCCATTGCGCTTTCGAAACTCACGACGCTGAGCCCCAGAAGTCACTCCATAACACTGCATGGACTCAGGAGCTGGCTCACAAGGCAACACCATCTCACGCATACCTCTGCGCTCACGCAAACGTCTGTCAATTTGAATAGCCAAAGACATAGAATCATTGAGACCAGAGGGAACAGGAAATCCCACTATAACGTTCTTTACATTCTCTGACAGACCCTTCCGAAAAAGGGCTGCCAAAGCATCATCATTCCATTTGGTCAGGACTTCCCACTTTTCGGAATTTCTGACAGTAATGCCATCAAGGTCTTTTCAGCTTGATCAGTGACATAAGGTTCATCGTACAATAACCCCAGAGCCTGAAAATATACATCAACATCATTCAAAACAGGATTCCCAGGTGTCAGGGAAAAAGCCCAATCCTGAGGGTCGCAGCGCAGCAGAAAGATGACAATTTGAACCTGCTGTGCTGCGTTCCCTGAGGACTTAGGCTTTAAGGCAAAAAACAACTTGCAGTTATTTTTAAAATTCAGAAATTTAGACCGATCCCCCAAGAAAAAATCTAGCATGGGGATCCTAGGTTCCACAACAGGCAACCCAGCAAGATAGGCAGTAATCTTCTGAACCTCAGCGGCAAGCCGCTCCACACGGCCAGACAACTGTGTAAACTCCATTGAGGACAAAAAAAAATTCTTCCTCAGCACCCAGAGAAAAAGAGGGAAAAAATGCAACAAACAGAAAAAAAAATTTTTCTGACAACTCCCTTTTTTTCTTTTTCCTTTTTACTATTTTTCCCTTCTGTTGAGTACCATAGAATTTTCAGTTTGGCCGGTAATACTGTTATGCTTCGGTAGCTGAGGAGAAATAGCAAAAAATAGCCAATGTAGCAATACACCAGAGGGGCTGGAAACTACTGGGTTGCAGAACCCTAAACTAACCGCAACACTAGAAGTAGCCGTGGAGCGTACCTACGGTGATCCTAGACGCCTCGTCACAGCTGGAGAGATAGCTACACCTAAAGACAGAAAGATGAAAGTTAACTGCCCCGTAGCAGAACCTCCCAAAGAAACAGGAAGCCCCTAAACATGTAATGGCGATTTGACAAAAAGAAAATATGAACACACAGACAGAAAATAGCATAAGCAAAAGCTGGGGCCCAATACTGTCTAGATAGAAAAGTATAGGAAAGAATTCTGTCTGCAACCCAAAAAACCCTGACAAAAATACCAAAACTTCTGATTAACAAAAAAACCTGAGATCACACGATCTGTACCACCTAAATCAGATCTCTGGTGTAAAACACAGCAATTCAGCAAATAAAAAGTGACACAGGAACAGAGCAAAAGTGCAAACACAAACTGAGCACAAATGCAGCTCGAGGCCCCAAAAGGGGACCAGGCTGAAGTCCACTGCAAGGCAGCAAACCAGCAAGGAAAATCCAACCAGAGAAAAAAAAACAGCAATTCACTTATCTGAATGATAGCAGGAATGCAAGCTGAGATCCAACCAAGACCTGGAAGAACAATTGATTACCGGTAAGGCTGATGGAGTTCAGGTCACTTATATCAGAACATTCGGACCCAGCTGAAAGCCTTTCAGCAATTGGTTCATTACACTCAGCAACCACCGGAGGGAGCCCCAGCTCCGAAGTCGCCTTCAACGTGTTCACAACACCTGAGGATGTGGTGATGGCGAACTCAGTCGAGGGGTTCAAGAGAGACCTGGATGTCTTCCTGGAGCTTAACAATATTGTATGTTACAGTTATTAGGTTCTTTAGAAGGACGTAGATCTGCGGATATATTCTGACGGAATATAGGCTGAGCTGGATGGACAAATGTCTTTTTTCGGCCGTGCTAACTATGTTACTATATTACTATGAGATATACACCTTTCAAAAAGTTTAACTTTTGTCTCATCAGTCCACAGAGTATTCTCTCAAAAGTCTTGAGGATCAGCCAGATGTTTCCTTGCAAAACTGAGACTAGCCTTCATGTTCTTATTGCTCAGCAGTAGTTTTCACCTTGGAACTCTGCCATGCAGGCCATCTTTGCCCAGTCTCTTTCTTATGGTGGAGTCATGAACCTTAGCTGAAGTAAGTGAGGCCTGCAGTTCTTTGGATGTTGTTGTAGGGTCATTTGTGACCTCTTGGTCAGCTGGCCACTCCTGGGATGGTTCACCACTGTTCCATGTTTTTGTTATTTGTGGATAACTGTGGATAATGACTTTCACTGTGGTTCGCTGGAGTCTGAAAGCTTGAGAAATTACTTTATAACCTTTTCCAGACTGATATATCTCAATTAATTTGTTTCTCATTTGTTCCAAAATTTCTTTGGATGGCTGAAAGATGTTTAACTTTTGAGGTGCTTTTGGTCTACTTCACTTTGTTTGGCAGATCCTATTTAAGTGATTTCTTGATTGAGAAAGTTGCTTTGTTTTTCTGACTCCTGGTAATTGGCCTTCACAAGACTTTATAGATACAGTAATGTGCAGATTACAGATGTTTTTGTTGTGTTTCTGTTGCAGAAATGATCTAAGGATATGTGCACACGCAGCGGATTTGCAGCTGCGGATTCGCTGCAAATCCGCAAGTGATTTACAGTACAATGTTATTCCATGGGGAAAAAAAAAAACGCTTTGCACATGCTGCGGAAAAATCAGCGCGGAAACGCAGTGTTTGCTTTCTTCCGCAGTATGTCAATTTTTTGTGTGGATTCTGCAGCGTTTTTACACCCATTCTATTATAGGAATCTGCAGGTGTAAAAACGCATGCAAAATCCGCAGGAAATCAGTAGGAAATGCAGAATCCACGCAGAAAAATCCACACAGCAATCTGCAAGGTGTGCACATACCCTAAAAGCACATGTGTGCTTTTTATAGCTTTACATTTTCAGCATCTAATGCAATTTTATGAGGAAAATCTGCACCTAAAACTCAGCGTAGCTGCATAGATTTCTGAAGCGCCTCACAGGTAAGTTTACACCGAGCTAAAAAGCACAATGGGCATGAGATCTCTATAAATCCCTTCTACTTTGCTGGAACTGTAAGATGCTGAATTTTGGATGCAGCAAAATTAAGTAGTGACAAAAACCCACCAAAAATTCATAATGTGCACACAGCCTAGAAAGAACAAATTTAATTTTATTTAATAAAGGACATTTAAAATAAAATAACAGCCAGCTATTTGGTATCCTTATGAGCAATAACAACCTAAACTTTATATGAATTGCTATTTTCTTTCTCTCTTTCTGTTTCTCTCTTTCTCGCTTTCTCTCTCTTTTTCTCCCTCTTTCTCTTTTTTTCTGTTTTTCTCTCTGTTTTTCTCTCTTTCGTTCTGTCTTTCGTTCTCCATCACTTCCTTTAATTTTTTGGAGTTTTCCTTTCCTATAATATGTACATGATAGACAGAGGGATCTCTCTTTCTCTCTCTTTACTTCTTTCTCTCTCTTTTTTCTTCACTTCTTTCCCTCTCTTTCTTTTTTCCCTCTTTTTCTTTATTTCTTTCTCTCTCTCCATTCCTTTCTATCCCTCCTTTCTCTATAACTATTTGTTTCTCTCTTTCTCTATTTTGCTCTCTTTCTTCTTCTCTTTCTCCCTTTCTCTCTCTCTCTTTCTTTCTCTCTTTCTTTTTCTTTCTTTCTTTCCTTCTCTATCTCTTCCTTTCATTTTTGGAGTTGTTCTGTTCTATAATGACAGAGGGATCTCTCAGCATGTAATGAAATGGGCCTTTCATGAGTATTAAATGCCCTTCTTTGACTTTTGAGTTATTTGAAGGTATGGGATCTGGCATGTAAACAGTCATACCTCTAATTGGCTGCATCCTGTCTATCCCTTTTGTTCTGCATTTGTAGGACTTCTATAGGAGAACTTTCAGTTGTCTATGAAGCACAATTCTCTGGCTTGTTGCAATAAATCTCAAGCAATGGAAAATATAATTATATACCTCACTATTTTTTTATGTTAAAGAGGGAGAGATATAAAGAAGTAGATCAGCATGAAAATTACCGTAAGTCTGCAATTTTTCCTACAGAGGACAGAACTCTGAGGCCGGAGTCAGACACAATGTACAAAAATACGGACTGTATTGTATGGACGTAATACGCAGAAAAATTCCCTGAACAGTGATCCGTGTGTCATCCGTTGTCAAGGTATGGCTGCGTATTTTGCGCATGTAAGCATCCGTATGTAATCCGTATGGCATCCGTATTGCTTTTTTTTCTCGTGACCTTGCAAAATGGACATATAATGGTTTTTAGGCCTGAAAATAATCTAAACCATCATCAGCAACCCTATTTATTGCCTCTGCATCAGGTGGCAGCCCCCAATCTGGCCATTTTAGTGCTGTGCTTGTGTTGGAGTATTGTTGGTTGTTTGCCAAAATGTCTGACACACTTCAGTTCACCCCAATTGACCGAGTTCTGTACAACTGGGTTTTGTCCCGCCGCTTTGGTCAGCCATACCCAGTGATAGTTGATCCGAGGAGAAGGAGATGAATGTGGGTGCATCCGCATTTCAGGCAACGCCTCAATAAAGGCCATTTTCACCGCCTTTATGCATCTCTTCGGACACATATTGACAAGTTTTTCCTATATTGTCGGATGAGCATTGCCACCTTTCATGTTTTGTTGGAGACAGTGCGCCCAGGAATCACCTGAAATCTAATGGGTCTGAGAATAACAAATCACATGCCATACAGACCACCCGTATGGTGTCCGATTTTTACAGATAAACCATGTTTACATGTCCAGTATTTGGTCAGTATTTTACAACAGTATTTGTAAGCCAAAATCGGGAGTGGAAAAACAGAGAAAAAGTATAATAGAAACACGTCACCACTTTTGCATTTTTCACCCACTACTGGGTAAAAGATTGAACAAATACTGTGAAGTGTGAACGTGGCATTACATTACAACTACATTGGCTGAGCCACTGAGTTCACTGAATGGCCGGCATGCTGTTGACGTAATATCAGTGCTGCAGCCATTCCTAGATGCCTGGAACAACTGTGGAAACTCAATGGTAGACCCAATGTCACAAGTGTGTCACGTCCTCCTGGGAGATCGAGGGCTAGAAGATCACTACATATTGTAAATCGCAGATCTTCCATTTAGCCTGTGTGTTTGTGTCCCATATTATATGGATTTTGTTTACTTTGGTGCTGAAGAGGTTAACGACTTTCTATTCAGGTCAGGAACATGCAGCAGCTCCATTTCAGCTGCATCTGATCTGGTCTTTATAAAATCTGGCCAGACCTTGTCTTTCTTGCCAGTGAAAGTTTTGCTTCCTAGCTCCTTGGAGACGCTGTGCCGAATTGAAGTTCATTGTTGCTACTGGAGATTGTTTTGTGCTGTTTTTGTGTGTATACTTTCCTGATTGCCCTATTTCCATTTGGTTGGTACATTCCTATCCTTCTATATATTCCTCTCTATCTTTGTTGAGTGTTTGTATGTTTGTTGCTTTCTGTTATCCCTGTCTATCTTACATGTTGATACATTAGCATTTCTGTCCTGGGTCTCCTGGGGAAGGAAACAGCTTAGGGAATAACAGGAGAACAGTAAGGCTGGTAGACCAAACCTCCTCACCTTTAGACGTACATTGGGGGGCAGGAAAAGTTAGAGCTCCAGTCCTAGGGACAGTTCAGGGCCCTTTTCCCTAATCATGAATTGTCACAGTGTGACATTTTCACCTGCCCCACATTTTTCTGTATCTTGACATGGATCCTGTTGGTGGGACAGCTGAAGGGTCTGTCTTTTTAGCTGTCCTACCTATGATCTAAGGTCTCGTCACAGACAGCTGAATCAGAACCTAAAGTGAGGCTGTCAAATAGGTTTATTGGGGGTCGGGTTGAATTTGTTGCATTCTGGGATGCTTGCCAACTCTATTTCAGGCTTCGTCTGTGGTCATCTCGGAGTGCAGTACAGAGTGTGGGGAGTGTTGTCTCACTTCTTCAAGAAGACCCCACATCCTGCGCCTTCTCCCATCCGACTCATTGTCACTGCAGTCGGTGGATGGATTTTTCACAGCTCTTGGCCTCATTTATGATGACCTGGACCGGATCTCCCTTTCAGAGTCTAAGCTTTGTAAGATCCAGCAGGGAGACTGAAAAGCAGAGGAATTTTGTTCAGAATTACGTAGATGGATCACTGACACCCAGTGGAATGAGTCAGTTTTGTCATCGCCTGTCTGAACGGTTAAAGGGTGCATTGGTGCAGTATGAAACATTAGCGTCATTGAAGGCCACCATGGATATTGCCATACGTATCGATAGACACCTCAGAGACAGAGCTGTGGTAACCCCACCTCCTGTGGTACTTCCTTGTTGGAATATGTTTGGTGCAACAACTCCATCCCTGTCTATGAGTGTTTAGTTGCTAGATTTGTTTGCTGTTTATAAAGTTTGAACAAAAGAAATAATAAGATAAAAACTCCCAGAGGCTCAAACAGCGAGAGCATGTGACTGTATTTCCTGTTTTTCCTGTGTCTGTGTATGAGAGGAGAAGCAGCCTGCTGTAGATGATGCACAGATAGAAACACAGAAATAATTTATTCTTGATCTATTAAGCTTATCATATATTGTTCCTGATTGTTCCTGAATAAAGAAGCTCTGTTGTCACACGCTTGGAAAATATCGTAAATAATCCGCTGCCAACAAGTTATGGGCCCAGAGTGACACAGAACCCCAGAGTAACACAGCAACAGAAGCCCACAGCAAAAGCAGCACAGAAAACAGAGAAGATGTCCACTAGCAGCAATCCTGTCAAGTTCTCAGTGCCAATCTTCAATAACCAGAACTACCATTCCTGGAAATTCAAGGTGAAGATGCTGCTCATGAGAGAAGGTACGTGGAAATATACTCAGGAACAAGTGCATCATCCATTACCACATGATTGGCTAGAGAAGGATCAGAAAGCACAAAGTACAAACTCCCTCAGTGTACATGATAATCAGATTGTGCATACATGCAAGTGTGCAACTGCAAAGGGGATGTGGGATGAGTGACAGAAAGTGCATGAAAGCTCAAATCTCAGCAATAAGCTTTATCTCATGGGAAAGCTGTATCAGTCTAAGCTAATTGATCGACAGAATTTGCAGAACTATATAAGAAACATCCCAGAGATTGTGGAGTGTCTCAGGGGTATTGGAGAAGAAAGTAAAGATTTTCATGTTGCTGCACTTCTATTAAGTGGTCTTCCAAAGAGTTATGACACACTCGTGACTGCACTAGATCCACAGCCAGATGATGAGCTGACACTAGAGTATGTTAAAGGCAAACTTATGGATGACTTCAAGAGAAAAACACAGCATGTAAGCAGCAGTAATGAATCCTGAGCAGAAACAGCATTAAAGACACAGGATTTACCTAAATATAACAGCAATCTAAGAGAAACTCATGAATGTTTTGCCTGTAAAAAGCTCGGCCACCTTAAAGCAGACCGCAGAATTTGGAAAGCAAGAATGAGTCAGCTTAAAAAGCAGAACAGTCATCAAAGCATTTAATGCCAGCACAGGCCCATCTGCAAAGCATATATGGTGTATAGATTTTGGTGCAAGCAGTCATATGACAAATAATAAGGATTTCTTCACTGACCTTAATGAAAGCAAGTCAGAAAAGGTCATCTTAGCTAATGGTCACTATATGACTTCAGAAGGAGTAGGAGACTGCTACCTCCACTGTCCAGTTTCATCAGCACAAAGCAGAAGGTAAAGAAAGTTCTCTATGTTCCCAGCATTGAAAGCAATCTTCTGTCAGTAAAGAAGCTCACGCAAAAAGGGAATGTAGTTACTTTTAGAGTTTCATCTGCATCATCTCAAAGACGGGTCACACTATTGCAGAAGGAAATATCCAAGATTAACTTTATCAGCTAAAATGCAAAGAAAGAGTGTACAGTGCTAGACAAGATCTGCATAAGAACTGTATCCATGTATGGCACAGACGTCTTGGGCACAGAGACCCAGAAGCAGTAAGGAAGCTAGCTCAACTTGCAAATGATATTGAAATCAACCAGTGTAGTCAAATGATGAAGTGCACTAGCTGTCGTAAAGGGAAAATGTCCAGAAAATCCTTTCCTAAAATAAGCACCACTAGATCTGCACAGGCTTTGGATTTGCCACATATAGATGTATGTGGTCCAATGAGTGTTCAAACTCCTAGCAAGAAGAGATTTTTTCTCACATTTATTGATGACTACTCCAGATATACAGTCACCTACCTGCTTCACAGTAAGGATGATCAAGTTCCACAGAAACTTGAAGAATATCTTGCTGTAGTGTTTAACAAATTTGGAAGAATGCCAAAAGCCCTGCATGCAGATGATGGAACCGAATATACAAGTGGTAAGCTGCAAAGTATTTTGAAAAAGAATGGAATTATATTCCAGACTACTATTCCATACAACCCAGAATAAAATGGCATTGTAGAGAGAAAGAACTGTACTTTCTGTGAAAGTGGAATAAGTATGTTTGATGCGAATCTACCTACAACATAATGGGAGAAGCCATTGTGACAGATTATCTTCAAAACAGAGTGCCAGGTAAAAACACAAATAAAACTCCATATGAGCTATTGAACTGCGAGAAGCCTAACCTGAAGCACCTCAGGATATTTGGAAGCAAAATGTTTGTGTATGTTCCCAAAGAAAAACTTTCCAAGTGGATATCACAAGAAAGCAATGAGTCCTGTTGGGCTATAGTGAAATTCCAAAGGGATACAGAAACCTGCACCCAGAGACCAACACAGTAACAATCAGCAGAGATGTAGTGATTGATGAAAACGCTGTATCGCTCAAATTCCATGAAGTTACACCAGTTATTCAACCTAAGAAACAAGAACAAGAATCTCAATCACCAAACCCAGACACCGAAAAGGAAAACACTGAAGTGTGGATATGCTCTTAAGCCACCAAGGAAGACACAGAAGAACCAAGTCAACCTCCAGTCAGGAGATCAGAAAGGCCAAACAAAGGTATCCCAACTAGACGCCTTTCTTATATGGTCAGAACATTTCCTGAATCAGAGCCACAGTCATGGCAAGATATGCAAAAACTGCCTGCTCATGAGAAGCAGAAGTGGATAAATGCTGCTAATGAAGAGATGAAGTCCCTTCAGCAACTCCAGACATGGGAACTTACTGAACTACGACAATGAAAAAGAAATTGCAGAACTAGGTGAAATTCTCAACCAGCACTTTGAGACTAAGGACCTTGGAAATGTGACATATTATTTGGGAATCCAAATCCAGAGAGAGGAAGATGGGATTTTTTTTCTCAATCAAAGTTTTAAAATGTCTGCAATACTAAAATTTCAGCAATGAGAGTTACAGACAAGCAGTGAGGGCACTTCTGTACACAGCAACCACAACTTGTCCGGATATCACAGCCACAGTCGGAATTCTCTGCCGACGTGTAAGCAAGCCAAAGAGACTGGAATGCAATTAAGAGAATTCTTCAGTATCTTAAAGAAACTCAAAGGCTAAATTTTAAGATATCTGCATCAGAAGATTTCACTCTCAGAGGTTATGTGGATGCAGATTGGGCTGCAGATTCAAGTGATCAGAAATCAACAAGTGGTTACTTGTTCAAGTTAGGAGAAAATTCAATTTCTTGGTCCAGCAGAAAACAAGTATCAGTCACATTATATTCTACAGAAGCAGAATAAATGTCTGCTGCTTATGCAAATCAAAAAGTAATTGGTTGAATCAACTTTTGGAAGACTTCGGTAAGCCATTAGCTCAAACAGTAGTTATCTATGAGGACAACTAAGAATGCATTAAAATTACCAGCAGTGAGAAGATTAGTTCAAGCACAAAGCACATTGATGTAAAATATCACCACTTACGTGACTTAGTGGAACGTGGTGTTTGTTTATTGCAAGTCTGACACGATGATAGCTGATAGTATGACAAAGCCATTATCAAGAGCCAAGTTTGTGGACTTCAGAACCGCAATGGGACTAACAGGATAAGTAGTTGTTGAGTGGGGTGTTGGAATATGTTTGGTGCAACAATTCCATTCCTGTCTATGGGTGTTTAGTTGCTAGATTTGTATGCTGTTTATAAAGTTAGAACAAAAAAAACCTCTGCTGTGAAAGTATTGGAGACGACTTCCGAGCTGAAGCTCCCTCTGGTGGTTGCTGAGGGTATTGAACCTATGTGGAACACCAAGAGTCCTGCACCTGCAGCTGACGAGTGGTTGTCAGGTGATACTGACTGGCCTGATATAAGTGAGCTGACCTACCATGATCCTCGCCGGTGATCAATTGTTCTTCCTGGTCTAGGTTGGAATTCAGCTTGCTTTTCTGCTGTCTCCTGCTTGCATTCAGATAAGTCTCTTTCAGTTTTTTTTTACTGTGGTTTAAATTCCTTGCTTTTTGCTGCATTGCTTTTTGTCTTCATGCGGGTCCCCTTTGGGGGCTTTGGCTGGTTTCCATTTGTTTTTTGTATTTGTTCATTTGCTCCGTTCTTGTGTTATTTTACTGCTGGGTAGCTACGTGTCCACACCAGAGATCTGATATAGGTGGTCGAGACCGTGTAGTCTCAGTGTTTTTGGATTCAGAAGTGTTGGAGTTTTTCCTAGGGTTTTTCTGGGTTGCAGACAGTATTCTCTCCTGTGCTGTCCTATCTAGACAGTTTTGGGCCCCATCGGTTGCTCAATCTATTTTCTTTCTGTCTGTGTTCATATTTTCATCTTGTCTAACCTCCATTATATGTTTGGGGGCTTCCTACTCTTTTGGGGTCTACTCCGGGGCAGTTAGCTTTCTTCTTTCCATCTTCAGGGATAGCTATCTCTCCGGCTGTGACGAGGCGTCTAGGGCACTATCTAGGGCACCGTAGGAACGTCCCATGGCTGCTTCTAGTTGTGTGGTTAGTTTAGGGGTCTGCAACCTATTAGTTTCCAACCTCTCTGGTGTTAGGCTGCCTATGCGGTTTTTTGCTCCTGCCTCCTCAGCTACAAAAACATAACAAAACTCCCAGAGGCTCATACAGGGAGAGCATGTGACTGTATTTCCTGTTTTCCTGTATCTGTGTATGAGAGAAGCTAAAAAGAGAAGCCAGCGCTGCACATGATCAGCATGAAATACATTAAGTGCATCTGCACATATTAGTTTCTAACTGTTTTCTTAAAAATGAGACATTTGGCAAATAATTGATCAATTTTTTGAGCCACCCCGCCACGACAAGGCATTCTCATATGGGGCAGTCCTACTCTACGTTTTCTATTTTCGCTGTGCCATTACGGCCTCCTGAATATATTAAAAGCAAGACTGCAAAAAAAAACTGCAAAAATACTGCAAAAGTACCTGAAGCATTGCTGAATCACTCCCATGGTGCCAGTAAGGCAAGCGCAGATAAAAACCGACCAGGTCCAGAGATGGACATTTCAGGTCTGACCTCCACACTTGCCAAACCAGCAACCACAGATAAAGGGTGAAACAGGCCCAGACACAGGTGCACAATAACGCAGAGCCTGGGGCAGGGCAAGGCTGCTGTATGTGTGTACAGCAGCCTGGGTCAATCACCAAAAGAAAAAAAACAGATAAAATGGCATGCATAACCCGGCGCGCACGGCAACAAGTGGTGGTCAGCCACATACCAATAACGAAGAAAAAAAGAGAAGCCAGCGCCGCACATGATCAGCATGAAATACATTAAGTGCATCTGCACATATTAGTTTCTAACTGTTTTCTTAAAAATGAGACATTTGGCAAATAATTGATCAATTTTTTGAGCCACCCCGCCACGACAAGGCATTCTCATATGGGGCAGTCCTACTCTACGTTTTTTATTTTCGCTGTGCCATTACGGCCTCCTGAATATATTAAAAGCAAGACTGCAAAAAAAAACTGCAAAAATACTGCAAAAGTACCTGAAGCATTGCTGAATCACTCCCATGGTGCCAGTAAGGCAAGCGCAGATAAAAACCGACCAGGTCCAGAGATGGACATTTCAGGTCTGACCTCCACACTTGCCAAACCAGCAACCACAGATAAAGGTTGCTGGTTTGGCAAGTGTGGAGGTCAGATCCAAAATGTCCATCTTTGGACCTGGTCGGCTTTTACCTGTGCTTGCCTTACTGGCACCATGGGAGTGATTCAGCATGCTTCAGGTACTTTTGCAGTTTATTTGCAGTCTTATTTTTGCAGTTTTTTTGCAGTCTTGTTTTTAATATATTTTAGGAGGCCGTAATGGCACAGCGAAAATAGAAAACGTAGAGTAGGACTGCCCCATATGAGAATGCCTTGTCGTGGCGGGGTGGCTCAAAGAATTGATCAATTATTTGCCAAATGTCTCATTTTTAAAAAAACAGTTAGAAACTAATATGTGCAGATGCACTTAATGTATTTCATTTTGACCATGTGCGGCGCTGGCTTCTTCCCCTTTTCTTGTTCAATATTGGTACGTGGCTGACCACCACTTGTTGCCGTGCGCGCCGGGTTATGCATGCCATTTTATCTGTTTTTTTTTCTTTTTGTGATTGACCTAGGCTGCTGTACACACATACAGCAGCCCTGCCCTGCCTCAGGCTCTGTGTAATTGTGCACCTGTGTCTGGGCCTGTTTCACCCTTCATCTGTGGTTGCTGGTTTGGCAAGTGTGGAGGTCAGATCCGAAATGTCCATCTTTGGACCTGGTCGGCTTTTACCTGTGCTTGCCTTACTGGCACCATGGGAGTGATTCAGCATGCTTCAGGTACTTTTGCAGTTTATTTGCAGTCTTATTTTTGCAGTTTTTTTGCAGTCTTGTTTTTAATATATTTTAGGAGGCCGTAATGGCACAGCAAAAATAGAAAACGTAGAGTAGGACTGCCCCATATGAGAATGCCTTGTTGTGGCGGGGTGGCTCAAAGAATTGATCAATTATTTGCCAAATGTCTCATTTTTAAAAAAACAGTTAGAAACTAATATGTGCAGATGCACTTAATGTATTTCATTTTGACCATGTGCGGCGCTGGCTTCTTCCCCTTTTCTTGTATGAGAGAAGCTGCCTACTGTACATGCTGCACAGATAGAGACACACAAATGATTTATTCCTGATCTATTAACCCCTTAACCCCCAAAGGTGGTTTGCATGTTAATGACCGGGCCAATTTTTACAATTCTGACCACTGTCTCTTTATGAGGTTATAACTCTGGAACGCTTCAATGGATCTTAGCAATTATGAGATTGTTTTCTCGTGACATATTGTACTTCATGATAGTGGTAAAATTTCTTAGATATAACTTGCGGTTATTTATGAAAAAAATGGAAATATGGTGAAAATTTGGAAAATGTTGCAATTTTCAAACTTTGAATTTTTATTCCCTTAAAACAGAGAAATATGTCACACAAAATAGTTACTAAATAACATTTCCCACATGTCTACTTTACATCAGCACAATTTTGGAACCAACATTTTTTTTGTTACGAAGCTATAAGGGTTAAAAGTTGACCAGCGATTTCTCATTTTTACAAATTGCACAAAACCATTTTTTCTAGGGACCACCTCACATTTGAAGTCACTTTGAGGGGTCTATATGGCAGAAAATACCCAAAAGTGACACCATTCTAAAAACTGCACCCTTCAAGCTGATAAAACCATATTCAGGAAGTTTATTAACCCTTCAGGTGCTTCACAGGAGCTGAAGCAACTTGGAAGTAAAAAATGAACATTTAACTTTTGAGTCACAAAAGTGATCTTTTACAAACAATTTTTTTATTTGAACAAGGGTAAAAGGAGAAAATGGACAGAAAAAGTTGTTGTGCAATTTCTCTCCTGAATACGCCGATACCCCATATGTGGGGGAAAACCACTTTCTGGGCACACGGCAGGGCTCTGAAGGGAAGGAGTGCCGTTTGACTTTTTCAATCCAAAATTAGCTGGAATTGAGATTGGATGGCTCGGAAAGTAAGTAATGACATTTTGGAATGCAGACTTTGATGGGTGTCATGTTCAGTTTGCAGAGCCCCTGATGTTCCTAAGCAGTGCAACCCCCCCCAAGTAACCCCATTTTGGAAACTGGACCCCTAAGGAACTTATCTAGATCTGTGGTGAGCACTTTGAATCCCAAGTGCTTCACACAAGTTTATAATGCCCGGGCATGAAAATAAAAAATCCTATTTTTTTCCCACAAAAATAATATTTAAGTCACCAATTTTTTATTTTCCCAAGGCTAACAGGAGAAATTGGACCATAAAAGTTGTTGTCCAATTTGTCCTGAGTACGCTGATACCCCATATGTGGGGGAACCACTGTTTGGGTGCACGGCAGAGCTCGTAAGGGAATGAGTGCCATTTGACTTTTTCAAACCATTATTGGCTAGAATCCAGATTGGATGCCATGTCACATTTGGATAGCCCCTGATGTGCCTAAACAGTGGGAACCCCCCACAAGTGACCCCATTTTAGAAATTAGACCCCCTAAGGAACTTATCTAGATCTATGTGGGGCACTTTGAACCCCCAAGTGCTTCACACAAGTTTATAACGTAGAGCCGTAAAATTAAAAAATCATATTTTTTCCACAAAAATGATCTTTTCACCCCAATTTTTATTTTCCCAAGGGTAAAAAGACATCAAAATTTATTGTGCAATTTGTCCTGAGTACACTGATACCAAATATGTGGGGGTAAACCACTGTTTGAGTGCATGGCAGAGCTCGGAAGGGAAGGAGCGCAGTTTGACTTTTTCAACGCAGAATTGGCTGTACGCCATGTCGCGTTTGGAGAGCACCTGATGTGCCTAAACAGTGGAAACTCCCCACAACTGACACTATTTTGGAAACTAGACCCCCTAAGGAACTTATCTAGATCTGTTGTGAGCATGTTCAACCCCCAAGTGTTTCACTAAAGTTTATAATGCTTGGGTGTGAAAAAAAAAATTCCACAAAAATGATTATTTTAGTCCCAAACTTTTGATTTTTCCCAAGGAAATTGGACCCCAAAAGATGTTGTCCAATTTGTCCTGAGTATGCTGATCCCCCATATGTGGGGGGGGGGAATACTGTTTGGGTGCACGGCAGGACTCAGAAAGGAAGTAATGACATTTTGGAATGCAGACTTCGATGGGTGTCATGTTCAGTTTGCAGAGCCCCTGATGTACCTAAGCAGTGTAAACCCCCCACAAGTGACCCCATTTGGAAACTAGACCCCCTAAGGAACTTATATTGATCTGTGGTGAGCACTTTGAACCCCCAAGTGCTTCACAGAAGTTTATAACGTTGAGCCATAAAAAGACAGAAGTTGTACAGAAGTTTATAACGCCTGGGCGTGAAAATAAAAAATCACATTTTTTCCACAAACATGATCTTTTAGTACCCAGTTTTAAATTTTCCCAAGGGTAACAGGAGAAATTGTACCCCAAAAGTTGTTGTTCAATTTGTCCTGAGTATGCTGATACCCCATATGTGGGAGAAAACTACTGTATGAGCACACGTCGGGGCTCGGAAGGGAAGTAGTGACTTTTTAGAGCCAGAAAAATAAAAAATCATATTTTTTTCCACAAAAATAATATTTTCGCCCCCAATTTTTTATTTTCCAAAGGGTAACAGAAGAAAGTGGACCCCGAGAGTTATTGAGCAATTTGTCCTGAGTTCGCTGATACCCCATATGTGGGGATAAACAACTGTTTGGGCACATGGCAGAGCTCAGAAGGGAAGGAGCACCGTTTGACTTTTTCAACGCCGAATTGGCTGGAATTGAGATCAGACGCCATGTCACGTTTGCAGAACCCCTGATGTGCCTAAACAGTGGAAACCCCCCAATTCTAACTCCGACCCTAACCCCAACACACCTCTAACCCTAATCCCAACCCTAACCCTAAAGACAAACCTAACCCTAACACACCCCTAAACCTAATCTCAACCCTAACCCTAATCCTAACTTTAACCCCAATTCTAACCCTAACTTTAGCCCCAACCCTAACCCTAATGGGAAAATGGAAATAAATATATTTTTTTAATTTTATTATTTTTCCTTAACTAAAGGGGTGGTAAAGGGGGGTTTGATTTTCTATTTATAACGGGTTTTTATGATTGGCAGCTGTCACATGCTAAAAGATGCTTTTTATTGCAAAAAATAGTATTTGCATCATCACATTTGAGAGCTATAATTTTTTCTTATTTGGCCCACAGAGTCATATGAGGTCTTATTTTTTGCGGGACGAGTTGACGTTTTTATTGCTACCATTTTCGGGCATATGACATTTTTGGATCGCTTTTTATTACGATTTTTGGGAGGCAGATTGAACAAAAGCCAGCAATTCATGAATTTCTTTTTGGGGGGGGGGCGTTTATACCGTTCAGCTTGTGGTAAAATTGATAAAGCAGTTTTATTCTTCGGATTAGTATGATTACAGCGATACCTCATTTGTATATTTTTTTTATGCTTTGGCGCTTTTATACAATAAAAACAATGATGTATAAAATATAATTGTTTTTGCATCGCTTTATTCTGCGAGCTATAACTTTTTATTTTTTTGCTGATGATGCTGTATCACGGCTCGTTTTTTGCGGGACAAGATGACGTTTTCAGCAGTACCATGTTTATTTATATCCGTGTTTTTGTTCGCGTGTTGTTTCACTTTTTGTTCGGCGGTTTGATGATAATGATAAATCATTGTTTTTTTGCCTTGTTTTTTTTTAAGGAGGGTTCACTAAAGGGGTTAACTAGTGGGACAATTTTATAGGGCGGGTCATTACGGATGCGGTGATTCTAAATAAGTGTGCTTTTATTGTTTTGTTTTTATATAGATTAAATGAATTTATTGGGGAATATTTTTTTTCTTTATTTAGGAATTTTTTTTTTTACACATGTCATTTTTATTTTTTTTGCTTTTTTACTTTGTCCCAGGGTGGGACATCATTGTATAATATCAGATCACTGGTCTGACAGTTTGCACAGCACTCTGTCAGACCAGCGTTCTGACAGGCACTGCAGCAGGCTTTCTCAGCACCTGCTCTCAGCAGGCACTGAGGAAGCCGCCTCCCTGCAGGACCTGGAAGGACCCCTTGGCCATCTTGGATCCGGGGTCTTGTAGGGAGGAGGCCCTCGGAACAACGCGATCACATCGCGTTGCTCTGAGGGTCTCAGGGAAGCACGCAGGGAGCCCCCTCCCTGCGCGATGCTTCCCTGTACTGCTGGCACACTGCGATTATGTTTGATTGCAGTGTGCCAGGGGTTAATGTGGTTTAAGGTTCGTGACCGCTCCTGGCACATAGTGCCGGGTGTCGGCTGTGATAATCAGCTGATACCCGGCGGCGATCAAGTGCGCTCCCCCCGGGAGCGCAGCTGATTGCATATTGCGTACTATTCCGTCCATGAGAATTAAGTCCAAGGGCACATGGACGGAATAGTACGTCTGATGGCAGAAAGGGCTTAAGCTTATGATATATTGTTCCTGTTTGTTCCTAAATAAAGAAGCTCTGTTGTCACATGCTTGGAGAGAATCCTGAATAATCCGCTGCCAACATTCCTAAAGTTGAAGTTCTCCCTGTGTGCTCTGAAGGACCTATGCAGTTAGAGGGATTCCCCCCCCCCGTTATTGGTCTCTTGCAGTTCGCCGCAAAACGGGGTGTGCTTTGACTGTGGCAAAAAGGGTAATTTCATTGGGGTTTGTCTGTCTATACCTAAGCACCAGAAACCATCAAGAAAACTTCTGACCCCAGATTGTGTAGAGGATTACAACCTGGGCATATACAGTATATCACTTACTCATGAGTATCTCAGTTATCTTCCTGCAGAACTGGTTATAGATATGAAAACTGAGACAATATCTGTCCTACTTGATATTGGGGCAGGAGCCAATATGGTGGATGCTCGGTTTGCTCAAACCAATGGTCTCTCCTGTAGGAAGCTGGCAATGTCTATTCCATATTTGCAATAGACTCTACCTGTGGGTCGGGGAAAATAGCAATCATTTGGTGTTTGTATATTTGTTGCTTTCTGTTATCCTTGTCTGTCTTACATTTTGATACACTAGCATTTCTGTCCAGGGGCAGGGGGAGGACACAGCTTAGGGAATAAGAGAGAACAGTAAGGTTGGTGGCCCAAACCTCCTCACCTTTAAAGGTACCTTTGGGAGCAGGAATAGTTAGGGTCGCAGTCTTAGGGATGGATCAGGGCCCTTTTCTCTAATCACGAACAGTCACAGCGTGACACCCAAGGATCGCGAGTACAACATGTTGTTTATTTTTATATACCAAGATTTTCTGAAAAGGACATTTGAAATTTAAATCCTTCGCAACTTTGTTTACATGTGCTGCTGTATTTCCAATAAATTAGTTTAATTCACATGCAAATTAGATATTAACTTCCTTGGATGTGATAGAGCACCTAAAGAGCCACTGATTCTTGACTCTAGACAACTTAGGCAAAATAGTTAGTCCCATCAAACTGTAAATGGATGCCATTTGCTCAGCCCTTTTAAGCCAATCTAGCCAATTCAAGAGTAAGGACTCTGCCATGACTGGTCTGAGATATCAACCTTTTCCTAAAGAAAGTTCTTGGTTACTTCTTGATTACTTGGATGTGCAGTCTACAACTTATTTTTAACGATGGTAAAGTTTTTGATTGCTTTAATCTCATCCAGTTATCAACTTTAGAGGGATATAGTGAAAGCCCTGTGGCGCTTCACTTTTTCCACTTATTGACATTAGTCTTCAGAGTGCTCTATGGTCCATGTAATGAGTAATGACATTGATACACTGATACCTCTACTGGGGAAAGTTTGTTCCATTTTTGTACTGTTAGTCTCTTTCTGACTACAGCTCTGCTAATGAAATTGGGAAAACTTCAGAGACCGAGTCAAGTAAATATTCCCTTTTTAGCAATACCACTACTTTACTGCCCCAAAGATTCATATTTGCTGCATATAAATCAGCTTCATTATAACATTGTGACAGCAGCCACTACCAGATGGATCTTTTGAGTTTTCTGCATTCTGTGTTATTAGGGTTTTTCCCACTAGATACATTTATCAGACATTCTAGAAAAGGTGATAAAAATAAAATCATTGACTTGCCTTAGAACAGGGTCTCAAAGTCCCTGGGTGAATGGAGTGACCACTACTCTATTCACTTCTGTGATTAGTAGAGTTGAGTGAAACAGGTCGGTCAGATTCGAAAGTCGCCGATTTTAGCCAAAGTCACGTTTTGTTGGCCGAAACCCGACCATAGCGTGCAGTCGGCCGAGCGGTCGTCGACCCGAGCGCCCAAGTCGGATTTCCCCGAATGCTTGCAGGCGCCTTTTTTTCACCAATGAGCAAGGACGTACACTGTGGGCAATGAGATGACATGTGCAGCGGTGCCGTGCGGCTTTTTAGCGGCGCCAGATTCAAATCCCCTGCCAAAGCCGCGTCGGCACCACTCATTGGCTGAGCCGCCCGCTGGCTCTGCCAATGAGCGGTGCCGCACCGCTTTGGCGGGGGATTTAAATCCCGCGCCACTCATTGGCTGAGCCGGCAGGCGGCTCAGCCAATGAATGGTTCCTTTGCAGCTTTGGCGGGGGATTTGAATCCCGCGCCGCTCAAAACAGCTCGGCACCGCTCCTTGGCTGAGCCGCCCGTCGGCTATGAAAATGGGCACTGTATGTGTGCTTACTGTCCTCCACTCCCTGCTGACTTTTATTCCCCATTGACTTGCATTGGGGTCGGATTTTCGACTCCGACCCGAGCATTTCCGTTAGTCGGCCAACTGCGTTCGACTCGACTTTTGAGAAAGTCGAGTTTCACGAAACCCGACTCGACCCGAAAAAAGGCAAAGTCGATCATCTCTAGTGACTAGTATAGATAACTGTTGCTTCAGAAGCAGTGAGAGTGCAAGCAGTCAGATACCAACCATTTCTGACTGCTGGGTCTCAAGAAAGAGATTTTACCTAATGGTTCTTACAAGTTAGCCACATAAAAATCCAAACCACTTACTATCATACAATAAAAATAATGTGCCATTAAAAAATTATAAATTTAATTGAACCTTTTGTGCCCAATCAAGAAAATGCGCTGTCAAAATAATTATTTTTCTATTTCCAAAATAATTGTCCTGGCATTTGTGGTTTCTAGTTGTAGCAGTTCCTTTCTGTACTTTTGTCATACTTTCAGTGCCCTAGGTGAGGTCTGTTCCTACTGCACATAATGGAACTCATCCGTAAATTTCTTTGGGCTCTATTGACATAAATGGAACTCTTAGAAAGCAATAGGAAGCCGAACATACACAGTGTAAGTCATATTGCAGATAACAGCAATGCAATAAAGAACCAAGAAGTAAAAATAAGTTATGTGGATGGGCAATTTGCATTATAATTTATTATAATAAATTGACTGAGGCGAGACTAGACCTATGATAGTTTATACACTCCTCAACATTGAAATTGCTACACCCAGGAGGAAAAGTCGTGATATTATGGAAATTATAGGATTGATATACATGTTAATGATATGCAAACGATGGAAAAATGGAAACAAAATTTTGAGAACATCTCAATTTATTCAGTATCGAGTATGCACAGAAATCCCTGCACTTAAACGCCTTGCCTGCTATCAATGAGATGATTAAACTGAATCATGAAAATGCAGTCTAATCTGTAGGCACCATGTTATAGAGGTTGTCCACTAATTTAACATTGGTGGCCTATCCTTATGATAGGTCATCAAGTCTGATCGGTGGGGTGCGACACTCGGCTTCCATGTCAACCAACTGTTGTCGGTATCGGTCAGCGCTGACCAGTTATCGAACTGCACAGAGCAGCTCCGTCTACTCTATAATGGCCGCGGCCAAGTACTGACCATCTACATCCTATTCAAATCAATAGGGACGGATGTGCAGTACTCAGCTGTGGCCACTATACAGTAGAGTGGAAGGAGCTGCGCTGTGCTCTCTGAGGAGGCCCACCAGGAGCTACACTACTCTAACTGTATCGGTGTACACAGCGAGTCGATACAGTTACACTGCAGCAGAGCAGGGAGAATCAATCTCCCTGCAATCCCACTTAGCCGCTATGGGGCCCCTGAGCAGACGTGGGGGCCCCGTGCCAGCAGTGGGCCCCCCACCCATCATCCCAAGTTCAGTTGTGTCAGCATCCAGCTGATACAGCTGACCACATTGATGAGAGAAGGAGCGTTACACTCCTTCTCCCATCATCCCCTGTCAACGCCTGACGTCACTGACACCGACACTGACAGCAGGCACGATAATGTCACTGCTTGGCGCCCGCTGTCTGGAAATGAGCAGGAACTCAGAGCAGCGGAGGAACCAGGAGGAAGAGAGGTGAGTATTGAATTTATTATTTTTATGGGATGCTTTACATTATATAAAGTGACTGTTTGCGTATGGGGAGGGGGTGTGTGCAGTATGCTATAGAGTTTGCCTATGGAGAGGGTGAGGGTGCAGTATACTATAGAGTCTGCCTATGGGGAAGGGGTGGGTACAATATACTATAGAGTCTGCCTATGGGGAGGGTGTGGATGCAGTATACTATAGAGTCAGCCTATAGGGGGTGCAGTATGCTATAGAGTCTGCCTATAGGGGGGTGCAGTATACTGTAGAGTCTTACTATGGGGAAGGGGTGTGTACAATATACTATAGAGTCTGCCTATGGGGAGGGTGTGTGTGCATTATAATATAGACTCTGCCTATGGGGGTGCATTATACTATAGAGTCTGTTTATGGGGGTGCATTATGGAGTCTGCCTACTATAGAGTTTGCCTATGGGGGTGTATTATACTATAGAATCTGCCTATGGGAGTGCATTATGCTATAGAGTCTGCCTAAGGGGGGTGCATTATACTATAGAGTCTGCCTATGGGACGGTGCATTATGCTATAGAGTCTGCCTATGGGGTGTGCATTATACTATAGACTCTACCTATGGGTGGGTTGCATTATACTATAGAGTCTGCCTATGGGAGTGCAGTATACTAAATAGAGTATGCCCATGGGGAATGTATTATACTATCTAGAGTCTGCCTATGGGGAGTGCATTATACTAAATAGAGTCTGCCTATGGGGAGTGCATTATACTAAATAGAGTCTGCCTATGGGTAGTGCATTATACTAAATAGAGTATGCCCATGGGGAATGCATTATACTATATGGAGGCCTATGGGGAGTACATTATGCTATAGAGGCCTACGAGGAGTTCATTATACGATATTCAGAACTATCTGGTGCATTATACTATATGGAGGCTATCTAGGGGGCCATCATACAGTGTAGAGATCATAGTGACGGGGCCATCATACAGTTTTGGAGCCATTAAACAGTTTGGGGGTTACTAAGCAGTCAGTATACTGTGTGGGTGGTACTCTACAGTGAGGAGTACCGTTGAGCGAAACAGGTCGTTCATTTTAAAAAATCGCCGATTTTCGCCAAAGTCGGGTTTCATGAAACGAAACCCGACCGTGGAGTGAGTTCGGTCACGTGTTTTTTAACCATTTTGCTGGAGTCGGTTTTTCCCCTACACTTTAAGCGCCTTTTTTCGGCCAATGAGCAAGGACGCAGGCTGTGGGCAATGGAATGACATGGCCAGCACCATCTTAGAGAAGGGCATTGCAGTGATTGGCAGGGCCTGAAAAAAAAATTACTTTCTGCTGATAGCGATTAGCTGTACAGTGACTGTGCAGTGAGAGTGAGGATTTTGCTGTGTGCAGCAACGCTGGTTCTTAGGCTGCCTGCCAGTGACGCTGTAGAAATTGCTTGTGTGGAGCATCAGATTTGATTAGTAGGCTGTCTACCTGTGATAAGGGGCAATTAATTTGGTGGAGTAGCAGAGCTGCCTGCCAGTGACAGTGTACAAATTGCTTGTGTGGAGCATCACATCTGATTAGTAGGCTGCCTGACTGTGATAAGGGGGCAATTATATTATATTATATTATTATATTATATATATTATATTATATTATATTCCCCCTTTTATTCCCCATTGACTTTTGCATTGGGGTCGGATTTTCGACTCCGACCCGACCATTTCCGTTAGTCGGCCGACTTCGTTCGACTCGACTTTTGAGAATGTCGGGTTTCACGAAACCCGACTCGACCCGAAAAAAGTCAAAGTCGCTCATCTCTAGTGAGGAGTCATTATACTGTGTATAAGGGAGCTCTACAGGGGGGAGACTCGGGAAATTATTAGGGTATGTGCACATGTTGCGTATTTGCCTGTGGAATTTTCTGCGCAGATTTTACCTCTATTGGCAGAAAACGCAGGTAAAAATCCGTGCTTTTTTGATGCGGATTTTCATGTGTTTTTTCATGTGGATTTGTATGCGTTTTTGTAAGCTAAATAAAGATATGTTATTTAACAAAAAAAAGAGTTGTGATGTTATTTCTTTGTCCAACCTCTTCTTTTACATACTCCATTGAACATCATAATATCATCACATGCCATGTTCAAATATAATGTTTACACACACAAAACAAATATAAGTGAATATCTATAGTTATATTTATCTATCTATAGATATGTCTATCTATAGATATACAGTGGGTTCGGAAAGTATTCAGACCCCTTTAAATTTTTCACTCTTTGTTTCATTGCAGCCATTTGGTAAATGCAAAAAGTTCATTTTTTTCTCATTAATGTACACTCTGCACCCCATCTTGACTGAAAAAAACAGAAATGTAGAAATTTTTGCAAATTTATTAAAAAAAGAAAAACTGAAATATCACACGTAGAGTTGAGCGATACTTTCCGATATCCAAAAGTATCGGAATCGGAATGGTATCGCCGAATACCATTAAAATATCGGCGATACCCGATACCGATACCGGAAATCCAATGTAAGTCTATGGGAACAAAATATCGTAACTAAAAAAACCTCTTTCTTTCCTTGTAAACACTAAATATACACACATAGAATACATATATATATATATATATATATACACATGTCATTGTGACATATATATATACATATATTTATAGTTTATACACTTCTACATAGTAAAATAGCCTCTGATTCAATTGCCGGGTAAAGTCGGCTTTTGTGAAAAGACAGAAGCACCCGACATGAAATGACACTTGGTTTACATAGAGTTAACCATGTCTTTTCATGTAGTTTGATATCTAATTTGCACAAACAATTACATGAGTGTAAGTGTGAAAAATTTCACACCTGTAGGGGTTAATTAAAGGTGTAAATTCGTTGTAAAAAAAACTGACTTTTTTGCTACGAATTTACACCTTTAATTAACCCCTACAGGTGTGAAATTTTGCACACTTACACTCATGTAATTGTTTGTGCAAATCAGATATCAAACTACATGAAAAGACATGGTTAACTCTATGTAAACCAAGTGTCATTTCATGTCGGGTTCTGCATTTTCACAAAAGCCGGCAATTGAATTAGCGGCTATTATACTATGTAGAAGTGTATGAACTATAAATATATATATATATATATATATATATATATATATATGTGTCACAAACTCAATGACATGTATATATATATATGAGGTGTAAAATTGCTGAAAAAAAATGCGTGGGCTCCCGCCCTATTTTCGCAACCAGACAGACAAAGCCAGTGAGTGGGGGCAGATAATAATAGCCCAGAGAGGGACCATTATTTTTGCCCCCCCTGGCTACTAACATCTGCCCCCAGACACCCCAGAAAAGACAAATCTATAATTAGATTCGCCCTTTCTGGCACTTTGCCCGTCTATTCCCATTGCCCTGTAGCGGTGGCGAATGGGTTAAAAAGGGGTGAAAATGACCTTGCAATTGAAAGGTCACTTTAAGCCAGGTTAATAATTGAGAGCTGTCAATTAGACAACTATCAATTATTAATCCTATTGTATGAAAGAAAAATCAAACACACACACTTTAATAAAAAAGAAGTTTGATGAAATAATCACACAGTTTTTGACCATATTTTATTTACCTGCTAAAACCATTTCCTGTAATAAAAATAAAATAATAAAGCAAAATTATTCTTACCTACCCCATGCACAGTCAGGTCCCACGGTGTAATCCTTCAGAAAGGGTTAATGTTTACTGCAGGGACCGCAGCTAATGCTGCAGCCTCACAGTAAACCCCCAAATGAATGAGCTCCTCTCCTCGCTGACAGGAGAGGAAGTGGAAAGCTTAATTGATTGCTTTCCACTTTCACTTCAGGTCAGCCAGGGACACCATCAGTGACGTCAGAGGGAACTGATTAACAAAAATAGGGGTTCCCTTTGAAAAAAAAAATGGCGTGGGGTCCCCCCTATTTTTGTTAACCAGCCAGATGAAGCAGACCGCTGAGGCCTGGATTTTCAGGCTGTTAAGGAGCCAAGATCCATGGACCTTGCCAGCCTGATAATACCAGGCCACAGCAGTCTGCATATCTTGGCTGATTAACAAAAATAGGGGATCCCCTCGAAAAAAATTGGCGTGGGGTCCCCCCTATTTTTGTTAACCAGCCAGATGAAGCAGACCGCTGAGGCCTGGATTTTCAGGCTGTTAAGGAGCCAAGATCCATGGACCTTGCCAGCCTGATAATACCAGGCCACAGCAGTCTGCATATCTTGGCTGATTAACAAAAATAGGGGATCCCCTCGAAAAAAATTGGCGTGGGGTCCCCCCTATTTTTGTTAACCAGCCAGATGAAGCAGACCGCTGAGGCCTGGTTTTTCAGGCTGGTAAGGATCCAATATCCATGGACCTTGCAAGCCTGATAATACCAGGCCACAGCAGTCTGCTTAGCTTGGCTGGTTAACAAAAATAGGGATCCCCTCGAAAAAAAAGCGGCGTAGGGGTCACCCTATTTTTGTTAACCAGCCAAGTAAAATGCAGACTGCTGCGGCCTGGTATTAAAAGACTGTCAAGGCCCATGGATTTTGGCCCTCAACAGCCTGATAATACCAGGCTACAGCAGCCCCACATTTGGCGCATCAAAAGATGTGCCAATTGTGGCACTTTACCCGGCTCTTCCCACTGCCCTGTAGCGGTGGCAAGTGGGGTAATAAGGGTTAATGTCACCGTTGATTGCACGGTGACAATAAGCCCGGTTAATAATGGAGAGGTGTCAATAAGACACCGATCCATTATTAATCCCAAAGTTATTAAATGTATAAAAAAAAGACAAAGCAAGAAAAAAGTATTTTAATGAAATAAAAGAGACAACACAGTTTTCATTTCTTTTATTATACTCTCATTCCTGCGACGCCATCGATCTCCTGTAAAAAAAGAAAAAAAACAAACCAACAGTATACCACCTGTCCGACGCAGTCCATAGTAACGACAGTCCCACGACGATCCAGCTGTGCTACATCGCAATGACAGGCAGAGCCTGTCATCGCAACGCAGCACAGCTGATTACCTGCTTCCCCGGCGGTGACGTCATCGGACTGACTGCTTTACGGCCGGGATTACCCAGCAGTCACTGCAGTTATCGCGAGAAACTGCATGTGACCGCCGGGGAAAGATGATGGCGGCCATGAAGCAGTCCAGGCCGTGACCGCCGGAGATCTTCTGCCAGGTAAGTGCCGCTGACTCCTGACAGACCCGACCGACGGACACTGACAGTGACAGTGACATTCCGATTCCGGTATCCGATATGACGAAAATATCGGAACTCGGAATCGGAATTCCGATACAGCCAATATCGGCCGATACCCGATATTTGCAGTATCGGAATGCTCAACCCTAATCACACGGTCATAAGTATTCAGACCCTGTAGATAGATAGATCTATAGATAGATAGATAGATACCGTAGATAGATATATCTATAGATATATTTACCTATCTATATATACTGTATATCTATAGACAGAAAAAATATGTGTTAGGCCGGGGTCACACTTGTGAGAAAATCGCACGAGTTTTGCACCTCAATACGTGGTTTCGCCACTGCCACCGGCACTCGGACCGAAGCGTTCAGCTGCATAGAAATACATGCAGCCGCACACTCCGGTCCCGAGTGCCAGCGGCAGTGCCGGGTATTAAGGTGCGAGGCTCGTAAGAGTTTATCGCAAGTGTGACCCCGGCCTTAAATGCAATATCTGTTTAATTAAAAAAAAAAAAAATGGAAGAAAAACTGGCATGGGCTACAGCACAATTTTCTGCGCCAGAGAGGGAAAGCCAACGACTGGGGCCGTTGCTTATAGCCTGGGAAGCGGGTAATACCCATGGATCTTCCCAGTCTATGAATATCAGCCCGCAGCTGTATATTTAGCCTTTACTGGCTATTAAAATAGGGGGACTCCCCAAAAAAATAGCATGGGGTAACCCTATAATTAATATCCAGAAAGGCTATGCAGACAGCTGCGGGCTGGATATTGCCCCCCTGGCTGCAAACACCAGCTCACAGCCGCCCCAGAAATGGCGTATCTCTAAGATGCTCCAATTCCGGCACTTATCCTCTCTCTTCCCACTGTCCTGTAGCGGTGGCATATGGGGTAATAGGGGGTTGATGTCACCTTTGTATTGTAAGGTGACATCAAGTCCGGTTAGTAATGGAGAGGTGTCAATAAGACACCCATTCATCACTAATCCTATAGTTGTAAATGGGTAAAATAAGCACACAGCCAGAATAAAGTATTTTAATTAAATAAAACACAACACATTTTCCCATCTTTATTATACACTTAATTCATGCGACGCCCTCGATCACCTGCAAAAAAATAAAAAGATAAACTCAACAGTATACTCCCTGTTCTGACATAATCCATGTAATAATGAGTGTCCGAGGACGATCTCTCCTATAGAGCTGTCACATCAGGAGATGTGACTGCTCTACAGGGCCTCCAGTGACACACTGACAGGAGACAATGGCTCCTGCAGTGTTATCACTGAGGGGTCACTTGAGTTCATCCTCTTACTTGACGGCAATGCTGCATGAGAATTTTCCCGTGCAGCAGCGCAGTCAGTGACAGGATGAGATCCTGTGACCTGACGGCGGAGTGATACGCTGCCGAAGGATATCTTCCTCATTGTATCACAAGAAGCTCCTGGAGAGCGGTCACATCTGCCGATGTGACCGCTCTCCACGGGAGATAATCGTGGGACAGTCATTATTATATGGATTACTGTTGTGAACGTTTTGGAGACAACTTTGGAGCTGAAGCTCCCTCTGGTGGTTGCTGAGGGTATTGAACCTATGTTGAATACCAAGAGTCCTACACCTGCAGATAACGAGTGGTTGTCAAGTGGTACTGACTGGCCTGATATAAGTGAGCTGACTTCCCATGATCCTCGCCGGTGATCAATTGTGCTTCCTGGTCTAGGTTGGAATTCAGCTTGCTTTCCTGCTCTCTCCTGCTGGCTTTCAGATAAGTCTCTTTCAGTTTTTTTGCTGTGGTTTGAATTCCTTGCTTTTTACTGCATTGCTTTTTGTCTTCAGCCGGTTCCCCTTTGGTGGGCTTTGACTGGTTTCCGTTCTTTTATGTATTTGTTCATTTGCTCAGTTCTTGTGATATTTTACTGCTGGGTAGCTACGTGTCCACACCAGAGATCTGATATAGGTGGTCGAGACCGTATGGTCTCAGTGTTTTTGGATTCAGAAGTGTTGGAGATTTCCTAGGGTTTTTCTGGGTTGCAGACAGTATTCTCTCCTGTGCTGTCCTATTTAGACAGTTTTGGGCCCCAGCGTTTGCTCAATCTATTTTCTGTCTGTGTTCGTATTTTCATCTTGTCTAACCGCCATTATATGTTTGGGAGCTTCCTACTCTTTTGGGGTCTACTCCGGGGCAGTTAGCTTTCCTCTTTCCATCTTCAGGGATAGCTATCTCTCCGGCTGTGCCGAGGCGTCTAGGACCACCGTAGGTACACTTCACGGCTGCTTCTAGTTGTGCGGTTAGTTTAGGGGTCTGCTACCTATTAGTTTCCAACCTCTCTGGTGTTAGGCTGCCTATGCGGTTTTTTGCTCCTGCCTCCTCAGCTACCAAAACTTAAAAGATTACGTTGAAACAGGGAGTTTATTTTTTTTTTACAGGGGATCGAGAGCATTGGGGATTAGCAGTATGGTGAGTATGTATGTGAGTTTTTTTTACTATTCAACACAGTAGCCGGATGATGGGACTACTACTGTCCCATCATCGGCTACTGATGTCACTGTAGCAGACACAGCGGGATGTGACTAGTAGTCCCATCGGACGATGCCTGCCTACACACAGACACACACACACACAGACACACAGCCGCTCACACACCCGCACACAGACACACACAGACTTGCACACACACACATAGATACACACAGACACACGCACACAGACCCGCGCATAGTCTCCGCCCACACACTCTTTCTCCTCCCTATCTGCAGTGTTTCTCACATACACATCTGCAGCAAATCCACAGATCTTTTAAACCTGTGGTTTTGCTGTAGATTTGACTGACTCAATGCAAGTCGATGGGTGCAGAAACGCCGCAGAATTGACATGCTGCGGAAAAAAAACGCTGCAAATCCGCATGTATTTTTCCGCAGCATGTGCACACCAAACCTTAAATTCACATAGACTATCATTGGCTGTGCACTACACTGTGGATTTGATGTAATTACGCGCTTCCAAAAACGTTGCGGATCCGCACCTAAATCCGCAGCATGTACTGTGACTGTCAAAGGGGCACACAGAGCATTATTACTTTCTAGGTTTCTAGGGGGAAAAATGTGGGCACTGTTTCCTAGGACACTTGCACATGACGTTACTATATTCTAGAGGTTTTTTTTTTAACATCTAGAGGCACACTGTTCCACAGAGCAGATGCGGTATTAGGGACACTTATGGCCTCAGTGGCTCAGTATTGGGTTATCAGGTGCAGTAATAGGGACACATACGGCAACAGTAGCTCAGCAGTGCGGTATCAGCAGGATGAAGAGTTTGTGCAGGTTGGGAAGAGATGGTGATGGGGCTGGAAATATGAGAAGTGAAATGTGTCTTTGTTGTAATCTCTGCAGCTGAGTCCTGGCTAGAAGAAGTTGTCATGTCGCTCTGGGCCAGATGGAAAAGAAGGGAAAATTGAACAATTCCATCAGAAAGAATGTCATCTTTAAGTCATCAACTATAACTGTGCTGTAATCTTTCAAGTTCCTTAGGACTGGTATCTACCACAGACCAAATGGTGGTAAAATCAATGTTGGTCTTTATGTAGAGATTATTTTTAGCAACAGCGTGGTCATCTGCTGAGGTTCTCCTACATCCACTATTAGAGTGCGTCACCATAGTTGTAATCAAGGGTACCTGGTTAAGGGCCCACAGAGAAATTTTGCCCCCCCCCCCCCTGAATCAAAACCCTAGCTACGCCTGTGCCGAGAACAGTTGATCGGCGGGGTGCTGGGTGTCACACCCCGACCGATCAGACATTCATGACCTGTCCTAAGGATAGGCCACCAATATTAGAGTAGTGGATAACGACTTTAACCCCTTAGTGACAAAGCCAATTTGCAGCTTAATGACCGGGCCAATTTTTACAATTCTGACCACTGTCACTTTATGAGGCTATAACTCTGGAATGCTTTAATGAATGCAGCTGATTCTGAGAATGATTTTTCGTGACATATTGTACTTCACGTTAGTGGTAAAAAAAATTTGATATGACTTGCGTTTATTTATGAAATAAGCGGAAATATGGTGAAAATGTTGAAAATTTAGCAATTTTCAAACTTTAAATTTTTATGCCCTTAAATAAGAGAGATATGTCATACAAATTTCTTAATAAATAACATTTCCCACATGTCTACTTTACATCAGCACAATTTTGGGAACAAAATTTTTTTGGGTTACGAAGTTATAAGGGTTAAAAGTTGACCAGCGATTTCTCATTTTTACAACACCATTTTTTTTTAGGGACCACATCACATTTCAAGTCACTTTGAGGGTCTATTTGATAGAAAATACCCAAAAGTGACATTCTAAAAACTGCACCCCTCAAGGTGCTCAAAACCACATTCAAGAAGTTTATTAACCCTTTATGTGCTTCACAGGAACTGAAGCAATGTGGAAGGAAAAAATTAACATTTAACTTTTTTTTCAAAAACTTTACTTAAAAACCAATTTTTTTTATTTTTACAAGTGTTAGGCTACTTTCACACTTGCGTTTTTTTGCTCTGCGTTTTGAGCGCACATGAAGCGCATTAAAAAAACACATGCAAACGCTTGTAAACGCTGCAATATTTAGTCGCATCAGCATACGCATTTCGATAAAAAACGCAGCGTTTGTCTGCGATTTCATGCGTTTTTGCATGCGTTTGCGTTTTTTTTGGCGCATGCGTTTTCTATTTGTCACATTATCATCTCTGCCTCCATCATTTCTGCCTCCATCAGCTGTCTCCATCATCTCTGCCTCCATCATCTCTGCCTCCATCAGCTGTCTCCATCATCTCTGCCTCCATCATCTCTGCCTCCATCAGCTGTCTCCATCATCTCTGCCTCCATCATCTCTGGCTCTATCATCTCTGGCTCCATCATCTCTGCCTCCATCAGCTGTCTCCATCATCTCTGGCTCCATCATCTCTGTCTCCATCATCTCTGTCTCCATCATCTCTGCCTCCATCAGCTGTCTCCATCATCTCTGCCTCCATCAGCTGTCTCCATCATCTCTGCCTCCATCATCTCTGCCTCCATCAGCTGTCTCCATCATCTCTGCCTCCATCATCTCTGGCTCTATAATCTCTGCCTCCATCAGCTGCCTCCATCATCTCTGGCTCTATCATCTCTGGCTCCATCATCTCTGGCTCCATCATCTCTGGCTCCATCATCTCTGCCTCCATCAGCTGTCTCCATCATCTCTGCCTCCATCATCTCTGCCTCCATCAGCTGTCTCCATCATCTCTGGCTCTATCATCTCTGGCTCTATCATCTCTGTCTCCATCATCTCTGGCTCCATCATCTGTCTCCTTCATCTCTGCCTCCATCATCTCTGGCTCCATTATTTACAGAAAAATTGCGTGCGTGCAAAAGCGCTGACGAGCGCAAAGCCATGCGCACACCAGCGCCCCATAGACTGCAATGTTATTTTTTGCGCATAGCATGCGCACACGTGCGCACGCGTTTTTTTAAAGCGGTTGGGCGGAAAAAAAAATGCAACATGTAGCGTCTGGCGCGTATGGGCGCACACCGGGAAAATGCGCAGCGCACAACAAACGCACATGAACGCGTGCAAGCGCTAGACCCTGCGCCCGCCATGTTAAAGATAGGGGAACATTGCGCATGCGTCCGATAGCGCAAGATGCGCTGCGCAAATAAACGCAAGTGTGAAAGTAGCCTTAAAAGAAAAAATGAACCATAAAATTTGTTGTGCAATTTCTCCTGAATACGCCGATACCCCATATGTGGGGGTAAACCACTTTTTGGGCGCACGGCAGAGGTCGCAAGGAAGAAGCGCCGTTTGACTTTTTCAACGCAGAATTGGCTGGACGCCATTTCATGTTTAGAGAGCCCCTGATGAGCCTAAACAGTGGAAACCCCCAATAAGTGACCCCATTTTGGGAACTAAACCCCTTAAGGAACTTATCTAGATGTGTGGTGAGCACTTTGAACCTCCAAGTGCTTCACAGAAGTTGATAACGTAGAGCCGTGAAAATAAAAAATCATATTTTTTCCACAAAAACGATTCTTTAGCCCGCTATTTTTTATTTTCCCAAGGGTAACAGGAGAAATTGGACCTCAAAAGTTGTGCAATTTTTCCTGAGTACGCTGATACACCATATGTGGAGTGGAACCACTGTTTGGGCGCATGGGAGAGCTTGGAAGGGAAGGAGCGCCATTTTGTAATGCAGACTTTGATGGAATGTTCTGCGGGCGTCATGTTGTGTTTGCAGAGTCCTTGATGTGCCTAAACAGTAGAAACCCCCTGCAAGTGACACCATTTTGGAAACTAGACCCCCAAGCAGCTTATCTAGATGTGTGGTGAGCACTTTGAACCTCCAAATGCTTCACAGAAATTTATAAACGCAGAGTGTTGTGAATGTGTTAGAAATGAATTCTGAGCAGAAGCTCCCTCTAGTGGTTACAAACAGTACTGAACCATTCAATGAAGATTGGCAATCAGGAGTTACAGACTGGTCTTATATAAGGGAGGTTCCCTCCCATCATGGTTGCCTTTGATCAATTGTTCTTGTCTCAACTGTGGTTCCTGGTTCACTAGGAAGCTTTCTGAGTCTTGCCTGCATCTTCTGCTATCAGATAAGATATTTTCTGCTTTTATTTTTGTGCTTGCTTTTTGCATTGTTCCCTGCACTTCTGTGGAGGTCAGCCAGGTCCCCTCCAGGGGCTTGTGCTCCTCTCAGTTTATCTGAGCCACTGTTATTTGTTCATTTGCCTTTTCCAGTTTTTTCAGTGGCTGCGGCTTATTTTGTGACACCAGAGAACTAATTTAGGTGGTAGAGGTCGTTTGATCTCAGGTGTTTTTGCAATTAGTAGAGTTGGTATTTTTTAGGGTTTTTCGGATTGCAGTAAGTGTCCTTCCTATCCCTTTCTGTCCAGGTAGTTTGGGCCCCAACGTTTGCTCATACTATTTTCTGTCTGTGTCTGTATTTCCTCTTGTCTAACCGCCATTACATGTTTGGGGACTTCCTATGTTCTTTGGGGATCTGCTCCAGGGCAGATAGCTTTCCTCTTTCTATCTTTAGGTGTAGTTAACCTCTCAGGCTGTGACGAGGCGTCTAGGACCAACGTAGGAACGCTCCATGGCTGCCTTTAGTTGTGGTGGTTAGTCAGGGTACTGCAATCCAGTAGATTCCAACCTCTCTGGTGTATTGCCGTTTTTGCCTGCTCTCCTCAGCTACCAAATCATAACAGCAGAGCCGTGAAAATAAAAAATCATTTTTTTCCTCAAAAATGATTTTTTAGCCAGCTATTTTTTATTTTTCCAAAGGTAACAGGAGAAATTAGAACCCCAAAATTGGTGTGCAATTTGACCTGAGTACGCTGAAACCCCATATGTTGGGGTAAACCACTGTTTGGGCGCACGGCAGGGCTCGGAAGGGAGGGAGCGCCATTCGACTTTTTGAACGCCACGTCGTGTTTGGAGACCCCCTGATGTGCCTAAATAGTGGAAACCCCTCAATTCTAGCTCCAACCCTAACCCCAACACACCCCTAACCCTAATCCCAACCCTAAACCTAACCCTAATCCCAACCCTAATTGTAACCCTAACCCTAATTGTAACCCTAACCCTAATTGTAACCCTAACCCTAATTCCAACCCTAACCCTAATTATAACCCTAACCCTAAGGCTAGGTTCATATTGCGTTTTACCAGCCCGTTCAACACATAGCATTGACGGGCTGGTAACGGTATACCATAACGCGATCGCGTTATGCTATACCCGCTAGCGCAGAGGAATCAGCAGATGATTCATCTGCGCTAGCGGTGACGGAGCCCAGACACTGCAGCCCGCATCCGAGGCTCCGTCACTGAATGACGGCACGTCTCGAACGCATGCCGCTTTAACGGCATGTGTCGCGATGCGCCCTCAAATGGGGGTGAATGGCAGCATTAACGAACTGCGTTACACCTCGTTATATCCAGCCTAACCCTAACCCTAACCCTAATTGTAACCCTAACCCTAATGGAAAAATAAAAATAAATAAAATTTCTTTATTTTATTATATGTCCCTAACAAAGTGGGTGATAAAGGGGGGGTTTATGTACCATTTTTTTTATTTTGCTCACTGTGATAGTTTATCACAGTGATCAAAATGTACTTTTAGGAGAATGAATGAAACATTTTTTGAATCTGCCTCCAGGCAGATTCGACGGGCGCACTGCGCATGCGCCCGCCATTTTTTTTACAGGATGAAGAGGACGGGAGAATCGGAGGACAGGGGGCGCTGCAGGAGCACAGAGGGGACATGGGGAACACCTTGAGGTACCGGGAGGTGATCGGGGGTCCTGGGGACCCTATTTCTCTCCCCTCTGATACGGTTTAGGTACCCTTAATGACCGCCGTTAAAAGGCGTATCGGCGGTCGTTAAGGGGTTAAAGAGCAAAAGGAGCTGAGTAGAATTATATATACTTTTGTTGGAAAAAATTCAGTATAACCTGTGTTTTCATCATTTAAATTTCTGCTTTTTCTGGGATCTTTGGTCCAGTGGGTGGTCCTATCAGTGACTGACAGCTCTATTTGTATACAGTATGTGTGCATACAAAGATAGCTGTCAGACACTGATAGGAGTACCCACTGGTCAAAAAATCCCAGAAAGAGCAGAAGTTTAAATGATGAAAAGGTTATACGAAATCTTTCCTCACAAAATTATATATTAATCCACTTGGCACGCCTGCTCTACAGTATGATGCCTGCGGATCGGACTGCATTTTCACTGTGACAGGTTCCCTTTAATGGTTGTTAATAGTTGTATGAGGAATGTTCTGCCATGCTGAATGCACTTGCGCAGAAAATCATCAAGTTCCGCTACTGGCAGCTTACTTTATACTTTACAATTGCTGACCAATGATGTCCCAGATGTACTCAATTAGAGACAAGTCCGGAGATATTAAAGGCCATGGTATTATGTTTAAGCCATGCAGACTGCTCACAGTAGCATGGGGAATATGCAGCCTGGCATTGTCGTGTTGAAAAAACACTCCTGGAATACCCGGAAATGGTCATACCACTAGTTCCACAACCAAATCAATGTAATGCAGATCTGTTAGTGTATCTGGAATGATTACTAGAGGCGTCCAGCTATCATGCATTATACCACCCCACACCTTAATCTCGGGATTAAGATCAGTGGGACATTGCTTCATGAAGGCCTTTTCATGGTGTTGCTCACCTGGACTCCAGAGTAATCTCCGGCTATCATGGCATCTAACAAAAGAGCAGGACTCTTTTCTGAAGAGGATAGACTTCTGTGAAGAGTATTGGAGATATAATTCTATATCAATCATCTGTATCCTATTGGGCATGGAATTATAAAAACCCCTTTATCTTGTGCTGTGGTAACAAGACACCTGACTAGCTTCAAACAACCTTCTACAGGAAGACCCCCTGTGAATCCAAGCCATGCGACCTGAGTGCTTTGTTCAGCTAGCTAGGATTTAATAAAGGAGTTATGGGAATACTATACATCCTAGTTGTACATTGTATCTATTTCCGATATCCCAAGAACAGGGCAAGTGCCTGCCTGGCTCTCAAGCCATTTTAACATGCACGGGAAGAGAGATACATAGAACAGCCAGGTAGCAAAATTGTGTTTAATCTCTATGAGTAGTAGGGGCTCGGTCGGATCTAATGGCACCAAAACCGCTGCCCTATGACCACCCAGAAAGGAATTATGATATTTCAGAGGTTTTGGGAGCTTTATCAGGGTAGGGGATTTAGGTAAAGCCCAGAGGACAGGAGGGGCGTGACTCAGAGGGTTAAATGCTTGTGTGAAGCATATTCTACTGCTTTTTCTCTGGAAGGTTACGATGACACATTGTGTGAGGAGAAGTAACACACAAAGGGGACCACAAGCCTCCCATGTGTCAGCCCCTTCCCCGAAAGTCAGACCATTCATCTAACTGGTAATTGATTATATATTCTGATTATATCTTTTGTCCTACCACTATAGTATTTGTATATCTGACCATTATATATGTATAACCAGTTTGTATATAGTGCATTGTCTAGTGTTCCCTTAAGGCGATTAAATACAGCTCTTGCAAAAATTAAGAGACCTCTGCAAAATTTTCAGTTTGTCTGATTTTTCTCTTTATAGGTATATTTTTGAGTAAAATGTAAATTGCTCTTTTATTCTATAAACTACTGACAACATATCTCCGAATTTCCAAGCAATACATTTTGTATTTATTTTCAGAAAATGAGAAATGGAGAAAATAACAAAAAAATGCAGTGCTTGCAGACCTCAAATAATGCTAAGAAAACAAGTTCATCATCATTTAGAAACAACAATACTAATGTTTTAACTCAGGAATAGTGTTGAGCGATACGATACCGCAAGTATCGGGTATCGGCCGATATTAGCTGTATCGGCCTTTCGATACTTAGTTCCAATATTTTCGTCATATCGGATACCGGAATCGGGATTGTCACTGTCACTGTCAGTGTCCGTCGGTCGGGTCTGTCAGGAGTCAGCGGCACTTACCTGGCAGAAGATCTCCGGCGGTCACGGGCTGGACTGCTTCATGGCCGCCATCATCTTTCCCCGGCGGTCACATGCAGTTTCTCGCGATAACTGCAGTGACTGCTGGGTAATCCCGGCCGTAAAGCAGTCAGTCCGATGACGTCACCGCCGGGAAGCAGGTAATCAGCTGTGCTGCGTTGCGATGACAGGCTCTGCCTGTCATTGCGATGTAGCAGAGCTGGATCGTCGTGGGACTGTCGTTACTATGGACTGCGTTGGACAGGTGGTATACTGTTGGTTTGTTTTTTTTCTTTTTTTACAGGAGATCGATGGCGTCGCAGGAATGAGTGTATAATAAATTAATGAAAACTGTGTTGTCTCTTTTATTTCATTAAAAGACTTTTTTCTTGCTTTGTCTTTTTTTTATACATTTAATAACTTTGGGATTAATAATGGATCGGTGTCTTATTGACGCCTCTCCATTATTAACCGGGCTTATTGTCACCATGCAATCAACGGTGACATTAACCCCTTATTACCCCACTTGCCACCGCTACAGGGCAGTGGGAAGAGCCGGGTAAAGTGCCACAATTGGCACATCTTTTGATGCGCCAAATGTGGGGCTGCTGTAGCCTGGTATTATCAGGCTGTTGAGGGCCAAAATCCATGGGCCTTGACAGTCTTTTAATACCAGGCCGCAGCAGTCTGCATTTTACTTGGCTGGTTAACAAAAATAGGGGGACCCCTACGCCGTTTTTTTTTCGAGGGATCCCCTATTTTTGTTAACCAGCCAAGCTAAGCAGACTGCTGTGGCCTGGTATTATCAGGCTTGCAAGGTCCATGGATATTGGATCCTTACCAGCCTGAAAAACCAGGCCTCAGCGGTCTGCTTCATCTGGCTGGTTAACAAAAATAGGGGGGGACCCCACGCCAATTTTTTTCGAGGGGATCCCCTATTTTTGCTAATCAGCCAAGATATGCAGACTGCTGTGGCCTGGTATTATCAGGCTGGCAAGGTCCATGGATCTTGGCTCCTTAACAGCCTGAAAATCCAGGCCTCAGCGGTCTGCTTCATCTAGCTGGTTAACAAAAATAGGGGGGACCCCACGCCAATTTTTTTCGAGGGGATCCCCTATTTTTGTTAATCAGCCAAGATATGCAGACTGCTGTGGCCTGGTATTATCAGGCTGGCAAGGTCCATGGATCTTGGCTCCTTAACAGCCTGAAAATCCAGGCCTCAGCGGTCTGCTTCATCTGGCTGGTTAACAAAAATAGGGGGGACCCGACACCATTTTTTATTCGAAGGGAACCCCTATTTTTGTTAATCAGTTCCCTCTGACGTCACTGATTGTGTCCCTGGCTGACCTGAAGTGAAAGTGGAAAGCAATCAATTAAGCTTTCCACTTCCTCTCCTGTCAGCCAGGAGAGGAGCTCATTCATTTGGGGGTTTACTGTGAGGCTGCAGCATTAGCTGCGGTCCCTGCAGTAAACATTAACCCTTTCTGAAGGATTACACCGTGGGACCTGACTGTGCATGGGATAGGTAAGAATAATTTGCTTTTTTATTTTATTTTTATTACAGGAAATGGTTTTTGCAGTCAAATAAAAGATGGTCAAAAACGTGTCTTTATTTCATTAAAATGATTTTTAATTAAAGTGTGTGTGTTTTATTTTTATTTCATGCAATAGGATTAATAATTGATAGTTGTCTAATGGACAGCTCTCAATTATTAACCTGGCTTAAGGTCACCTTTCAATTGCAATGTGGCTTTAACCCCATATTAACCCATTCGCCACCGCTACAGGGCAATGGAATAGATGGGCAAAGTGCCAGAAAGGGCGAATCTAATTATAGATTTGTCTTTTCTGGGGTGTCTGGGGGCAGATGTTAGTAGCCAGGGGGCGCAAAAATAATGGTCCCTCTCTGGGCTATTATTATCTGCCCCCATTCGCTGGCTTTGTCTGTCTGGTTGCGAAAATAGGGCGGGAGCCCACGCATTTTTTTTAAACAATTTTACACCTCATATATATATAATATATATATATATATATATATATACATGTCATTGAATTTGTGACTAGTGTTGAGCGATACGATACTGCAAATATCGGGTATCGGCCGATATTGGCTGTATCGGAATTCCGATCCCGAGTTCCGATATTTTCGTCATATCGGATACCGGAATCGGAATTGTCACTGTCACTGTCAGTGTCCGTCGGTCGGTCTGTCAGGAGTCAGCGGCACTTACCCGGCAGAAGATCTCCGGCGGTCACATCCCGGGCTGCTTAATGGCCGCCATCCTCTTCTCCCCGGCGGTCACATGCAGTATCTCGCGATAACTGCAGTGACTGCTGGGTAATCGCGGCCGTAAAGCAGTCCGATGACGTCACCGCCGGGAAGCTGGTAAGCAGCTGTGCTGCGCCGGGATGACAGGCTCTGCCTGTCATTCCGATGTAGCAGAGCTGGATCGTCGTGGGACAATCGTTACTATGGACTGCGTCGGACAGGTGGTATACTGTTGGTTTGTTTTTTTTATTTTTTTACAGGAGATCGATGGCGTCGCAGGAATGAGAGAGTAATAAAAAAAATGAAAACTGTGTTGTCTCTTTTATTTCATTAAAAGACTTTTTTCTTGTTGTGTCTTTTTTTTAAACATTTAATAACTTTGGGATTAATAATGGATCGGTGTCTTATTGACACCTCTCCATTATTAACCGGGCTTATTGTCACCGTGCAATCAACGGTGACAATAACCCCTTGTTACCCCGCTTGCCACCGCTACAGGGCAAGTGGGAAGAGCCGGGTAAAGTGCCACAATTGGCACATCTTTTGATGCGCCAAATGTGGGGCTGCTGTAGCCTGGTATTATCAGGCTGTTGAGGGCCAAAATCCATGGGCCTTGACAGTCTTTTAATACCAGGCCGCAGCAGTCTGCATTTTACTTGGCTGGTTAACAAAAATAGGGGGATCCCCACGCCGTTTTTTTTTCGAGGGGATCCCCATTTTTGTTAACCAGCCAAGCTAAGCAGACTGCTGTGGCCTGGTATTATCAGGCTTGCAAGGTCCATGGATATTGGATCCTTACCAGCCTGAAAAAACAGGCCTCAGCGGTCTGCTTCATCTGGCTGGTTAACAAAAATAGGGGGGACCCCACGCTAATTTTTTTCGAGGGGATCCCCTATTTTTGTTAATCAGCCAAGATATGCAGACTGCTGTGGCCTGGTATTATCAGGCTGGCAAGGTCCATGGATCTTGGCTCCTTAACAGCCTGAAAATCCAGGCCTCAGCGGTCTGCTTCATCTGGCTGGTTAACAAAAATAGGGGGACCCCACGCCATTTTTTTTTCGAAGGGAACCCCTATTTTTGTTAATCAGTTCCCTCTGACGTCACTGATGGTGTCCCTGGCTGACCTGAAGTGGAAGTGGAAAGCAATCAATTAAGCTTTCCACTTCCTCTCCTGTCAGCCAGGAGAGGAACTCATTCATTTGGGGGCTTACTGTGAGGCTGCAGCATTAGCTGCGGTCCCTGCAGTAAACATTAACCCTTTCTGAAGGATTACACCGTGGGACCTGACTGTGCATCGGATTGGTAAGAATAATTTTGCTTTATTATTTTATTTTTATTACAGGAAATGGTTTTAGCAGGTAAATAAAATATGGTCAAAAACTGTGTGATTATTTCATTAAACTTCTTTTTTATTAAAGTGTGTGTGTTTGATTTTTCTTTCATACAATAGGATTAATAATTGATAGTTGTCTAATTGACAGCTCTCAATTATTAACCTGGCTTAAAGTGACCTTTCAATTGCAAGGTCATTTTAACCCCTTATTAACCCATTCGCCACCGCTACAGGCAATGGGAATAGACGAGCAAAGTGCCAGAAAGGGCAAATCTAATTAGAGATTTGCCCTTTCTGGGGTGTCTGGGGGCAGATGTTAGTAGCCGGGGGGGGGGCAAAAATAATGGTCCCTCTCTGGGCTATTATTATCTGCCCCACTCACTGGCTTTGTCTGTCTGGTTGCGAAAATAGGGCGGGAGCCCACGCATTTTTTTCAGCAATTTTACACCTCATATATATATATACATGTCATTGAGTTTGTGACACATATATATATATATATATATTTATAGTTCATACACTTCTACATAGTATAATAGCCGCTAATTCAATTGCTGGCTTTTGTGAAAATGCAGAACCCGACATGAAATGACATTTGGTGTACATAGGGTTAACCATGTCCTTTGCTATCTGATTTGCACAAACAATTAAATCAGTCTATGTGTGCAAAATTTCACACCTGTAGGGGTTAATTAAAGGTGTAAATTCGTAGCAAAAAAGTCCGTTTTTTTTACAACGAATTTACACCTTTAATTAACCCCTACAGGTGTGAAATTTTGCAAACATAGACTGATTTAATTGTTTGTGCAAATCAGATAGGAAACGACATGAAAAGACATGGTTAACCCTATGTACACTAAGTGTCATTTCATGTCGGGTGCTTCTGTCTTTTCACTGAAGCCGGCTTTACCCGGCAATTGAATCAGAGGATATTTTACTATGTAGAAGTGTATAAACTATACATATATGTATATATATATGTCACAATGACATGTATATATATATATATATGTATTCTATGTGTGTATATTTAGTGTTTACAAGGAAAGAATGGGGTTTTTTTAGTTCCGATATTTTGTTCCCATAGACTTACATGGGACTTCCGGTATCGGTATCGGGTATCGCCGATATTTTAATGGTATCGACGATACCATTCCGATTCCGATACTTAGGGATATCGGAAAGTATCGCTCAACACTATTTGTGACACATATATATATATTTATATTTATAGTTCATACACTTCTACATAGTATAATAGCCGCTAATTCAATTGACGGCTTTTGTGAAAATGCAGAACCCGACATGAAATGACACTTGGTGTACATAGGGTTAACCATGTCTTTTCATGTCCTTTGCTATCTGATTTGCACAAACAATTACATCAGTCTATGTGTGCAAAATTTCACACCTGTAGGGGTTAATTAAAGGTGTAAATTCGTAGCAAAAAAGTCCGTTTTTTTTTCAACGAATTTACACCTTTAATTAACCCCTACAGGTGTGAAATTTTGCACACATAGACTGATGTAATTGTTTGTGCAAATCAGATTGCAAACGACATGAAAAGACATGGTTAACCCTATGTACACCAAGTGTCATTTCATGTCGGTGCTTCTGTCTTTTCACAGAAGCCGGCTTTACCCGGCAATTGAATCAGAGGATATTTTACTATGTAGAAGTGTATAAACTATACATATATGTATATATATATATATGTCACAATGACATGTATATATATATATATATATATAATATATATATATATGTATTCTATGTGTGTATATTTAGTGTTTACAAGGAAATAAAGGTTTTTTTAGTTGCGATATTTTGTTCCCATAGACTTACATGGGACTTCCGGTATCGGAATCGGATATCGCCGATATTTAGTGATATCGGCGATACCATTCCGATCCGATATTTTTAGATATCGAGCAGTATCGCTCAACACTACTCAGGAAGAGTTCAGAAATCAATATTTTGTGGAATAACCATGATTTTTAATCACAGCTTTCATGGGTCTTGGCATGCTTTCCACCAGTCTTTCACACTGCTTTTGGGTGACCTTATGCCACTCCTGGTGCAAAAATTTGAGCAGTTCTTCTTTGCTTGATGGCTTGTGACTATCCATCTTCCTCTTGATTACATTTCAGAAGTTTTCAGTGGGGTTCAGGTCTGGCAATTGGGCTGGCCATGACAGGGATTTGATGTGCTGGTCCCTCATCCACACATTGATTGACCTAGCTCTGTGGCATAGCGCATTGTCCTGCTGGAAAAAAACAATCCTTAGAATTGGGGAACATTGCCTGAGAAAAAGGAATCAACTGTTTTTCCAGGATAACCTTGTATGCAGCTTGATTCATATGTCCTTTGCAAAGATTAACCTGCACAATTCCAGCCTTGCTGAAGCATCCCCAGATCATCACCGATCCTCCACCAAATTTCACAGTGGGTTCAAGACACTGTGGCTTGTACGCCTCTTCAGGCCTCCGTCTAACCATTAGAAGACCATTGTTGGGCAAAGCAGAAAATTAGACTCATCGGAGAAGATTACCTTACTCCAGTCCGCTATGGTCCAATCCTTATGGTCTTTGGCAAACTTCAGCCTGGCTCTCCTTTGCTTCTCATTGATGAAAGTATTTTTTCTAGTTTACATGACTTGAGTCCTGCCTCTAGGAGCCTGTTACAAACTGTTCTTGTCATGCACTTCATTACAGCTGCCATTTGCCATACCTTTTGGAGGTCACTTGAAGTTACCTGCGGTTACTGAGTGACATTCGAATAAGATGACCGTCATCCCGGTCAGTGGAGAGTCGTTTTCGCCCTCTGCTGGTCTGTAGCTTTGTTGTCCCCAATCTCTGCTGCTTGACCTTGTTGGCATGGAAAAAAGTTATTTTTTATTCCTATTACTTTTCGGATATTACTAGCACTTGTTTTGAAATCCAGCTTGTCCTATTGCAAGAGGATTGTGAACACCGCAGCAGTTTTTTTTTTATACTTTTCTTCATTAAATAAGATTTGGTTCAGGTGATCACCTAATCAGAAGAACATTAAGTGGAATGAGGTGTACTCTGGTTTGAATTCAACTGACACTGAATGGAATGGCTGTCAGACATGTAGAGAAGCTGATTTTTATAAAACTCTTAATTTTTGCCAGAGCTGTATATAACATAACCTTATGCTGCTCTTTTATCCTAATCCATGAATCCACATGTCCGTTTCTCGGCCTAATTTCACCAGCTACTATGGCTGGTTTCTGGCCCATCTGGCCCAATATAACCCTGTTAACGGACTAGTCATATATTGAACAAGGAACAAGTATGTGGTGCCATGTTAGTGACTGCATGGGCCACCTTCTCTCACTCCCCATGCCTCCCTGGGCCTGTGTGAACGGGGGTGTCTGTATAAACCTGTGCCAAGCTGACCTTACGTGTCCACAGGGGGTATCATGCTGGTCCAAGTGGAGAGGCCTTACCATATGATCGCGCTGACTTAACATTGACGTCAGGCGGAGTGGAGTGATGTGGATCCTTCACGTTCATCACAAGTGGTGGCAGCATGCTGGGAACAAGATAATAGTGTATGAGTGTGTGACCCATACTCCCAGATGCTAAGACTACCAGCAGTTGCCACTGGGGTCTTAAGATCAGCTCAGTACTAGACAGTCTGGTTGCATATACTGTAAGTTGTGTGGGTGCATCAGATTGCAACTCTGTGTCAGTAACCAAAGAGTGCAAGGATGGCCAGTGGCACCAGCGGCAGAGCCAGGGAGATGGCCAATGCCATGGATGGTGGAAAGGAGGTGGAAGTCGATGTTGTTCAAACAGAGGAGGAGTTCAGCCCATGCTCCCCATGGAACACGTTGCCGGCGGTCAGTCCCGCAGTGGGCCCATCCCCCCAGCCTCAGATGACCTACTGCAAGCAGCCCTGGCCATTCTCTAGGCTGGAGACAAGGCCACCTATGACACTCTCATTGCAGAACATTGCAAAGAAGCTGCAGAATGGCAGCAGGAGCGTGAGCATCAGCAACAAATGCTTCAGCTCCAACTCTAGTTGCAGACCTCAGCCTGTCGCAAGTCCCCAGAGATCCGGATCCCAAAACTACGGGTGGAGGACTGGACAAAGCAGGGTGTTATGTTTCGGTAACTGAGGAGTGCAGTAAAAAGGCAATACACCAGAGCAGTTTGGAATCTATGAGATTGCAGTACCCTGACTAACCACCACAACTAGAGGCAGCCGTGGAGCATTCCTACGTTGGTCCTAGACGCCTCGTCACAGCCTGAGAAACTAACTACACCTAAAGATAGAAAGAGGAAAGCTATCTGCCCGGAGCAGATCCACAAAGAACATAGAAAGCCCCCAAACATGTAATGGCGGTTAGACAAGATGAAATACTGACACAGACAGAAAATAGTATGAGCAAACGTTGGGGCCCAAACTTCCTAAATAGAAAAGGATAGGAAGGGCACTTACTGCAATCCCAAAAAACCCTGAAAAGCACCAACTCTACTAATTTCAAAAACACCTGAGATCACATGACCTCTACCACCTAAATTAGTTCTCTGGTGTAACAAAATCAAAACATCAGCCACTGAAAAAACTGGAAAAAGCAAATGTACAAACATCAGTGGCTGAACTAAACTGAGAGGGCAAAAGCCCCCGGAGGGGACCCTGAAGGCCCCCACAGAAGTGCAGGACAAAATGCAAAAATCAAGCACAAAAACAAAAAGAAGAAAATGTCTTATCTGTTAGCAGGAGATGCAGACACGACACAGCAGGCTACAAAGGAAACAGGAATCAAGGATTGAGACCAGAACAATTGATCACCGGCAACCCTGATGGGAAGGCGACTCCCTTATATAAGACCAGTCAGTAACACCTGATTCCCAATCCTCACAATCTTCACTGGACAGTCCAGTACAGCTTGTAACCACCAGAGGGAGCCTCTGCTCAGAACTCATCTCCAGCCCATTCACAACAGTACCCCCCCCTTGAGGAGGGTCACCGAACCCTCTTTTGAGCAACCAGGTCGTCAGGATGAGTTCTATGATACGCATGGATGAGTCCTCCTAGCATGGATGTCCGAAGCAAACACCCAAGAATTGTCTTCCTGACCATAACCTCTCCACTTAACCAAATACTGGAGTTTCCGTCTAGAAAAACGAGAATTCAATATTTTCTCAACCACAAACTCCAGATTGCCCTCAACCAAAACAGGGTCAGGAGGCACAGCAGTATGAACCACTGGCTCAACAAACCTCTTCAACAAGGACTTGTGGAACACTTATGGATCTTAAATGTCCCTGGAAGAAGCAAACCAAAAGAAACAGGATTAAGAATCTCCATGATCTTATAAGGTCCAATGAACCTAGGCTTAAATTTAGGAGATGCCACTCTCATAGGAATATTTCTTGAGGACAACCAGACCAAGTCCCCCACTTTAAACCGAGGACTATCAGTCCTATGCCGGTTAGCAAACCGCTGGGCCCTCTCCTGAGAGAGGGACAACTTCTCCACCACCTGGTCCCAAATCCGCTGCATACGCTCCACAACAGAGTCAACACCTGGACAGACAGAAGCCTCCGTCTGTCCTGAAGAAAATCGAGGTGAAACCCAGAATTACAGAAAAATGGAGACATCAAAGTGGCAGAGCTAGCCCTATTATTAAGAGCAAACTCAGCCAAAGGCAAAAAAGAGACCCAGTCATCCTGATCAGCAGACACAAAGCATCTTAGATAAGTCTCCAATGTCTGGTTTGTTTCTCTCAGTTTGACCATTGGTCTGAGGATGATGAAAAGAGAACTCGGCACTCAACTTAGCGAAAAGGGTAAATATTTATTGTAGTCCACGGTAGTGAAACGTTTCGGTCCTAAATTTCGGACCTTCATCAGCCACATTAAGTACCGGGAGGGGTAGAAATACCCAATTCAGAGGTAAGCAGTAGATACTGTTGGATCAGGTAGATCTCCAAAGTAAGGGTTAAAGGTGAGTATCTGGGTGAGAGTTTTAAGTCAGGTCTCCGCTGCATGCCGTGGGAGGGACGCGGTATCCGCCGCTGGTCCTTGTGCAGTCACCCCTCCCGGTACTTAATGTGGCTGATGAAGGTCCGAAATTTAGGACCGAAACGTTTCACTACCGTGGACTACAATAATATTTACCCTTTTCGCTAAGTTGAGTGCCGAGTTCTCTTTTCATTATCTTCACGGTGTAGGAACCTACTCTGGCACCTTTCAGGCTGTGCACACAATTTATCTTTATACATTGGTCTGAGGATGAAACGCCGAGGAGAAAGACAATTGAACACCAAGTTTAGAACAAAAGGTCCTCCAAAATCTGGAAACAAACTGGACTCCTCTGTGAGACACAATGTTCTCAGGAATGCCGTGTAAACGAACCACGTGCTGAAGGAACAAAGGCACCAATTCAGAGGAGGAAGGCAACTTAGGTAATGGCACAAGATGTATCATCTTGGAAAACCTATCACAAATCACCCAGATGACGGTCATTCTCTGAGAAACAGGAAGGTCGGAAATGAAATCCATAGAGATATGGGTCCATGGCCCTCTTGGGCACAGGCAATGGCATCAACAAACCACTAGAGCGAGAGCAAGGCTTGGAGCTAGAGCAAGTCCCGCAGGACTGCACAAATTCCCTGACATCACGAGACAAGGTAGGCCACCAAAAGGACCGACTAACCAAGTCTCTGGTACCAAAAATTCCGGGATGACCGTCCAACGCGGAACAATGAATCTCAGACATCACACTCTTTTTCCACTGGTCCGGGAAAAACAATTTCCCAACAGGGCAGCACTCGGGCCTATCCTCCTGACACCCCTCCAGAGCCAGTCTCAAATTGGGCGAGATGGCAAAAGAACTACACCCTCTTTCAAAATAACAGAAGGATCAGATAACTCAGGAAATCCGCAAGGAAACTCCTCGAGAGGGCATCCGCCTTAACATTCTTAGTGCCAGGAAGAAAGGAAACCACAAAATTAAAACGTGTGAAAAACAAGGCCCACCTGGCCTGTCTGGGATTAAGTCACTTGGCAGATTCCAGATAAACCAGATTCTTATGGTCCGTAAGGACCCACCACCTGATGTTTGGCTCCCTCCAGCCAATGTCTCCACTCTTCAAAAGCCCACTTCATGGTCAATAACTCCCGATTACCCACATCATAATTACGTTCAGTAGGAGAAAATTTTCGAGAGAAAAAGGCACAAGGGTTATTTTTAGAGGTCTCTGGATCTCTTTGGGACAAAACGGCACCTGCCCCAATTTCAGAGGCATCAACCTTCACCTAAAATGGCAGAGAAACATCAGGCTGCCGTAGAACAGGAGCAAAGTGAATCTTTGCTTAAGTTCCTGAAATGCAGAGACTGCCTCAGGAGGCCAATTCACCACATCAGAAACCCTTTTTGGTCAAATCAGTTAATGGTTTAACAATAACCGAGAAATTACCAATACATTTACGATAAAAATTGGCAAAACCCAAGAATCTTTGAAGAGCCTTTAATGAAGTAGGTTGGACCCAATCACAGATGGCCTGAACCTTGACCGGGTCCATTTCAATAACAGATGGGGACAAAATGAATCCCAGAAATGAGATCCTCTGTACGCCAAAAAGACACTTTGATCCCTTCACATACAGAGCATTCTCTCTCAAAATCTGGAACACAGTTCGAACATGTTTCACATGAGAGTCCCAGTCATTGGAAAAAATCAAGATATCATCCAAATAAACAATCAGAAATTTATCCACAAAGTCCCTGAAAATGTCATTCATGAAGGACTGGAAGACAGAAGGAGCATTAGTGAGCCCAAAGGGCATCACAAGGTACTCAAAATGCCCCTCAGGGGTATTAAATGCCGTCTTCCATTCATCCCCGTGCTTAATGCAAATAAGGTTATATGCCCCCCTGAGGTCAAGCTTGGTAAACCAAGTAGCGTTTTTCACCCTGGAAAACAGGTCAGAAATCAAGGGTAACGGATATTGATATTTCACAGTAATATTGTTCAAGAGACGATAATCAATACACGGCCTTAATGAACCATCCTTTTTGGCCACAAAGAAAAACCGGCACCTAAGGGTGAAGAGGATGGTCTGATATGACCCTTCTCCAATGACTCCTTGATATAAGACCGCATAGCGTCATGTTCAGGTACAGACAAGTTAAAAAAGGCGACCTTTAGGGAATTTACTACCAGGTACTAATCAATAGCGCAGTCATAGCTCCTATTGGGAGGCAAGGATGCAGATTTACTTTCGCTAAACACATCAGAAAAATCAATCAAAAAGTCAGGAACATCCTGAGCCTGGGGGGAGGCAGAAAAAACAGGAGTGTTGGTATTAACACATTGGCAGCCCAACTGGTTACAGACACAGATTTCCAATCCAAAACAGGGTTATGAGACTGTAACCAAGGGAAACCCAGTGCGATAATGTCATGCAGATTATACAGAACCAAAAATTTGCAGCTCTCCTGATGATCAGGTTCAACCCTCATTACACCTGAGTAGAGAACTGAGGTTTATTCTCAGCCAAAGGGGTAGAATCGATCCCCAGTAAGGGAATAGACTTCCGTAGGGTATCAAGGGAAATCCACAACGTTTAGCAAAATCAAAATCCATCAGGTTAATAGCTGCTCCCGAATCAACGAAATCCTAAGCAGAAAATGAGGACAGAGAGCATATCAGGGTAACAGTTAATAAAAACTTAGTCTGAAAACTACCCAAGACAACTGAGCGTGCAAAACGTCTTCCCCCTTAGGCAGACTGAAATAGCATGAGAGGCATTACCACAGTAGAAACATAACCCATTGCGCTTACGAAACTCATGACGCTGTGCCCCAGAAACCACTCTATCACACTGCATGGATTCAGAAGCAGTTCACAAGGCAACACCATACCACGCATGCCTCTCCGCTCACGCAAACGTCTGTCAATTGAATCGCTAATGACATAGAATCATTGAGACCAGAGGGGACAGGGAATCCCACCATAACATCCTTTACATTATCTGACAGACCCTTCCGAAAAAGGGCTGCCAAAGCGTCGTCATTCCATTTGGTCAGGACTGCCCACCTACGGAATCTCTGACAGTATAACTCAGCGTCCTCAAGCCCCTGATTTAATGCCAACAAGGCTTTTCAGCTTGATCAGTGACATTAGGCTCATCGTACAATAACCCCAAAGCTGAAAAAATGCATCAACATCACTCAAAAACAGGATCCCCAGGTGTCAGGGAAAAAGCCCAATCCTGAGGATCGCCGCGCAGGAGAGAGATGACAATTTGAACCTGCTGCGCTGCGTTCCCTGAGGACTTAGATTTTAAGGCAAAAAACAATTTACAGTTATTTTTGAAATTCAGAAACTTAGCTCGATCCCCTAAAAACAAATCTGGCATGGGAATCCTAGGTTCCACAACAGGCAACCTAGCAAGATAGGTAGCAATACTCCGAACCTCATGGCAAGCTGATCCACACGGCCAGACAACTGTGCAAACTCCATTGAAGAAAAAATCCTCCCCAGCACCAGAGATACAGAGGGAAAAAAAAATGCAACAAACTGAAAAATATCTCTGACAACTCTGACAACCTTTTTTCTTTCACAATATTTTTCCCTTCTGTGAGTACCATACAATTTTAAATTTTTTTGGCCGGTGATACTGTTATGTTTCGGTAACTGAGGAGTGCAGGTAAAAAGGCAATACACCAAGCAGTTGGAATCTATGAATTGCAGAAACCCTGACTAACCACCACAACTAGAGGCAGCCGTGGAGCGTTCCTACGTTGGTCCTAGACGCCTCGTCACAGCCGGAAACTAACTACACCTAAAGATAGAAAGAGGAAAGCTATCTGCCCCGGAGCAGATCCACAAAAAAAACATAGAAAGCCCCAAACATGAAATTTGGCGGTTAGACAAGATGAAATACTGACACAGACAGAAAATAATATGAGCAAAACGTTGGGGCCCAAACTTCTAAAAGAAAAGGATAGGAAGGGCACTTACTGCAATCCCAAAAAACCCTGAAAAGCACCAACTCTACTAATTTCAAAAACACCAGAGATCACACGACCTCTACCACCTAATTAGTTCTCTGGTGTAACAAAATCAAAACAGCAGCCACTGAAAAAACTGAAAAAAGCAAATGTACAAACATCATGGGCTGAACTAAACTGAGGGGGGGCAAAAGCCCCCGGAGGGACCCTGAAGGCCCCCACAGAAGTGCAGGACAAAATGCAAAAATCAAGCACAAAAACAAAAAGAAGAAAATGTCTTATCTGTTAGCAGGAGATGCAGACACACACAGCAGGCTACAAAGGAAACAGGAATAAAGGGAAATTGAGACCAGAACAATTGGACACCGGCAACCCTGATGGGAAGGCGACTCCTTTATATAAGACCAGTCAGTAACACCTGATTCCCAATCCTCACAATCTTCACTGGACAGTCCAGTACCGCTTGTAACCACCAGAGGGAGCCTCTGCTCAGAAACTCATCTCCAGCCCATTCACAACAGCAGGGGACTTGGACACTTTCTTGCTGGCTGGCATTTGAAAAACTTGCCATCAGTACCAGCTGCCTGAGGACCAGGGGGTTTTTAACCCCTTGCCTCAGGTGCAAGCCTTGGAAATCTTTGGGTACCTGCCCAGTGAGATCACCCTGAGCTATTGAGGACATCAAGCAGCCTCTGGTCTGGCAGTACAACTTTACCCTTGAGACAAACTATAAGAACTCCAGAGTATGCAGCGGGTCCTGCAGACAGATGGTTGATCACTTTCGGGCCTACTGACAGCAGTTGACCAATGGACCAAAGGACTGAGCTCACCTCCATCATAGCAACAGAGCAGTTTTTTGAGAAGCTGCCAGGGTGGTCCTCCATCAGTACCTGTGTGACTGCAAGCCCAAAAGGGACATCTTCAACAATATTTGCCCGAGTACTCCCAACAACTGAGCTCCAAAGGCCAAGAAACTTGCCATCTGGAGAGGGTTTAAGACGAGTCTGGTACCTGCTGTCCCTGCCCCTAAGCCCAAGAGGGCACCTGCCCATGCTTCCCTCTCCACATCGTGGGTGGACTTTGACTCTGTCACCTATGCAGACTCCCAGGACACGCAAAGCCATGGTGTCCCAGCACCGAATGGCCTGTCCAAGAAACCATCCACTGTTTTGTTGTGTGGTTGGGGTGGTAGTAGATCCCTTGACAACGTTCAGCCCCGTCACCATTGGCCAGGCCAGGCCATGGGACATGAGAGACACCGGCCTGAGGTGACCCTTGCGGCTGAGTGGTGACCCACAGGATTTGGTCCGGGAAAACCCTTGCTGTCTCTGGGATTGGAGGGTTACCGGCTGCCCTCGCCAAGTATTTTTGGATGGACTCCTGGAGAGGGATGCGGGAGGTCGGGGAAACTTCGAATATACCCGCAATGTTTTGCTTGGGACAGACTTGGGTGCTAGTGTCCCAGTATTGACCCTGAATCCCATGGCCTATCTCCAGACCAAAACTAATGTACCCTGTTGATGTCAATGTGAAAATTCCTACTGATGGGGATCTGGGGGGGGGAATTATTGTTCCCTTCCCTTTGGGGGGAGAAATTAATCAAACCAGCTGTGTTATGCCCTAGTGTGGCCAGCTGGAATTGTTTATGTAAGGTTGTCACAGAGGGGGGACAGACAAGGGGGCTGGCAGGCAAGGGGCAGGGCATCCCCGAAAGGTAGGGCCCCGGGTAAGGCCTCATGCAGGGTTCCTCCACAACGGGATGTCCAGAGACCAGGTTAGTCTCCTCAGTGATTTGGTCAGAAGCAGAGGAGAAGTGGCACTACCGGGTTACACGACCGTGGCCTCTGTCACAAGCACGGAGCGCGGGACCTCTGGGGATCCGACGGTTTCCCCCTTTGACCATTGCCTGGGGTCAACGGAACCAGGTGACAATCCCGGGCAACTGACAGAAGACGGGCAGTCTCTTCTATTCTGGCCACATCCAGTCGGGGTTTCAGCGGTGTTGGAAACCATGACAGCCTAAAAGCTCTTAAGGAGGGAGGGCGCACAGCCTCCCTTTCCCAACCCGAGGGGTGGTCTAGGACCAAGGA
>JARQOD010000004.1:477177384-477291782 GCA_033576555.1 Oophaga sylvatica
CCCTCGCCCAAAAATATAAAGAAGGGGGAAAGTTTCCCCCCCACAGTACAAAGAAAAAAACCCCCAAAACTGTTGCGTTGAAAAATTTTCTACAAAAAAAAAAAAAAAAAACCCCCCTTTAAAAGGATGGAAGGGATTTGCAATAAAAAAACCAAAAATTCCCTTAATTAATAACCTAGATCACATGATTACCTTTGTTCTCCGGTTAAAATCAAAAAAATGAAAAAACTGACAACAAATTTATCGTGGATTCTAAAAAAACCCGGGGGGCCCTAAGCCCAAAATCCCAGGCAAGAAAAATTTCACCCCAAACAAAAAAAAGTCTTCTTTAAAAAGGGAACAAAAAGATCTACAAGGAAAATTTAATAAGGTTACCAAAAATACCCGAAACCCTTTGGGAGGCCCCAAAAGCCCTTAGGTACCTTTTCCCAACCACATTTCAATTTAACCTTTTCCCCCCTGCACCAAACTATCCCAGGCCCTTCCAAAAACCCCCCCAAAAAATTTTAAACCCCCGGCCCCGGTCTTTGATTCGACTGGAACTTCCCTAAAATTTCCACAAAAAAAATTTTTGGGGGCCAAAACAACCCATTATGGTTAGTTACAAAAAAGGGAATTCAAATTTTTTCCCACAAACCTCCAGATTCCTCCCATCAGTTCCGAGGACAAAAACCCTTTAAAAACCTCTTCCAACATGAATTTGGTTAAATCTGGAAAGGAAACCAAACCAAAAAATTAAGAATAGCAACTTAAGGCCTGAACTGCAAAAATTTAGGATTTAGGAATATTTCTGCAACCACCAAAGCCCCCATTTTAAACCGGGGGAAATTCTGGGACAAACCGCTGGCCCTTCCTGTAAAGTGAACTTCCCCGGCCCCCACCCTTTTAACGCCCCCCGATCGCCAGCCGTCTGTTGAGAAACACCCCAGAATTTAGCAAATGGGGGATTGGCCCCTAGCCCTTATTAAGAAACTCAGCCAAGGGAAAAATTTTGCACAACCCCAAAGCTTTCTGATAACCCAATTTGGTTTTTCCCCCAATTTCCCATGGGGGGTTAAAAGAACTCCACTACTTGGGGGTAAACCTTATTGTGGGGTTTCCCCTGTGGTTGTCCTTTCGCCTTTCTTAAACGGAGTAAAAAATTTGAGAAGATACTTTATCAGAAACCTAAAGTAGGAAAAGGGGAAAAGGGGTTTAAAAGGGTCCTTTGGGGGAGGACCGGTTCGCCCCCCCCCCCCCCTTTAAGTTGCTTTTTAAAAAAGGGAAAGAAACCGGGACCCAAAAATTTTTATGGACAAGGACGAACCTGGCCTTAACCCTGAAAACAAGAAACAGGTTAGTACAATTTTAAAGGTCAATGCCTGGCTTAAATTTAAATCATCAGGAATTCTTGGGCCCAAACCCAGCACTTTAAGGATTTCCCGAACACAACCCGGTTTTTCTCCTAATGGGTCCACCTTTAAATTTCCAAACCGCTCCACCTCCAAACTGGGCAAACTGGCAATGTTTTCCAAAATTGGAGTAAACCCCTTTTTTAAAAATGGAGAAAAACCAACAACATTTGAATGCAACCCCGGCCCAAATCACCTTTTCCACCAAAAACCTTTTAAAAATTTTTTTTGTTGACCATTTCTATGGAATATGAAAAGAAAACGGGCATCCTTAAAAAAGGGGAAATTTATTGGTCCGGGTGTAACGTTTGGGTCCGAATTTCACCTTACCATTAAGTACGCCCCATCCCCAAATGAGAACAGTATACCTTTGGGATTACCAAAGAAGGGTTGATAGTGGGGAGTTTAATCAGTCCCCTTCCGGGAGGCCGTTCCCTTGGCTTGTGCATTTCCCCCCCCCGGATAATTTGGTCCAAGGGAAAAACCACTTCACCCTACTAAATTTACCTTTTGCAAGTGGGTTCCTTTAATCCACTTCAGGAACCTTTGGCCTTTGTTGTGCCCCAATTTTTTTATCCAGGCTGAGAAACGCCGCAGGAAAACAAAAACCAAATTTGAACCCTCCCCAAAAGGAAACAAACGGCCCCGGCAAAAATTTTCCAGGAATTAAAGGCGTCAGGAAAAAGGCACCAACTAAAAGGGGCATTTAAAGAAGAAAAAAAACTTGGAAAACAAAAACCCAGCCTTGAAAACCAGATGAAAGAAAAGGGATATGTTCCTGGCTTTGGGCACGGGGATAACCACCCAAAGCAATTGGGAAACTCCCGCGGCCCACACTCCTACATGAAGAATGGACCAAAAACCCACAAAATTCGAAAAAAATTTCCGAACCGTCCAAAAAAAAAATTCGACATCCCTTTTCCAGGCCCGGGAAAAAATTTAAAGGGAACTCGCCTTTCCTCCCACCCCCAGACCACCTTTGGCAAATGAAAAGAACCCCCTTTTTAAAAAACTGTTCCCAAAAACCCTGGGGATTCCCTTAACTCCTTACAAAAAGGACACAAGGTAAAAACGGCCCAACCGGCCTGATTAACCGGGCCCATCCAAAACCTTCCCTTGGCGTAACACCCCTGAGTTGTTTTTCCAAATTTCACTCACATTAATTGCCACCTTTTTAAAATTTTCCTTTAACCTTCCCCCCCAAAACCTTTGGCACCCCTTTACTTTTTTTGGGCTAGGATAAAGGGGGAAAAGACATTGAACCCTGTTTAGAACAAAAGGCCCCAAAAAAAACCGGGCCCCCCGGTAGAACATTGTTCTAGGTCCCAAAACCCGCTGAAGGAACAAAGGCCCATCAGGAGAAGGCACTAAGTAAAGGATTTGGAAAAATTCCAAACCCAAACCGGAGTTTGGGAAAAAGGTAAAAGAACCTTGGGGGGTCCTCTGGACAAGGGGGCCAAAAACCAAAAGGGGAAAGGGTTGCTAAAATCCCAAACGCCCCATTCCACATCCGAGAAGAAAGGCCCAAAAACTTTTAAAAATTGGTCCCAAATTCCCGGCCTTCAACGAACAAATCTAAACTTAATTTTCCATGGCCCTGAAAACAAATTTCCAAGGGCAGCACGCCCTCCAACCCCAGAGCCGTTCAATTGGGAGAGGGAACTCACCTTTCAAATACAGAAAGTAACTCGGTCCGGAAGCCTAAAGGGATTCCGTTTTTTGGGAAAAATAACCCAAAAACTTAAAAAACAACCCCCACTTCCTCGGAACATTTCCATGTAAAACCGTTTTAGGTCCCGAAGACCACCCCCGGTTTGGCCCCTCAGAATTTCCCCCTTTAAAACTTCAATACCCATAAATAATTTTTGAATTTAAAAAACACAAAAGGATTTTTAAGGTCCTGGATCTTTTTGGGGACAAAGGGCACCTGCCCCAATTTCGAGGCATAAACCTTACCTAAAGGGCAGAAAAACACAGGCTGCCGGAAACAGAGCAAAGTGAATTTTTGTTTAAATTTTCCTGAAATGAGAGCTCCCTCAGGGGGCCCAATTCACCACATCAAACCCCTTTTTGGTCAAATCAGTTAATGGTTTAACAATAACCGAGAAATTACCAATACATTTACGATAAAAATTGGCAAAACCCAAGAATCTTTGAAGAGCCTTTTAATGAAGTAGGTTGGACCCAATCACAGATGGCCTGAACCTTGACCGGGTCCATTTCAATAACAGATGGGGACAAAATGAATCCCAGAAATGAGATCCTCTGTACGCCAAAAAGACACTTTGATCCCTTCACATACAAGGCATTCTCTCTCAAAATCTGGAACACAGTTCGAACATGTTTCACATGAGAGTCCCAGTCATTGGAAAAAATCAAGATATCATCCAAATAAACAATCAGAAATTTATCCACAAAGCCCCTGAAAATGTCATTCATGAAGGACTGGAAGACAGAAGGAGCATTAGTGAGCCCAAAGGGCATCACAAGGTACTCAAAATGCCCCTCAGGGTATTAAATGCCGTCTTCCATTCATCCCCGTGCTTAATGCAAATAAGGTTATATGCCCCCCTGAGGTCAAGCTTGGTAAACCAAGTAGCGTTTTTCACCCTGGAAAACAGGTCAGAAATCAAGGGTAACGGATATTGATATTTCACAGTAATATTGTTCAAGAGACGATAATCAATACACGGCTTAATGAACCATCCTTTTTGGCCACAAAGAAAAAACCGGCACCTAAGGGTGAAGAGGATGTCGATATGACCCTTCTCCAATGACTCCTGTATAAGACCGCATAGCGTCATGTTCAGGTACAGACAAGTTAAAAAGGCGACCTTTAGGGAATTTACTACCAGGTACTAATTCAATAGCGAAAGTCATAGCTCCTTGGGAGGCAAGGATGAGATTTACTTTCGCTAAACACATCAAAAAATCAATCAAAAAGTCAGGAACATCCTGAGCCTGGGGGGAGGCAGAAAAAACGGGAGTGTTGTATTAACAATTGGCAGCCCAACTGGTTACAGACACAGATTTCCAATCCAAAACAGGATTATGAGACTGTAACCAAGGGAAACCCAGTGCGATAATGTCATGCAGATTATACAGAACCAAAAATTTGCAGCTCTCCTGATGATCAGGTTCAACCTCATTATCACCTGAGTAGAGAACTGAGGTTTATTCTCAGCCAAAGGGGTAGAATCGATCCCAGTAAGGGAATAGATTCCGTAGGGGTATCAAGGGAAATCCACAACGTTTAGAAAAATCAAAATCCATCAGGTTAATAGCTGCTCCCGAATCAACGAAATCCTAAGCAGAAAATGAGGACAGAGAGCATATCAGGGTAACAGTTAATAAAAACTTAGTCTGAAAACTACCAAGACAACTGAGCGTGCAAAACGTCTTCCCCGCTTAGGGCAGACTGAAATAGCATGAGAGGCATTACCACAGTAGAAACATAACCCATTGCGCTTACGAAACTCATGACGCTGTGCCCAGAAAACCACTCTATCACACTGCATGGATTCAGAAGCAGGTTCACAAGGCAACACCATACCAGCATGCCTCTCCGCTCACGCAAACGTCTGTCAATTTGAATCGCTAATGACATAGAATCGTTGAGACCAGAGGGGACAGGGAATCCCACCATAACATCCTTTACATTATCTGACAGACCCTTCCGAAAAAGGGCTGCCAAAGCGTCGTCATTCCATTTGGTCAGGACTGCCCACCTACGGAATCTCTGACAGTATAACTCAGCGTCCTCAAGCCCCTGATTTAATGCCAACAAGGCTTTTTCAGCTTGATCAGTGACATTAGGCTCATCGTACAATAACCCCAAAGCCTGAAAAAATGCATCAACATCACTCAAAACAGGATCCCCAGGTGTCAGGGAAAAAGCCCAATCCTGAGGATCGCCGCGCAGGAGAGAGATGACAATTTGAACCTGCTGCGCTGCGTTCCCTGAGGACTTAGATTTTAAGGCAAAAAACAATTTACAGTTATTTTTGAAATTCAGAAACTTAGCTCGATCCCCTAAAAACAAATCTGGCATGGGAATCCTAGTTCCACAACAGGCAACCTAGCAAGATAGGTAGCAATACTCCGAACCTCAGTGGCAAGCTGATCACACGGCCAGACAACTGTGCAAACTCCATTGAGAGAAAAAATCCTCCCCAGCACCCAGAGATACAGAGGGAAAAAAAAATGCAACAAACTGAAAAATATCTCTGACAACTCTGACAACCTTTTTTCTTTCACAATATTTTTCCCTTCTGTGAGTACCATACAATTTTCAATTTTTTGGCGGTGATACTGTTATGTTTCGGTAACTGAGGAGTGCAGGTAAAAAGGCAATACACCAGAGCAGTTGGAATCTATGAGATTGCAGTACCCTGACTAACCACCACAACTAGAGGCAGCCGTGGAGCGTTCCTACGTTGGTCCTAGACGCCTCGTCACAGCCTGAGAAACTAACTACACCTAAAGATAGAAAGAGGAAAGCTATCTGCCCCGGAGCAGATCCACAAAGAACATAGAAAGCCCCAAACATGTAATGGCGGTTAGACAAGATGAAATACTGACACAGACAGAAAATAATATGAGCAAACGTTGGGGCCCAAACTTCCTAAATAGAAAAGGATAGGAAGGGCACTTACTGCAATCCCAAAAAACCCTGAAAAGCACCAACTCTACTAATTTCAAAAACACCTGAGATCACACGACCTCTACCACCTAAATTAGTTCTCTGGTGTAACAAAATCAAAACAGCAGCCACTGAAAAAACTGAAAAAGCAAATGTACAAACATCAGTGGCTGAACTAAACTGAGAGGGCAAAAGCCCCCGGAGGGACCCTGAAGGCCCCCACAGAAGTGCAGGACAAAATGCAAAAATCAAGCACAAAAACAAAAAGAAGAAAATGTCTTATCTGTTAGCAGGAGATGCAGACACGACACAGCAGGCTACAAAGGAAACAGGAATCAAGGATTGAGACCAGAACAATTGATCACCGGCAACCTGATGGAAGGCGACTCCTTTATATAAGACCAGTCAGTAACACCTGATTCCCAATCCTCACAATCTTCACTGGACAGTCCAGTACCGCTTGTAACCACCAGAGGGAGCCTCTGCTCAGAACTCATCTCCAGCCCATTCACAACAGCAGGGGACTTGGACACTTTCTTGCTGGCTGCATTTGAAAAACTTGCCATCAGTACCAGCTGCCTGAGGACCAGTGGGGTTTTTAACCCTTGCCTCAGGTGCAAAGCCTTGGAAATCTTTGGGTACCTGCCCAGTGAGATCACCCTGAGCTATGAGGACATCAAGCAGCCTCTGGTCTGGCAGTACAACTTTACCCTTGAGACAAACTATAAGAAGCTCCAGAGTATGCAGCGGGGTCCTGCAGACAGATGGGTTGATCACTTTCGGGCCCTACTGACAGCAGTTGACCAATGGACCAAAGGACTGGAGCTCACCTCCATCATAGCAACAGAGCAGTTTTTGAGAAGCTGCCAGGTGGTCCTCCATCAGTACCTGTGTGACTGCAAGCCAACAGGGACATCTTCAACAATATTTGCCGACGAGTACTCCAACAACTGAGCTCCAAAGGCCAAGAAACTTGCCATCTGGAGAGGATTTAAGACGAGTCTGGTACCTGCTGTCCCTGCCCTAAGCCCAAGAGGGCACCTGCCCATGCTTCCCTCTCCACATCGGTGGGTGGACTTTGACTCTGTCACCTATGCAGACTCCCAGGACACTGCAAAGCCATGTGTCCCCAGCACCGGAATGGGCCTGTCCAAGAAACCATCCACTGTTTTGTGTGTGGGTTGGGGTGGTAGTAGATCCCTTGACAACGTTCAGCCCGTCACCATTGGCCAGGCCATGGCCATGGGACTGAGAGACACCGGCGCTGAGGTGACCCTGTGCGGCCTGAGCTGGTGACTCCACAGGATTTGGTATCCGGGAAAACCCTTGCTGTCTCTGGGATTGGAGGCGTTGAACCAGCGCTGCCCGTCGCCAAGGTATATTTGGACTGGGATCCTGGAGAGGGATGCGGGAGGTCGGGGTAACTTCGAATATACCCGCAAGTGTTTTGCTTGGGACAGACTTGGGATGGCTAGTGTCCCAGTATGTGACCGCTGAATCCCCATGGCCTGATCCTCCAGACCAAAACATAATGTTCACCCATGTTGATGTCAATGTGAATAATGTGCCTACTGATGGGGATCTGGGGGGTGGGTAATGTATTGTTTCCCATTCCCTTTGGGGGGAGAAGATTAATCAAACCAGCTGTGATTATGCCTCTGAGTGTGGCCAGCTGGAATTGTTTGTACTGTAAGGTTGTCACAGAGGGGACAGACAAGGGGCTGGCAGCTGCAGAGGGGCAGGGCAGTCCCAGGAAAGGTAGGGCTCCCGGGTAAGGCCTCATTGCAGGGTTCCTCCACAACTGGGATGTCAGAGTACCAGGTTAGTCAGTCCGGTCCAGTGATTTGGTCAGAAGCAGAGGAGAAGTGGGCACTACTCGTGGTTACAGCGACCGTGGCCTCTGTCACACGCACTGGTAGCGCTGGGACCTCTCGGGGATCCGACGGTTTCCCCCTTCTGACCAATTGCCTGCTGGGTCAGACGGAAGCCAGGTGACAAGTCCCGGGCAACTGACAGAAGACGTGGCAGTCTCTTCTATTCTGGCCACATCCAGTCGGGGGTTTCAGGCGGTGTTGGAAACCGATGACAGCCTAAAAGCTCTTAAGGAGCAGGCGGCACAGCCTCCCTTTCACTCAGACCTCGAGCGGGTGGTCTAGGACCAAGGACGACTGTATCGGGTACCGGTTCTCCAGGTGTAGCCCAGGGACCGACAGTTGGTGGCTCCCTATCCGTTCAAAGCGGAGTTGTTGGAGATTGCACATGGGATACCATTGGCCAGACAACTAGGGGGTTACCAAAATCAAGGTCAGGCTAGCCCAGCATTTCTACTGGGTAAGTATGGGAGCCGATGTGGCTGCCTACTGCCGTTCGTGCGACATCTGTCAGAGTGTGAGAAAGGCAGGATGGAGCCCCAAAGCCTCACTGGTAACTCTGCCCATCATTGAAGAGCATTTCAGGAGAATGGCTGTGGATTTGGTTGGCCAGATGGCCACTTCCAGAAGCTCAGAGAAAAGCTTATGTATTAATGGTAGTAGACTATGCCACCCGGTACCCGGAAGCGCTAACTGTTATGTTTAGGTAGCTGAGGAGAAAAAGCAAAAAACGGCAATACACAAGAGAGGCTGGAACCTATTGGATTGCAGTAACCTGAACTAACCACACAACTAGAGGTAGCCATGGAGCGTTCCTACGTTGATTCTAGACGCCTCGTCACAGCCTGAGAGATAACTACACCTAAAGGCAGAAAGAGGAAAGCTATCTGCCCCGGAGCAGATCCCCAAAGAAAATAGGAAGCCCCTAAACATGTAATGGCGGTTGGACAAGAAGAAGCACGGACACAGACAGAAAATAGAATGAGCAAACGCTGGGGCCCAATCTGTCTAGACAGAAAAGTACAGGAAAGGATTCTTACTGCAATCCAAAAAAAAACCCCTAAAAAATACCAACTCTTCTGATTACAAAAACACCTGAGATCACACGATCTCCACCACCTAAATCAGATCTCTGGTGTAACAAAACTAAGCCGCAGCCACTGAAAAAACAGGAAAAAGCAAATGAACAAATAACAGTGGCTACAGATAAACTGAGAGGAGTGCAGGCCCCAGGAGGAGACCTGGCTGACCTCCACAAAAGTGCAGAGAACTATGCAAAAAGCAAGAACAAAAAAAAAAGCAGAAAAGATGCAGGCAAGACTCAGCAAACTTCCAAATGAACCAGGAACCACAACTGAGACAAGAACAATTGATCACCGGCAACCATCATGGGAGGGAACCTCCCTTATATCAGACCAGTCAGCGAGCCCAGATTGCCATTCCTCGCTGAAAGGTTCAGTACTGTCTGTAACCACCAGAGGGAGCCTCTGGTCAGAAACCATCTCTAGCACATTCATAACAGCTAACCTTGTCATCTATTCGGGATGACAAGGTGGCCACCACCTTACTGGAGATTTTCTCTCGAATGGGTTTTCCCAGGAAATGCTCACTGATCGTGGGACCCAGGTCATGTCGCAGCTGATGGAGTCCCTCTGAAAGCAGAAACAGGTGCAACATCTGGTGACCAGCCTGTGCCACCCATGGACAAACGACGATGTTGGTCAACTCCCAATGGTGCAACTGGGAGCAGTACCTTCCACACCTGCTGTTTGTCTACCAGGAGGTTCCACAGGCCTCAACGGGGGTCTCCCCCTTTGAGCTCCTGTACGGACAACCCTGGTCCTGGTGAAAGTGGTCTGGGAATGAGACTTGGCCACCCCTGGAGTGTCAATCATGGAATATGTCATGCGCTTTCATGACAAGATGCAGGTCTTGGTGCAGCTGGTGCATTATAATATGATGTGAGCCCAGGCCGATCAGAAGTGATGGTATGACCAGAATATTTGTGAGAGGACCTATCAGGTGGGTCAAAAGATGTGAGTACCGGTCCCCCCAGGACAAGCTTCAGGTGGCCTGGAAGGGCCCGTAACTTGCGCACCAGCAGGTCAATGCCATAACGTACCTGGTCGCTCTGGACCAAGTCCGGGGAAGGCAGAAGGCCTTCCATGTGAACATGTTGAAGGCCCATCATGAGCAGAAGGCCTGCACCCTCACCGTATGCAATCTGCCAGAAGAGGGAGAGGCTGAGACCCTCCCGAATATGCTAACCCAGACTAATGCAGGTGAGATCATCGAGGATGTGGAAGTTTGCAACCAGCTCTTGTCAGACCAACAGTCCCAGCTGTGGGCAACCCTACACCCTTTCAGGGATTTGTTCAACAATAAGCTAGGAAGGACAAAGTTGGCTGTCCATCATGTGGACACCGGGGATCACCCCCTATTCTGACTTTCAGCATATCGGGTCTCCGTGGAGGTACAGCAAAACATCCACCAGGAGATTGACGAGATCCTGAAGCTGGGGGTCATCCAAACATCCAGCAGCATTTGGGCCTCGCCTGTACTCCTCGTCCCAAAGAAAGACCGGATAACCCGGTTTTGCATGGATTTCAGGGGGCTCAATGCTGTCATGGTTACCGAATGCATACCCAATGTCGCGCATCAGTGACCTGCTCGACCATTTGGCCCGACACCAGTACCTGACCATCATGGATCTGAGCCAAGGATATTGGCAGATTCCCCTGACCCCCAAGGCATGAAAACATTATGCCTTTTTCACCCCATCACTTTTCAGCAGATGGTCAACACGCTGCTATACAGACTTGAAGGGTATGCACCACGTACCTGGATGACATTGCCATCTTCAGTTCCACCTGGGATCACCTAGAGCATCTGGCGCAGGTGCTCGGGTGGATCTGCCGAGAAGGCTTGACCATCAAGCCGGAAAAGTGACAGTTGGGTATGAGTGAGGTCCACTACTAGAGACACTGGGTAGGCGGGGACTTTAAAGGCAGAGCCCGGGAAAGTGGATGCTATCACATCCTGGCCCACCCCCCAGGGCCAAGAAACAGGTGATGTCCTTCTTGGGCACCGCCAGGTACTATAGGAGGTTTGTCCTCACTATAGTACCCTGGCAAAGCCTCTAACGGATCTCACCAAGAAGAAGCTGCCCTCCGCAGTTGATTGGACCAACGACTGTGAGACGGCCTACCAAGCACTGAAGATTGCCCTTTCCAGCTTCCCGGTACTACAGGCAGCCGACTTAACCCAGCCGTTGGTAGTACAGACCGACTGCAGTCACTTTGGCCTTGGTGCTGTGCTCACTATGTGCCATGAACACTCCATATTGTACATGAGCCGGAAGCTCCCACTGAGGGAGGTGGTCTAGTCTACAATGGAGAAGGAATGTCTGGCAATTCTGTGGGCCCTGCAGCATCCACAGCCATACTTGTATGGATGCCAATTCACCATGGAAATGGACCACAATCCCCTCAGCTGGTTACACAACGTATCCAGAGTGAAAGGGAGGTTATTATGCTAGAGCCTTGCGCCCCAGCAATACCACAACCCCATTTGCCACAAGAAGAGCCGTGACAGTAATGCAGATGGGTTATCCTGCCAAGCAGAAGTTGCGGACGGGTGTACCGTTGGACACCTAAAAATGCTGTCCCCCTAGCGCCACATGATCTCGCTGATGTGATATTGACAACAGGTGGGATGGCGTGGTGTGGATCCTTCATGTTCTTCACAACTTCCATTGCAGCCTCCATTGCCATCTTATTCTGCACATAATAGCCTTGATAGTGGTAGTATGAGATCAATGGAATGCCTGTAGTTTGATGTCTGTCTAGCTTGCAGCCTTGTGTCATGCAAACACCTTCTGATGGTTGCTTTAGAAACTGTTAATGTGTTAAGCTTGTTTTGTTATGTCCAATTTCACTTGCAGGACAGAGTGGATCAATTGGGGAACCAGTGGTACAACCATTTTTCCAAAGAGCTGGGCTGCATGTTGCTCATGTTACCTTGAGCATGATCTAAAAATACTACCATGGCCTGCAGAATTTCTGGACTTGAGTACAAGTCTGTTTCATCACACCTAGGCATCAGCCATCCTTCCTGCCCGTCATCACAAGTTCAACCGTATTGGCATCGTGGGTGCCTCTAATAGTCACCTACAATCCAAATCTGGAAGTGCTAAGGGGAGCTGCATGGAAATTACAACCTTTACTACAAAATGATGCCCGATCCATTTTTCTAGAACCCCCACTACTGTGTTTTAGGCAGCCCCCAAATCTAAGAAGCATCATTGTCAGAAGCTCCCTGTTCTCTCCAACAGTTGCAGGAACCTTTCCTTGCATTCAGAAAAAATGTAAAACCTGTCCATTTATAATGACCACGGACAAGATAAAGATCCCCAATTCACATCAGGGCTACAAGATCCCAGGTACTTTCAGCTGCATCACATCTAACGTGGCGTACTTAATTATTGGTACTAAATGTCCAACTGAGGGTCTGTATGTGGGGGAGACTGGGCAAAAACTGAGAACAAGGATAAATTTTCAACACCACACAATAAGAGAAAAAAATGGATCTACCTGTGGCAAAACATTTTTGTAGACCTGATCACAGCACTATACACATGAAATTACTTGTATTGATAGGTCATTTCAAATCTTAGAGAGACAGAAGGGTCTGGGAGTACAAACTTTTGACGACCTTTGACACACTCAGAGCAGGAATGAATGTGTCGCATGGATTTATGTCTTTTTACATCAATTAAGATATAGGAAAGATGTGTATCTTCGTACCGTGTTAGCCAGTAGATAGAAAAATATTTAGAATTGAGAGTCCTCAGTGGTTGATACCTTTTAATGGCTAACTGAAAAGATGATAACAAATTGCAAGCTTTCGAGACTACTCAGGTCTCTTCATCAGGCAAAGACTAAAACAAAAAATGAAGAATCACATATTTATACACAACACAGCACAGAAATAATGCAATAGGTAAGACAAGTGATGTGAAGCAGAACTGTCATTATGGGAGAGGGATGAACATAAATATTGGAACAGTTCATAGATAAGGAGTGTGAAAGTTTTATTGCCCTCTGATTGGGGTCTGGTATTGTGTTTTGATGCCCCCAGGTCAGAGAAGCAGATTCCTTAGTTGATGTAAAAGGACATAAATCCATGGGATATATTCATTTCAGCACTGAGAGTGTCAAAGGTCGTCATGAGCTTATATTCCCAAACCTTTCTATCTCTCTCACATTTAAAGTTAGATTTTATTACAAGTAATTTCATGTCCATCATGCTATGACCGGGGATACAAAAGTGATTTGCCACAGGTAGATCCATTCTTTTTTCTCTTATTGTGTGGCGATGGGAATTCATCCTTGTTCTCAGTTTTTGCCCTGTTTCCCCCACATACAGACCCCCAGTTGGACATTTCGTACAAATAATTAAGTATACCACATTAGATGTGATGCAGCTGAAATCCAAGAACAATTGAAAATGAAATTACAAGAGCCACCAGAATATCAAGGAATCTCCTGCTACAGTACAAAACTAAAGATGAAAATAACCGGGTGCCTCTAGTGGTCGCCTACAATCCAAATCTGGAGGTGCTTAGGGGAGCTGCACGGAAATTACAACTTTTACTACAAAAAGATGCCCGATTACAATCCATATTTCCAGACCCCCCACTACTGTTTTTTAAGCAGCCCCAAAATCTAAGAAGCATTATTGTCAGAAGCTCCCTGTCCTCCCCAACAGCTGCAGGAACCTTTCCTTGCAACAAGAAAAAATGTAAAACATGTCCATCTATAATGACCATGGACAAGATAAAGATCCCCAACTCCCATCAGGACTACAAGATCCCAGGTACTTTCAGCTGCATCACATCTAATGTGGTATGCTTAATTATTTGTATGAAGTGTCCAACTGGGGGTCTGTATGTGGGGGCGAGAGGGCAAAAACTGAGAACAAGGATGAATTCCCATAAAAGAAAAAAGAATGGATCTACCTGTAGAAAAACACTTTTGTATCCCCGGTCATAGCATGATGGACATGAAATTAATTGTATTAAAACTAACTTTAAATCTGAGAGAGATAGAAAGGTTTGGGAATATAAACTCATGACGACCTTTGACATTCTCAGTGCTGGAATTGACACTCTCAGTGCTGAAATGAATATATCCCATGGATTTATGTCCTTTTACATCAACTAAGGAATCTGCTTCTCTGACCTGGGGGCATCAAAACACAATACCAGACCCCAATCAGAGGGCAATAAAACTTTCACACTCCTTACCTATGAGCTATTCCAGTATTTATGTTCATCCCTCTCCCATAATGACAGTTCTGCTTCACATCACTTGTCTTACCTATTGCATTATTTCTGTGCTGTGTTGTGTATAAATATGTGATTCTTCATTTTTTGTTTTAGTCTTTGCCTGATGAAGAGACCTGAGTAGTCTCGAAAGCTTGCAATTTGCTACCATCTTTTCAGTTAGCCATTTATAAAAGGTATCAACTACTGAGGACTCTCAATTTTGAATATTTTTCAATCCACTGGCTAACACGGTACAAAGATGTACATCTTTCCTGTATCAGAATAATGAGACAAAGCATTTTTATTACTTACTGCAAAGTTAAAAGTTTACATACATTAAGATTACTGTGCCTTTAAACAATTCTGGACTGCCAATAAGATGATATCATATTTTTGGTAGCTTCTGTTTTTTTGCAACATCTGAGTTAATTAGAGACACACCTGTGGATGTACAGTGGGTACGGAAAGTATTCAGACCACTTTAAATTTTTCACTCTTTGTTTCATTGCAGCCATTTGATAAATTCAAAAAAGTTAATTTTTTTCTCATTAATGTACACTCTGCACCCCATTTTGACTGAAAATAACAGAAATGTAGAAATTTTTGCAAATTTATTACAAAAGAAAAACTGAAATATCACATGGTCAAAAGTATTCAGACCCTTTGCTCAGTAATGAGTAGAAGCACGATTTTGAGCTAGTACAGCCATGAGTCTTCTTGGGAATGATGCAACAAGTTTTTCACACCTGGATTTGGGGATCCTCTGCCATTCTTCCTTGCAGATCCTCTCCAGTTCCATCAGGTTGGATGATGAACGTTGGTGGACAGTGATTTTCAGGTCTCTCCAGAGATGCTCAATTGGGTTTAGCTCAGGGCTTTGGCAGGGCCAGTCAAGAATGTTCACAGAGTTGTTCTGAAGCCACTCCTTTGTTATTTTAGTTGTGTGCTTAGGGTCATTGTCTTGGCCAAGTTTGAGGTCCAAAGCACTCTGGAAAAGGTTTTCATCCAGGATACCTCTGTACTTGGCTGCATTCATGTTTCCTTCTCTTGCTACCACTCGTCCTCTCCTTGCAGCTGAAAAACACCCCTATAGCATGATGCAGCCACCACCATGTTTCACTGTTGGGATTGTATTGGGCAGGCGAAGAGCAGTGCCTGGTTTTCTCCACACATACCGCTTAGAATTATCACCAAAAAGTTCTATCTTCGTCTCATCAGACCAGAGAATCTTATTTCTCATAGTTTGGGAGTCCTTTGTGGGTTTTTTAGCAAACTCTATGTGGGCTTTCATATGTCTGGCACTGAGGAGAGGTCTCTGTCGGGCCACTCTGCCATAAAGGCCCGACTGGTGGAGGGCTGCAGTGATAGTCGACTTTGTGGAACTTTCTCCCATCTCCGTACTGCATCTGTGGAGCTCAGCCACAGTGATCTTGGGGTTCTTCTTTACCTCTCTCACCAAGGTTCTTCTTCCACGATTGCACAGTTTGGCTGGACTGCCAGGTCTAGGAAGACTTCTGGTGATCTCAAACTTCTTCCATTTAAGGATTATGGAGGCCTGTTGTGAATGGGTTTGAGATGAGTTCTGAGCAGAGGCTCCCTCTGGTGGTTACAAGCGGTGCTAGTGAAGATTGTGAGGACTGGGAATCAGGTGTTACTGACTGGTCTTATATAAGGGAGTCATTTTCCCATCAGGGTTGCCGGTGATCAATTGTTCTGGTCTGAATCCTTCATTCCAGTTTCCCTTGTAGCCTGCTGTGTCGTGTCTGCATCTCCTGCTTACAGATAAGACTTTTGCTTCTTTTGTGTTTGTGCTATATTTTTGCATTTTGTACTGCACTTCTTTGGGGGCCTTCAGGGTCCCCTCCGGGGGCTTCTGCCCTCTCAGTTTAGTTCAGCCACTGAGTTTTGTTCTTTTGCTTTTTCCAGTTTTTTCAGTGGCTGCTGTTTTGATTTTGTTACACCAGAGAACTAATTTAGGTGGTAGAGGTCGTGTGATCTCAGGTGATTTTGAAATTAGTAGAGTTGGTGCTTTTCAGGGTTTTCGGGGATTGCAGTAAGTACCCTTCCTATCCTTTTCTATTTAGATAGTTTGGGCCCCAGCATTTGCTCATACTATTTTCTTTCTGTGTCAGTATTTCCTCTTGTCTAACCGCCATTACATGTTTGGGGGCTTTCTATTATCTTTGGGGTTCTGCTCCGGGGCAGATAGCTTTCTTGTTTCTGTCTTTAGGTGTAGTTAGTTTCTCAGGCTGTGACGAGGCGTCTAGGACCAACGTAGGAACGCTCCACGGCTGCCTCTAGTTGTGGTGGTTAGTCAGGGTACTGCAATCTCATAGATTCCAACTGCTCTGGTGTATTGCCTTTTTGCCTGCTCTCCTCAGCTACCGAAACATAACAGAGGCCACTGTGCTCTTAGGGACCTTGAGTACTGCATAAATTCATTTGTAACCTTGGCCAGATCTGTGCCTTGCCACAATTCTGTCTCTGAGTTACTTGGCCAGTTCCTTTGACCTCATGATTTTCATTTGGTCTGTCATGCACTGTGAGCTGTGAGGTCTTATATAGACAGGTGTGTGACTTTACAAATCAAGTGCTATTAGTTTAATTAAATACAGCTGAACTCCAATGAAGGAGTAGAACCATCTAGTGTTGAGCGATACGATACCGCAAGTATCGGGAATCGGCCGATATTAGCTGTATCGGACTTTCGATACTTAGTTCCAATATTTTCCATATATCGTATACCGGAATCGGAAGTTCCCATAATTCTTTGAGAGGCAATGTGATTTTAGTCAGCCAATGAGGAATCCTAAGAAGTGTGGGCACATCCTGTACTGCTGCGGTCATGTTAACTAATGGCATGGCTGTGATTGGATGCTGAAATGATGTCAGAATGCACTATAAAAGGCGCCGCCGCCATTTTAGCGTCACTGTGCTGTGAATTCAGTAAGGGACAGAACGCTGCTGTGCTGACTCTGAGGGACAGTTAGAGATTGCGATTTAGTGTACTGTGCTTTAGGCAGGCTAGCACCAGCCGCTGTGTAAAGCTTCCTTTTGCCTGCAGTGTTGTTTTAACAGCTCTGCAAGGTGTGTGTGAGTGCAGGTGACGCTGCAGTTTGCTCTGCATGCAACGCTGTCTGTAGGCATCTGCACTGTCACTCACAGACTCTTTTTTTTTTCTTCAGTGTAATTCTTGCTGCTCAATGCAATTTAAATTTTAATGTGACGCGCTTCCATCCGTATCCAATACATTGGTTGCAAACACTATAGAAGTAGACAAAGGAGTAGCCTTTCACAGATTGTGAACAGTTGTGTTTCAGTGTTCACTTCAGTCTGTGTTTTTTATTTTTTGAGTGCACATCACGCTCCAGTTACTTGTTCAAGCACTGCTGCTTGTACTCTGCTGGGCGTGTCTCAGTGCCTCATCCTTGTCATTTCTCTCCAATTGGTTCTGCTCCATTCCATTTAAAATAAATATAATCTATTAGTGTGACGCGCTTCCATCCGTATCCAATACATTGGTTGCAAACACTATAGAAGTAGACAAAGGAGTAGCCTTTCACAGACTGTGAACAGTTGTGTTTCAGTGTTCACTTCAGTCTCTGCGTAATAACCACACTTAGGCCTTATAACTTTTCTGACTTTCTTTATCAATCTACCAAGATGAAGAAGTCAGTGAGTAAGGCACGTGGTCGTGGCCGTGGAGTTTCAGCAGGGAGAGGACGTGGGGATTCTGTGGCTGCTGCCGCCCTCAATGACACAGCATCCACCAGTTTTCCCCGTGAGCGTTCCTTTATGCGCACTTTGGTAGGAGCTCGGCGTGCCCCCCTGCTGCGGGAAGAACAAATTGAAGCCATTGTTGGTTGGATGGCAGCCAATGCATCGACTTCAATTCCTTCCACCTCCTCTCAGGAACACAACACTGTTGAGCAACCATCTGTCTGTTCACCGCCTGTCAAATTGCCCAGGCAGTCAGAGAGTTCTGTACAGGAGCCAGCTGAGTCTCTGCTTCTGTTCTCAGAATCTGTTGGCTCGCAAACACGGGCACAGGCAAGCAGCATTCTGCAATTTGAAGAAGAGGGAGTATGCAGTGATGCGCAACAGCTGTGTCTCTCTCAATCTGAAGAGGCGGGTGAGCCAGTGCCGATGGACAGCACACGGCAGAACGCATCTCATGATGATGATGAGACTCAGGTGCCAGGTTTTGTGGAACATGGTGCTGCCCAGACCATCCAACAGCAGCAGGTGTTGGAAGAGGGTAGTGGAGATGATGAAGTCCGAGACCCAACATGGCGTGAGCAACAGGAAGGTGGTGGGAGCAGCTCTGAGGAAGAGATTGGCCCAACAGTACAAAGAGGAGGGAGAGGTAGGCTGCAGACTCGCTTGCCTGTAGCCTCCAGTTTGGCACCTGTTGGGAGCAGTTCTCTTACAAATGTCAAAATTGGCGCTCCCATGACTTGCACTGCGTGGTCCTTTTTTGACAGACTTGTAGATGATATTTGCTATGTTAAATGCAAGCTGTGTAAGCAAAAAGTTAACAGAGGTAAAAATATCAGTAACCTGAATACCACAAATATGTGGAAACATGTACGGACAAAGCACGTAGCTGAGTTACAAAGACACACTGGAGATGTAGGCCAACCTACAGCAGCACCTACATCTTCAGGTCGTGTTGGAGCCTCTACCTACAGCTCACACACACCTGGTTCGGCTTCCTCACAGGATCTCCATGGAAGAACTTCGGTCACTGTTGTCCATAGACAAACTGTTATTCCACCCACAGCAGCAAGTTCAAAGTCATCGTCACACTCCCAGGCCACAAAACAGCCATCGGTACCACAGGCATGGGATAAAAGACGGCCATACTCGGCAAACCATCCACGAGCACAGGCTCTGAATGCTGGCATTGCAAAACTCCTGTCCCTTGAAATGCTGTCATTCAGGCTGGTGGAGACTGACAGTTTCAGGAACTTAATGGCATTGGCAGTCCCACAATATAATGTGCCAAGCCGATTTTATTTCAGCAGGCAAGCCGTCCCTGCTCTGCAAAAACATGTCGAGGGAAACATTAAACATGCGCTACTAAACGCCGTCAGTAGCAGGGTCCACCTGACCACCGATGCGTGGACCAGTACCCATGGCCAGGGACGATACCTTTCCCTCACTGCCCATTGGGTCAATGTTTCGGAGCCGGGTACAGATCTTGCCAGTGGCGCTGTAAGTGTTCTGCCAACTCCAAGGATTGCAGGAATCCAGTCTGTACACATTGATTCCTCCTCCTACTCCAGTTCCTCAGAATCATCGCTGCACGAGCCGTCACGGTATACCTCCACATGGACCCGTGAACGCTTACCTGTTGCGACTGATATGAGCACAGCCGTGGCCAAACGTCAACAGGCCGTCCTGAAAATGATTTCAATGGGGAATCTAAGCCACACAGCGCAGGAGGTCTGGAATGCCATCATGCAGGAGAGCGACGTGTGGTTTTTGCCTGCGAATCTCCAGCCAGGCTTGGTAGTGTGTGACAATGGCCGAAATCTGGTGGCAGCTCTGGGTCTTGGCAACCTTACTCACATACCATGTCTGGCACATGTGCTCAACTTGGTCGTGCAGAGTTTTTTGAGGGACTATCCGGATCTTGCTGGACTGCTGCAGAAGGTCCGCCTAGAGTGCGCTCACTTGCGACGTTCCAGCATAGCCAGATCACGCATTGCTGCTCTGCAACGCCGATTCGCCTTCCTGAACATCGCATCATATGTGACGTACCCACCAGGTGGAATTCCACGTTACATATGTTGGAGCGGTTGTGTGAGCAGCAGACAGCAGTAATGGAGTATCAGCTGCATCAGGCGCAATCAAGTCGCTCTTTGCGCCGTCCACACTTCACCACTACTGAGTGGGCCTCTATGAAGGACATCTGCCACGTTTTGCGTGCGTTTGATGTCTCAACGCGGATGGCGAGTGCAGATGATGCACTAGTCAGCATGACTGTCCCCCTTATCTGCCTGCTTCAGAAATCACTGAAAGCACTAAAGGAAGAGGTTTTCGAAGAGGTGGAGGATGAGGAGTCACAAATTCAATTACCTTCAGGACAGTCAGCGCAACGTGGTTCCTCACAAAGGGCTGGGCAGGGCTCACTTTGTGAGGAGGATGAGGAGGAGGAAGAAATCCCTACAGAGGGAGGTACACAACGCTCTAGTCAGTATGTAGAGCGAGGGTGGGGTGATGCAGAGGAGGCAGAGATGACGCCTCTTCCAGAGGACAGCTTTTGTTGGCCAGTTGGGAGTCTGCAGCACATGGTTGATTTCATGCTTCAGTGCCTGAGAAACGACTGCCGCATCGCCCACATTCTCACCACGTCAGATTATTGGGTGTACACCCTCCTAGACCCTCGCTACCGGGACAACTTACAAACCCTCATCACACCGGTGAACCGGGACCGTAAAATGCGGGAGTACCAAGACACACTGGTGCAATCCATACTGTTGTACATTCCAGCCGAGAGAGCTGCTGCTGCTACTGCTTTACAAAGCAGCTCTGTGCGTCGAGGCAGTGTAGACACCTCTACAACAAGAGGGAGCACAAGCAGTGCCTCTGCACAGGTCAAGAGCTGTATGTTACAAATGTGGCGAAGTTTTGTGACAGCGCCAGCAAGGTCTACACCATCCGAGACGGCTCCAGTCACCAGGAAGCAACGTTCCGTAAGATGGTGACAGACTACTTGTCTTTCCCTCTGAGTGTACTCCCAGATGCCTCTTCCCCTTTCAAATTTTGGGTCTCTAAGTTGGATACATGGCCAGAGCTTAGCCAGTATGCATTGGAGGTGCTGGCTTGCCCTGCTGCCAGTGTATTATCTGAGCGCGTCTTTAGTGCTGCAGGTGGTGTACTAACAGACCGTCGCATGCGACTATCCTCAGAGAATGTAGACCGGCTTACTTTTCTGAAAATGAACAAGGCATGGATCTCACTTGAATTTGCCTGTCCGTTTTCAGATTAAATAACTGTTTGGCAACGTTTTCCATGTCTCCTGTTATGTTCATCTTTCTACCACCTGAACTCTACTCCCTGGGCTACAACACCGCCATTTGTTGCTCGTAAGTAATTGGCAGGGGTACTGACTCCTGGCCAGCCTGGTTACAGCACGACAGCTGTTTCCTGGCAGTGTGAACGTCAATTATCCTCCAATAAGTTGTGCTGTCGTGTTGCATTCGGGTTAGCAGACTCTATGGTGCCTGCAGTTTAGGTGATTCCTATGTGTGCTGTGGGATATGTAAATAAAGGCTGTTTCCATTGTGACAATAGGACAAGCACCCACTGTAGGACTGTGTGATTCGGTAACTGCGGACGGCTTGCGTCCTGTCAACTTACATTTTCATGGGTGCTTTCTGCTACCCGTCCGGGGTCCAGTACCGTCAACTGGTTCTCCCCAGTGCCTTTGGCCTAGGTGCCTCCATCTCCGTATACGAGTTCCAGCAACGTCTGCTGGTCCTTGGTAGTGCTTTGGAGCACAGGTACCTCCTGCTTAGTAACCGTGTCACAGTAACGTCAGCTGGTACTCGGTTGTGACATTGCCTCTTTTCCTTCTGCTACCCGTCCGGGGTCCAGTACCTTCAACTGGTTCTCCCCAGTGCCTTTGGCCTAGGTGCCTCCATCTCCGTATCCGAGTTCCACCAACGTCTGCTGGTCCTTGGTAGTGCTTTGGAGCACAGGTACCTCCTGCTTAGTAACCGTGTCACAGTAACGTCAGCTGGTACTCGGTTGTGACATTGCCTCTTTTCCTTCTGCTGCCCCTCCGGGTTCCAGCACAGTCAGCTGGTCCTCGTTACTTCCATTGTCTCTTGTTCCATCTGATACCCGTCCGGGTTCCAGTAACGTCAGCTGGTTCTCGGAAATTAGACGACCTTAAAGACCACCCAGAAGAAGATGACGACAACAAGGACGACGAGCATGAAGCCAACCAGCCTGAACACCATCACAAAGAAAAAATAAAAGATTACCCAGAAGAAGATCACCAACAGGACAAAGAAGGTTAAGACAAACTACAAGATACAGAACAAGAGACAGAAGAACAATAAGCAGAAGATCAAAAAGCAGAAGAACATGAAGTATAAGACCAAAATGAAGAGCAAAATATATGCTCTAAATTCTAAGCAGAAGAAGACTAAGCAGTGTATGGGGGTGAGTCCGTTCCTCCTCGTGGTGCCCTGGAAAATGCCTGCTGCTGCAGGCTAAACTGAACACGGACAAATACTGTTGTAATTTAAATCTTTTGTGACAGCAAGAACGGAAGGATGAAAAATTCATACTTTTACAGATTACAAGTACAGGAATCTCTGTCACAAATAAGAATATGATGAAGAAGATGAAGAGGAAGAAGATGAAGAATTTGAATATGAAGAAGATTAATAGTTTAATAATAACAATATGAGTAATGTAAACAAAAACATGAATAGCAAGAAGTTTAAGAAGAAGATTAAGAAGGTGAAGATGAAGAATAATTTGATGAGAAAGATGATGCTGCTGAAGATTATGAAGGAGAAAGTGTGGCACTGGCAAAAGTTAAAAAGGTGAAGAGCATGGAAGTTGTGAAACATACATATTTGCCAAAATAGAAAAAAGGTTAACAACATTGTCAATTTGTTCGTCAATCCAAACGTATTTCCAAAAAAAAATATATTAATGCTATTCCAATGCATTGGGTTAAACATGTATGCCTTTATTGTCTCCTCAACCTCCCCCAATACATTCTACATTAGTCTTTGTTGTTTTCCTTCATGTACAATTAACCAACAAGGCAAGAATGGTTTTTTTTTATGTCGATATTTGGTTCCCATAGACTTACATTGGACTTCCGGTATCGGTATCGGGTATCGCCGATATTTTAGTGATATCGGCGATACCATTCCGATCCGATATTTTTAGATATCGAGCAGTATCGCTCAACACTAGAACCATCTCAAGGAGGATCACAAGGAAATGGACAGCACGTGACTTAATTATGAGTGTCTGAGCAAAGGGTCTGAATACTTAGTTTTTCTTTTTTAATAATTTTTTTCTGTTTTTTTACATCAAGATGGGGCGCAGAGTGTACATTAATGAGAAAAAATTAACTTTTTGAATTTACCAAATGGCTGCAATGAAACAAAGAGTGAAAAATTTAAAGGTGTCTGAATACTTTCCGTACCCACTACTTTTTAATGCACACTTGAAACACACTGCTTATTTGTGTTGCATCATGGGAATGTCTCAACAAATTAGCCAAGATATCAGGAAGAGAATTGTGGACTTGCACAAGTCTGGCTCTTCCTCGGGTACAATTTCAAAATACTTGAAGGTGCCTTGTTCATCTGTACAAACAATTATACGCAAGTACAAGCAAGATGGGAATGTCCAGCCATCATACCACTCAGGAAGAAGACGTGTTCTGTGTCCCAGAGATGAACGTTTTTTGGTCAGACATGTGCATATCAACCAGGCCCGGATTGCTAATCTGCCCAGCCGGGCAGATGCCCGGTGAGCTGGTGGCTAAATAGGGCCTCCGCCGCCAATCCTTTAAGACAGGCAGGTCCCCGCAGTCCGAAATTTTCGGGTGGCAGCCATATCCTGCCAGCCGTTTAACCCCAAGTGCATGCAGCATTCATTCCAGAACGCTGCCTGCACATGAATGCTGATGTCATCGGGGTGGGTGGGGCTAGCTCTGGGTGGGCGGGGTTAGCACCCAATGCTCTTCCGTTCTCCTGTAGTGTCCCAGAAGAGGATCTGCTGCCAGCCAGAGAGAGAGTCCAGAACGATCTCTGTGCTGGTGGCTCGGTGCCTGTCTGCAGGTAATTTCTGTTCCTGGTGAATGGTGATCTGTGCCCCCCAGCTATGTGCCCCCCCAGCTATGTGCCCCAATATAATCTCTGTGCCCCCCAACTATATGCCCCCCTTTGATCTGTGCGCCTCAGCTATATGCACCCTTGTGATCTTTGCCCCCAGCTATATGCACCCCTTGATCTGTGTCCCCCAGCTATATGCCCCCTGTGATCTTTGCTTCCCAACTATATGCTCCCCTGTGATCTGTGCCCCCCCACAGCTGTATGCACCCCTATGATCTCTGTGGCTCCCAGCTTTCTACCCCCTGTGATCCCTTTGCCCCCCTGCTATGTACCCCCCTGTGATACTTGTGCTACCATGTGATATCTGTGCCCTCCAGCTATGTGCCCCCCTGTGATCTTTGTGCTCCCCTGTGATCTCTGTACCTCCCCCCTCCTGTGATCGTAGTGCCACCCCACGGTGATCTCTGTGTCCCCCCGGTGATCTATGAGCCCCTCCCCGTGATCTATGTGCCTCCCCAGCGATGCCTGTAACCCCCAGTGCTGTATATTCCCTTTACTCACCGTCCGAGCCAGGGACCTGCTGCTCTGCACGCCCGACGATGGACGCAACTCAGCTATTCATCCTCCTCCCATCTCCATACCTGGGTGAGTCCCAATATGGAAACTTTGTGTATGTACAGCATTTGAACTATCACCTGTATACTGTATATAGACTGCTGTGTATACAATATATAGATGATACTGGCTGGTAAGTCTGTGTATAATCACAGTATCACCTATATAATGTATATACAGCAGTCTATATACATTATATTGGTGATACTGCGACTCTGATATTTATACATTATATAGGTGATACTGGCTGTTAAATCTGTGCAATCACAGTATCACCTATTTAATGTATATACAGCAGTCTATATAGATTATATAGGGGATATTGTGACTTAGGCCGTGGTCACACTAGTGTGTGTGATGTGAGAAACTCGTGTGAGTTTCTCGCATCACACCCTCTAGTGTGAAACTGGCCTTATAAAGGCAATATATGGGTGATACTGCTGTACATATGTTACATAGGTGATACTGCGACTATACATCCCAGTCACAGTATTACTTATATCATGTATATACAGCTCTCACCTATATGATGTATGCAACATAATATAGTATAATGCTGTCTTAATATACTGTATAATGTAGAGTTGTGCATATCTATATATATAATCGTCTTATCCTGTCTGTCTCTCTGTCTGTCCAGGAAATCCAGCGTCACTGATTGGTCCAGCCGCGGCCAATCAGCGACGCAGGGCTAACTCTGCCCATGTGGTCATGTGACTCACCAACTGCCCATGATGTACTGAACATGTTTTGTCAGTTACAGTGTCTGATTTGCTTCTGTCACGTTTACTGAACACAGGTAATACACAGTGACATGAGGTAATACACAAGTGACATGAGGTAATACATAAGTAACATAAGGTAATACACAGTAATATGAGGTAATATACAGTAACATGAGGTAATACACAGTAATATGAGGTAATACACAGTAATGAGGTAATACACAGGTAACATGAGGTAATATGAAGAAATATATGGTAACATGAGGCAATGCACAGTAATATGAGGTAATACACAGTAATATGAGGTAATACACAGGTAACATGAGGTAATATACAGTAACATGTGGTAATATACAGTAACATGTGGTAATATACAGTAACATGAGGTAATACACAGTAAAATGAGGTAATATACAGTAATATGAGTTAATACACAGTAATATGAGGTAATACACAGGTAACATGAGGTAATATGAGGAAATATACGGTAACATGAGGTAATACACAGTAATATGAGGTAATACACAGTGACATGAGGTAATACACAGTAACATCTACTATATAATTGTCTAATTCTGTCTGTCTGTAACGGAAATCCCGAATCGTTGATTGGTCACACCCAGCCGGATGCGACCAATCAGCGACAGGCGCAGTCCGGCCGCGAATTGGCGCAGGATTTGAACCACGCACGCCACCGCCAAAACATAAATAGCTCAATCTGTAATGTGCATAGAGAAATATAAAAAAAAGACTGAAAAAAGTGTATATATGCACATGTGTATCATGCTACACAATCTTAACACACCCAGAGTGCCACTAAGTGAATAACCACTCTTATAATACAAGCATAAACAATATTCAAGAAATCATATCGTGATATAATACTCACAAGTAGATATGGCACCCACTCTCCTGGATGGCGTCCTCCCCAACGCGCGTTTCGGCGTATAGACTTTGTGAGTATTATATCACGATATGATTTCTTGAATATTGTTTATGCTTGTATTATAAGAGTGGTTATTCACTTAGTGGCACTCTGGGTGTGTTATGATTGTGTAGCACGATACACATGTTCATATATACACTTTTTTCAGTCTTTTTTTGATATTTCTCTATGCACATTACAGATTGAGCTATTTATGTTTTGCACAGTACATGTAATTTTATTCACATTTGTATTTCTGTATATGTATAATTATCTGTTTTTTACCTGATATATATTAATAAAAAACGTTTTTATTGGACTTCTTTGGTCGATTTTTTCTCTTGGTGGTTTGGTTATATTTTTCTCGACTGTCCATATTTGTGGGTCATAAGGTGCTGTGGTTTATAGGGGGTGTTCGATATATATTTTATTACGATTTGTACTTGTTATTCCCCCTTCCACACCACTTATTTTTGTTTGGGGTTACTTTGCAATAATTGTTCTAATATACAGCAGCCTCCACGTACACCCCAGCAGCAGCCTCTATATACACCCTAGCAGCCTCTATATACACCCCAGCAGCCTCTATATACACTCCAGCAGCCTCTATATATACCCCAGAAGCCTCTATATACAGCCCAGCAGCCTCTATATACACCCCAGCAGCCTCTTATTTTGATGATCTGTTTAATAATTACGTTCAGTTGTATTAAGTTCTATGAGCAATAACATTTAATGATAATGTACAGTACGTATATATTTTACCCGGAAAATCCTGTGTATTCATTGCATTATTCTTAAATCTTCATAAATAAACTACATACATATTCTAAAATACCCGATGCGTTAGAATCGGGCCACCATCTAGTGTATATATATATAATATACAGTACATAAAAAATGTACAGATGTTTATATAGTATGTTTCTGTGTATATAGTATATAGTGTAGAATCTACACTATATACACTGGCCCATCTCTATACTATATACTGTACTATATGCACAGCTCCACTCAACATTCCTTACCACAGTATATATTGTGGAGCTGTGTATACTTCTCCTGTCCTGTATACATGGTGTAATTCAGAGTAATTCATCTGCTCTTATTATGTGTGTGTATACATCATATATATATACTGTATATAAAATAATCACTCCGATAAGTTGTGAAAAAAGTGGCGGACTCTTTATTGGGCCATGTGGCAACGTTTCAGATCCATAACATTACCTTTCTCTGCTGTGGAACTGAAATGTTGCCACATGGACTAACAAAGAGTCCGCCTCTCCCCACTTGCTCAGGACCCCGGCACTTGCGATACTTACCTTCTGACTGTGATGTTTCAGGTCAAAGGGTGCAGTGACGTCACTTCAGTGCTCCCTCTGCCTGAACAGTCACAGTGCAAAGAGCCGGAAGACGCCAACGTTGAGGAGTCCGGAGCAGAGCAGCGTCCAGCGAGGAGAGGGGAGGATTTCATTTTTTTAAAATGTTTTGAGCAATATATGGGGCCAATCATATACTGGAGCATCATATGGAGCATCATATGGGGCCTATTATACTGAAGCATAATATGGGCCCATTATATACTGGAGCATCATATGGGGCCCATTATATATGGAGCATCATATGGGGCCCATTATATATGGAGCATCATATGAGGCACATTATATATGGAGCATCATATGGGGCCCATAATATATGAAGCATTATATGGGGCCTATAATATATGGAGCATCATATGGGGCTCATTATATTTGGAGCCTCATATGAGGCCCATTATATATGGAGCATTATACGGGGCCCATTCTGTTTGGAGTTTGGATCAATATATGGGGCCCATCATATTCTGTATGGAGCATTATACAGGGCCCATTCTGTATGAAGCAAGGTATGGGGCTCATTATGCTATATGGAGTATTATATGGGCCGCATTATACTGTTTTTAGCATTATATGGGGCTTATTATACTGTTTGGAGCATTATATGAGACTCATTATACTGCATGGAGCAATATATGGGGATCATTATTCTGCATGGAGCATTATATGGGACTCATTATTTTGTATGGAGCAATATATGGGGCTCATTGTACCTTATGGAGCAATATATGGGGCTCATTACACTGTATGGAGCAATATATGGGGCTGATTATTCTGTATGGAGCAATATATGGGGCATGTTTTTCAGTATAAAGCGCTATGTGGTGCCCATAATACTGTATGGAGGACTATACTGTCTGATTTATGACCTGTTGTTGAATGTACAATAGTTATCACTCATGTAATGTAAGAAGTTAAATCTTTGGCATTGTACAGTACTATAACTATACTTCACTGCCGTATCTGTGCATTATGAATTGTGGTATGTGTTAAAGGGGCCACTGAGACTTTCACCTGGGGCCCATAAAAGCCTGGATCTGGCCCTGTATGCACTGCACAGTACCACTTCTCCGGTCATGTTGTCGAAGAGGTGACATTGGACTTTGGGAGGGTCAATATTGGTTTAGTATTTTCAATATTACTATGGCCAAATAAAAATAAAATATTAGAAAAGTTGTTTAAATGGATTATCCCAAGTAATCTGCTCTCCTCTGAATAGGGCATATCTTTCCAATTGCTGGAGATCCCACTGCTGGGACCTCCATGATCCTGAAAATCAGAGCTCTGTAGAGTGCAGAGAAGAGCGACCAAGGTTATTAGAGAACTGGGGGGTCTGCAATACCAAGACAGGTTATTACACTTGGGGTTATTTAGTTTGGAAAAACGAAGGCTTAGGGGTGATCTTATTACAATGTATAAATATATGAGGGGACAGTACAAAGACCTTTCTAATGATCTTTTTACTCTTAGACCTGTGACGGGGACAAGGGGCATCCTCTACGTCTGGAGGAAAGAAGGTTTAGCCATAATCACAGGCACAGATTCTTTACTGTAAGAGCAGTGAGACTATGGAACTCTCTGCCGTCTAATGTTGTAATGAGTGATTCCTTACTAAAATTTAAGAAGGGACTGGATGCCTTTCTTGAAAAGTATAATATTACAGGCTATATTCACTAGTTTCCTAGATAGAGCGTTGATCCAGGGAGCTAGTCTGATTGCGGTATGTGGAGTCGGGAAGGAATTTTTTTCCCCATGTGAAGCTTACTGTTTGCCACTTGGGTTTTTTTTGCCATCCTCTGGATCAACATGTTAGGGCAGGTTAGGATAGGATATGGGTTGAACTAGATGGACTTAAAGTCTTCCTTCAACCTTAATAACTATGTTACTATGTTACCATGTAAATGCAGCTGTGGTCGATTATACGCACTGTGGCGCCATTCACATGTGGCTCTTCAAATATCTCCTTTTAGGAGAGAGAGGGCCCGACAAAGTAAAACAAAATTCACTGATCGGGGTGAGGAGTATTATAGTTTGTGGGCTGGTGAGGTTTGTGTGGCAGGGCTGCTTTTTTGTCCCAGTCCGGTCATGATATCAACCCAAGGACAAAAGCGAAAGACCTTGTGAAGATGATGGCGGAAGCTGGTAAGATTGTGTCAATATCCTCATGAAACGAGAGCTATATCAATGTGGGCTGAAAGTCCACTCTGCCAGGAAGAAGCAATTGACATTTCCTGTGGTCTGATTAAATTAAAATTTACCTTTTTGGGCATAATGAGCATCGTTACATTTGGAGGAAAAAGGAGAAGCTTGGAAGCCTAAGGACACCATCCCAACTGTGAAACATGGGGGTGGCAGCATCATGTTGTGGGGTTGTTTTGCTGCAGAAGGGACTGGTGCACTTCACAAAATAGATGGCTTCATGAGATAAGATTATGTGGCAATACTGAAGCAACATCTCAAGACATCAGTCAGGAAGTTAAAGCTTGGGAGGAAATGGGTCTTCCAAATGGACAATGACCCCCAGCATAAATGGTAACAAATTGGCTTAAGGATAACAAAGTCAATGTTTTGGAGTGGCCATCACAAAGCCCTGATCTCAATCCAATTGAAAATTTATGGGCAAAACTGAAAAAGGCCTGTGCGAGCAAGGCGATCTACAAACCTGGATCAGATGCACCAGTTTTGTCAGGAGGAATGGGCCCAAACTCTGACCAAATATTGTGAGAAGCTTGTGGAAGGATATCCCAAACGTTTTACCCAATTCATTCAGTTTAAGGGCAATGGTACCAAATAGAGTTGAGCAAAACAGGTCGGTCAGATTCATAAGTCGCAGACTTTCGCCAAAGTCGGGTTTCGCCGAGCGAAACCCGATCATAGTGTGAAGTCGGCCATGCGGTCGTCGACCCGAGCGCCAAAGTTGGTTTTCCCAGAATGCTTGCAGGCGCCTTTTCTCAGCCAATGAACAAGGACATATACTGTGGGCAACGAGATGCCATGGGCAGCGTCCACCACCATCTTAGAGAAGGGCATTGCAGTGATTGGCTTGCTTTGGTGGGTGTCATAGTGTCTATAAAAGCCCTGACTGCCGAACGCCATTTAACTTCTGCTGATCTTAACAGTAGGGAGAGGTTGCTGATGCTGTTTATCAGTAGGGAGAGATTTAGGGCTGAAAAGAGAAATTCTTCTGTGCTTGTGCTGATAGCAATTGTGCTGTACAGTTAGTGTGCAGTGACAGGGGAGGATTTTCTTGTGTGCAGCAGCGCTGGTTATTAGGCTGCCTGCTAGCTGTCTTGCTGTGTGTAAACTGTTGTGCAGATTGCTTTTTACACAGCACTAATGCTTTTATTCTTTTTTTCTGCACAGTTACCGAGCGTTCATTTTTTTCCCACACCGTATAGAGCTGTACGCTCCTCACACACTACCGTGTACCGGCTGGTATCACGGACAAATACATGCTGACTATCTGTGTGTGAGTTCGGAAATATATACGGAGATTTACAATTTCCCCTACACTGTATACAGTTGTACGCTTCTTATACAGTACCCTTTTTCTGCTTTTTATATTCTGGTCTAATCCATACTGAGCCTGAGAGCGTCTGTGTGTGACTCCGGAAATATATACGGAGATTTACAATTTTCCCCTATACTATATGCACCTGGTATCTTCTGATACAGTACCCTTTTTCTTCTTTTTATATTCTGGTCTAATCCATACTCAGCATGAGAGCGTCTGTGTGTGACTCCTGAAATATATACAGAGATTGAAATTTTCCCCAATACTATATACACCTGGTATCTTCTGATACAGTACCCTTTTTCTGCTTTTTATATTCTGGTCTAATCCATACTGAGCCTGAGAGCGTCTGTGTGTGACTCCTGAAATATATACAGAGATTGCAATTTTCCCAATACTATATACACCTGGTATCTTCTGATACAGTACCCTTTTTCTGCTTTTTATATTCTGGTCTAATCCATACTGAGCCTGAGAGCGTCTGTGTGTGACTCCTGAAATATATACTGAGATTTACAATTTTCCCCAATACTATATACACCTGGTATCTTCTGATACAGTACCCTTTTTCTGCTTTTTATATTCTGGTCTAATCCATACTGAGCCTGAGAGCGTCTGTGTGTGTCTCCTGAAATATATACTGAGATTTACAATTTTCCCCAATGCTATATACACCTGGTATCTTCTGATACAATACCCTTTTTCTGCTTTTTATATTCTGGTCTAATCCATACTGAGCCTGAGAGCATCTGTGTGTGACTCCTGAAATATATATGGAGATTTACAATTTTCCCCAATACTATATACACCTAGTATCTTCTGATACAGTACCCTTTTTCTGCTTTTTATATTCTGGTCTAATCCATACTGAGCCTGGGAGCTCTGTGTGTGACTCTGGAAATATATACGGAGATTTACAATTTTCCCCTTCACCGTATGCAGCTGTAGGCTTCTGATACAGTACCATATATCTGCTGGTATTTTGGGTACATTTTCCCAGACATGAGGAAGTATGGTGGAAGAGGCCGCGAACGTGGGTGGGGAGGGCCAGCTGGTTCTGATGGTGGTGGTAGTGCATCTGCTGGTAGTGCCAAAAGCACAATAGAACCTAAGGCAGGAGGTGTTGAGCCTGCGTCATCGTCTGGCTCCAGAAAGCCTGGAAGGCTCACTTTTCTGGGAGTAGGTAAACTGCTTTTAAAGCCGGAGCATCAGGAACAGGTTTTGGCTTACATTGCCGAAACAGCCTCCAGCTCTATCGCCTCCTCTTCTGAAGTTTCAAAAAATGCAAGCACTGAGTTATCAGTCAGGAACAACACCTTTCCTTGTGTCCTTCACCCCCACCAAAAGTAAAGGATGTGGCAGGCCACACTTCAGATTACTCCATGGAGCTCTTTTCACATACCATGCCTGGGTTATCAAGTCAAATCCTGAATTTTCCAGTCCAAGATGAATCTGACATGGAGTGCACTGATGCACAGCCACTGCTATATGATTCTGCTGGTACATTCACCCAGAGAACTACATTGTCCTCACAGTCTACTGAGCCAGAATCTGACCCTGATGAAACTCAGGTGCCCCTTCCCGCATACTATACCACCTTACACGGTGACACAGAGGAAGGTGCAGATGAAATTGAAGAGGAGGTGATGGATGACCTAGTTGTTGACCCGGATTGGCATCCATTGGGGGAAGAGGGTGCCGCTGGGAATAGCTCAGAAGAGGAGGAGGATCCGCAGCAGGCATCGACATTGCAGCTGCAGTTATCTGGCTGGCCCGTAGCAGTCCAAAAGCATGTTAAAAAAACAAAAAGAGTTGCAGGACAGCTTGGCCAGATGGTCAAATTAGCACAGCATGCAAGCCCTGAAAATTTATCCCATAGTAGGAAGAGTGCAGTGTGGCACTTTTTTGACCAAAATCCTATTGATGAGGCAAAGGTTATCTGTAAGAAGTACGGAAGGACCTTTAGTCGAGGGAAAAATCTCCGAAATTTGAATTCCAGTTGCATGCTTAGACATTTAAACACCATGCACTTGCAAGCGTGGACGGACTACAAAACCTCAGGTAGCACATGTGCACCTGCTCCAACTAAAGGTAGCCAGCAACGCTACATCGCTTCCCCCACTGTAAGCCCACCGGTTAGCACACCACCAGCAAGAAATGTTGAGGTGTCGTCGCAAGGCCAAAGCAGTCAGGGAATCACAATGTTTTTCCAATGAAAGACTGAATCTAGGCCATCACCACCACCACCATCACCAACCCCCTCTCAGTCCGCCATGTCCACCGCTAGTTCACTCATATGCAGCTCTCAAGTCCAGATCACCCTAGCAGACCCTCTGAGTAGGACAAGAAAGTACTCATCCTCTCATCCGCGTACACTGGCCAAAAATTGCCAAACTGATCTCATTAGAGATGATGCCCTTCCGTTTGGTTGAAAGCACAGCGTTCAGAGACCTCATGGCCTACGCTGTCCCACGCTATGACCTACCCAGTCGGCACTTATTTTCTAGAAAAGCCATCCCTGCCCTCCAACTGCATGTGAAAGACCGCATTGTCCATGCACTCAAACAATCAGTGAGTAGAAAGGTGCACCTCACAACAGATGCATGGGCCAGTAGGCATGGCCAGGGCTATTACGTGTCCATCACTTCGCACTGGGTTAATGTGGTGGATGCAGGGTCCACAGGGGACAGCGGCGGTGGGACAGTGCTGCCTAGCCCACGGTATAGGCAACGGTTGGCTGTAGGCGTTCGACCCTCCTCCTCCAGAAGCGAAAGCTCGTCGACAGAGCGCAGTCGCACGAGCACTCCATCTGCAGCTGCCAGTTTTGCACACGAGGTGTCCCACTATTGAACAGCTAGTGGTAAGCATCAGCAGGCTGTTTTAAAGATGATTTCTTTGGGCGACAACAGACACACCGCGGCGGTACTGGCCGATTACTTGCAGCGAGAAACTGAGTCATGGCTGGGCAGTATACATCTTGAGCCAGGCAAGGTAGTCTGTGATAACGGCTGTAATTTTGTGGCGGCCATAGCCCTGGCAAAACTCAGACACATACCTTGCCTGGCTCACACCTTGAACCTGGTGGTGCAGTGCTTCATAAATAATTATCCCGAGTTAACAGCCCTGCTCCATAAGGTGTGAAGACTGTGCTCGCACATCCATCGCTCACCCGTAGATTCCAGTCGTATGCAGAGGCTGCAGCGATCGCTACACCTCCCCAAGCACCACCCAATTATAGACGTTGCCACAAGGTGAAACTCCACCATGCACATGGTTGAGAGGCTGTGCGAGCAGAGGCAGGCTTTAATGCATTTGTGGGAGGATACACGGGCAGGCAGTTTGAGGGCAGACATCGAGTTGCCGGGTGTGCAGTGGTCAAAGCTGAAAGACCTCTGAAAAGTCCTTCAGTGTTTTGAGGAATGCACACAGCTGGTAAGCGCAGAGGACGCCATCATAAGCATGAGCATCCCACTTATGCGTCTGCTCATGCAAACTTTGACGCACATTAAGGATCAGGTGTCAGCAGCAAAGGAGGAAGAGGAGGAGGAGGGGGGAAGCCTTGATGACAGTCAGCCATTGTCTGCTCAGGGAACTGTCCTGGACGAGGTGGAGGAAGAAGAGGAAGAGGAGGAGGATGAGGGGGATGATTATTTTGGGGAGGAGGAGGATTCTCAGGGGGAAGAGAAAATGTTGGCTTGCCTAGGTCAGGTACAGGGTTTGTGCGTGACATGGAAGAGGTGTTTGTGGTGCACACAGCCGAAGTGGCGTTGGAGACAGGGGTTTCATGACCATGTTGTGGACTGATTTCTCGAGTACCGCTCACACGACTGTTAATACTGAATCGATTGCAACAGACAGGAGACAGCAGTGGTCAACTATGGTTCAAAATTATCTCTCCTCCCCTATCGATGTTCTCCCTCACAGTTCATTCCCCTTTGACTACTGGACCTGTAAACTGGACACCTGGCCTGAATTGGCACAATATGCCTTACAGGAGCTCGCTTTCCCTGCTGGTAGTGTGCTATCAGAAAGAGTCTTCAGTGCTGCTGGATCAATCCTGACAGAAAGAAGGACCCGGCTGTCGACCCAAAATGTTGGTGATCTCACCTACATTAAAATGAACCATGCCTGGGTTTCAAGGGATTTTGTACCACCTTCCCCTGATGATACATAGGTTACCAGAAAAATGGCTCGCTTTGTCCTTCTCTTCCTCCAACTTCTCCAATTCCTCCATTTGCAGCTGCTGAACGTACAGCCTACACCTCAACATATGCCATTTTTTTCACCTCCCTAACTGGGCAGTACCTCCCCCAGGGTCGCCGTCAGCACTGGGCGCACCCGGGCAAGTGCCGGGGCCCTGAGCAGGTGGGGGGGCCCACTCGCCGTCAGAGACACCGGTGTACTATGAGGGGCCCTGTGCCAGTGCCCCCCCTGCTTGCTCAGGGCCCCAGCACTTGCAATGCTTACCTCTCCCTGCTCCACCGCTGTGACGTTTTCCGCGTTTTCTGACAGTGACATTCAGGTCAGAGAGCGTGATGACGTCAGGTCTGTACGCCCTCTGCCTGAACAGTCCAAGTACAGAGGACTGGAAGATGGCGACTCTGAAGAGTCTAGAGTAGAGCAATGCCCAGCGAGGAGAGTTATTTCATTTTTTTTTAATGTTTGAAGCAATATATGGGGAGCATTGTACACTGGAAAATTATGTATGGGGCCAATCATACACTTGAGCATCATTGATAGGGCCCATTATACACTGGAGCATCTTATATGGGGCCCATCATATACTAGAGCATCATATGGGGTTCATTTTTTATGGGGCATCACATGGAGCCCATTATATACGGAGCATTATATATGGGGACCATTATATTTGGAGCATTATATAGGCCCATCATACACTGGAGCATCATCCATGGGGCCCATTATACACTGGAGCATTATAAATGGGGCCCATCATATACTGGAGCATCATATGGGGCCCATTATATATGGAGCATTATATGGGGTTCATTATTTATGGGGCATCACATGGAGCCCATTATATATGTAGCATTATATATGGGGACCATTATATTTGGAGCATTATATAGGCCCATCATACACTGGAGCATAATCCATGGGGCCTATCATACACTGGAGCATTATAAATGGGGCCCATCATACACTGGAGCATCATATATGGGGCCCCTTATACACTGTAGCATCATATGGGGCCCATTATAAATGGAGCATTATATAGGCCCATCCTACACTGGAGCATCATATATGGGGCCCATCATATACTGGAGCATCATATATGGGGCCCATCATATACTAGAGCATCATATGGGGCCCATTATATATGGAGCATTATATAGGCCCATCATACACTGGAGCATCATCTATGGGGCCCATCATACACTGGAGCATTATAAATGGGGCCCACTATACACTGGAACATCATATATGGGGCCCATTATACCCTGGAGCATCATATGGGGCCCATTATATATGTAGCATTATATAGGCCCATCTTACACTGGAGCATCATCCATGGGGCCCATCATATACTGGAGCATCATATAGGGCCCATCATATACTAAAGCATCATATGGGATTCATTATTTATGGGGCATCACATGTAGCCCATTATATATGGAGCATTATGAATGGGGACCATTATATTTGGAGCATTATATGGGGCTCATCATACACTGGAGCATCATCCATGGGGCCCGTCATATACTGGACATCATATGGGGCCCATTATATATGGAGCATTATATAGGCCCATTATATACTGGAGCATCATTCATGGGGACCATCATATACTGTAGCATTATGTGGAGCTCATCATATACTGTATGGAACATTATATGGGACAAATTATTTATGGAGCAATATATGGGGCTCATTATTCTGTATGGCGCACTATGTAGTTGCCATAATACTGTATAGAGGAATATACTGTCCGGTTTTTGTGCTATTGTAGAATTTAAAATAGATATCAGTCATGTAATGTAAGAAGTGAAGTATTTGTCATTGTACTATACCTATATTTCTCTGCCATATCGGAGCATCATGAATTGTGGTATGTGTTAAAGGGGCCCACTGAGACTCTTTGGCCCGGGGCCCACTAAAACCTGGAGCCAGCCCTGCCCCCCCCAACTTAGCCAAATAACCCCCAGTTTTCAATGCTTTACTATTATTATAAAGTTAATTAAGGTTGCCAATCTTAAGTAATAAGAATTGATGTCGTTGGCATTGAAATGGGCACTGTAGGTGTTTTTACTGTCCTCCACTCACTGCCGACTTTTCTTCCCCATTGACTTGCATTGGGTTTCGTGTTCAGTCGGACCTTCAACTTTTGCCGATAGTTGGCCGATTTCGTTCGACTCGACTTTTGTGAAAGTCGGGTTGTCCGAAACCCGACTCGACCCTCCCGGAGGCAAAGTCGCTCATCTCTAGTACCAAATACTAATGAAACGAATGTAAACTTTTGACTAAGCAATAAGTAAGAAAATGCCTTATAACATTCTCTCTCTCATTATTCTGGCATTTGGCAAATATTAATATTTAAGGTAATCCTAATTGACCTAAAATGGGAAAGGTTTATTCTGATTTCAAGTCAGATATTGAGAAATATATGCATATGTGTCTTTTTATATAGTGTATGTAAACTTCTGGTTTCAACTGTATGTCCTCTAAAACATAGAGGCAAGATACTAGGAGCACATTTATTGTACATGAATTGACTTGCAAATACAAGTATAAGGATATAACGTTGCTCACATATATGTCACTTATAATAGGGAAGAATCACTTTAAATGTAAAATTTAACAAGAATCTGTGCAATGTCCAGAAAAAAACAGTTTGAGTGTGGTGCTCAGCTACAAAAGTATGTATATATGGACAAGAGAAAGGCTGAAAAAATAGAGACACTCACCACTGGTAACTTAAACGTCATCTATATTGAGGGAACATGCACATGATGTTTGCCCATGAAAGCAGAGACGAGCGACAGCTGTTCTATGTGAAACACGCTTCTTCCTGCTCCTATATTGACTGGTTCCATGTATCATCTTAAAAGCATCCCTGCCTCTCTCAAGGAATGTTAGTTTGCTCCTGGGTTTAATATGTTTGGCCTACTGTCATTTTTCTGGTTATCAAGTCAAATACTTGCAAAGATCAAATCTTTATAATATTAATAATAATAATCATTAATCAATAATAATAATTTATTTTTATATAGCACTAACATATCAAATAAGTTTCATTTTATATTCAGGCTTTACATTTCCAGAATGGCGCCATTAATTAAGGTTATGATAGATTTTCTTTATATCTTCTGTATGAATCATCTCTAAATGTATTTTAATTATTAATCCAGTTTATAGTGGAATTCCTTTCTCTAAACCACGTTTCTAAGGAAATACAATAATGAAGATCTTCTATAAACCATATGTCTTACTGACGCATCGCTTCCATATAAATCACATTATTAGATAACTGACCATTACAATAACATCAAGACATAAGGCAATCCAGACCTCATTAGAAGACGCAGATGCCGTTCTTTATACAGAATGCAAAAATAATTCTAATTATAATGAACAAAAAAAAAAGTATGACAAAGGGTAGAGTACATGAAAGTGCAGGCAATCTGTGGCACTCGAGCAGAGGGAATCCTTCTAATTGAATTTTTTTTCTAGCATAGAAGATATGGTTATACTACTCATTAAGCCTGAAATCTAAAGGTTTATTAGTCTCTCTGTAGGAATAATCTACATTTGCAGATGGAAGGAAAAGACCAGGATGTAGTAGGTTTTAGTCTGCCATAGTTGTGGCCGTAGGAGTTGCTCCTTACTTGTCTGCCCTTTCTGACTTGCGTGATGTTGTTATCATCCACTTTAGTTGCTCTTCCAGGTCTTTTGTTGGGCTCACCAGTACATTACTTTCTTTTAAGAATTTACCAAATTGTTGTTTTGACCATCCCAAAAGGTTATGCTGTCTCTTTCTTTTATTTTTCTCAGTCTAAAAAGGTCCCATGAACATTTAACATGGTTTAACTTCTGCCATCTCCACCTCCCTCCCACAATTTCCACTGGTCAGGCTATCTGTATATGGAAGCATCCTGACAAATGATGCCAGGAGAGATAAGGTCCAGGCAGAATTTCTCCAACCACCAGAATTTCGACCAACCGTCAGAGCTGCCTGGAAGCTGCTTTCTTCCCTCTCCTGACAGATGAGCTGAGTAGAACCTTTCTGTGAAATTGGGAATCAGGAGATATAGCTATTGACTGAATGAGCTATTGGCATCTATGTGTATGTGTAGCTTAAAGGGAATCTGTCAGCTGGTTTCAGCTATGTAATCTGAAGACAACATTAGGTAGGGGTTTAAAACACAGATTTCAGAAATGTCTCTCTTATCAAGCTTATAAGTAACATGCATAACATAATTACCTGACTGCTTTTGTGTATAACAAAATCAAACATCAGTTTTTCGTTTTATTTTTTCCTATTGTCCTCTTCTTTTTCTTCTTTCCTTTTTTTCCCCTGTGGGCAGGTCTTTCCTTGGTTTCTCTGGCCTAGAGCAGGAAGATAAGACACTGACGTCCCACCCTGGAGCACGGGCATATCATTAACTGAAAACTTCTAACGCTGATTACACAAGAACCACAAGATGGATTTCATCTTAGGTATCATTTAATCAGTTTAACAGCAGCAACCTGACAGTGCCAGTAGTTTACTGAGCAAAATTCTGGTGACAGGTTTGCATGATTGTGGTTACACATCCTTACCAGGTGAGTACCATTGCCTTTGGTCTCCCCACTATTACTCAGATAAAACACTACTGCGCTTGTTACTTCAGTTTTATTCATCTGAAAATCAAAGTGACGCCTATCAGAATTGTCCGCATTAAATAGATGGTAGTTCTTTGTCATGTTTAATGCAGCCCTTGTATTTGGTTGAAATCTGACAATATGGCCCAGTGACTACAAAAGGTTATTCATCCATAGTCTACAGCATGGATTGTGTACAGGCTGATATAGTTTCTGTGATTGTAAGGCCACGTTCACACATTCAGTATTTGGTGAGTTTTTTAACCTTAGTATTTGTAATCCAAAACCAGGAGTGGAACAGTCAGAGGAAAAGTATGATAGAAACACGTCACCACTTCTATATTTATCACCCAAATACTGAGGTAAAATACTGACCAAATACTGAACGTGTGATCGTGGTTAAATCTCTGGTTTTGCTTATGTGTAAACTCTCCTATAATGACATATTTCATACACTTTAGCACTGCATAACACACAGCACACATTTATATTAATTTTTATCAATTTTATAATCAATAAAAGCATTCCATAGATTTAATGTTAGATTTTATTTTATAGTGCTTCACGAATTCATCTTAGCCATTTATTGCAGAAAGCATAAGACTTTATGCGTAGGAGGACACTTGCATCTATAGAGGTTCAAAAAAGAAAAGAAAGGAAAAGAAACAGTGTGGTACATTTGCAATAAGGAAAATACTTTGTTGCATAACATTTTCCCGCAAAACACAAGCATTTTGCAAGCATAATTAGCTTGCAGAATGCTAGCGTTTTCCAAGCGATGAACCAGATCAAAACTGATTGACAGGTTGGTCACACTTGTCAAGCATAGTGCTTGACAAGTGTGAGCAACTTAAATAATAAAAAAAAAAAAATAAATATTGATATTCTCACCTTCCGGCGGCCCCCGCAGCCTTCCCGCTCCACAGAGACTCTCCCGGCAAGTTCCGTTCCTAGGGATACATTGCGAGAATGACCTTTGCGAAGTCGCGGTCACTCGACCGCGACGTCACAAAGGTCATTCTCTCAATGCATCCCTGGGAACGGAACTTGCCGGCAGCGTGGCTGAGAGGCTGGAGGACTCCAGGGCCGCTGGAAGGTGAGAATATCAATATTTTTTATTTTAATTCTATTTTTAACAGGGATATGGTACCCAGGGCAGAGTCTCCTCTCCTCCAGGCCCTGGGTACCAAGCGCACATGAAGAGCTCACTTCACGCATGGTGGGCATCGCCACATGCATGAAGTAAGCGTTTCAATGCATTTCTATGGAGGCGTAATCGCCGCGATTACGCCCAAAGAATGGACATGCTGCTTATTTTTACGCGAAGCGATTACGCTCCGCAAAAATATTCCAGCATGTGCACAGCAATGCGTAATCCCATAGGATTGCATGTGTGGTGTCCTCTAAGCGTTTTTTAAGCGATTACGCCGCGTAAAAATGCGACAAAACCACTTAAAAAACGCTACGTGTGCACATAGCCTTAGGACTCTGTGATATGAATGTATTTTCGGTCTGAGTGCTGTCCGTGAAAAAAATGTTCAGCACTCGGACCCAGGTTCTTCGATGAGGCCGTTCAGATGAGCGATTTTTTTTTCACTGATCAAATCTACGTGAGAAAATAAATTGCAGCATGCACGAGTTTCTTTCGGAAATCAGATGAAAGTCACAATTCAAGTCTGAGAAAAAAAAATCTGATGCCATAGGGAACCACAGTGTAACATCCGATTTTTACCGATACATAATTCTGAAAGTTGTAAATGGTCATGTAAATGATTAATAGCTGCTGCTGTAAAAATGAATTGTATACAGATGACAAGTGAGAAAAAAATGTTTTTTTGGATAAAACTCTGAATGATTTTTTATATGCTCGTGTGACCTATCTTTAGGGTGAGGCAACACACAGTAATCCATATGTGACCGGTGAGGCGATATTGCAATCAATTACCACGATTTTGCAAATTGTTTTCTGGCCAACGCGATGCAAAAGAACAACTGCATAAATTTAATATATTTGGCTGCTGTATGGCCCCACATCTGCTGCACCAAGTGGCAGCTCACATTTTCACACAGTGTGAAGTTTCTTATGCCAGTATTAACCCATTCAGATCCCGACCATTTTAACTTCTTCGATTTATATTTTCCATCCCCTTCTTCCATACAGTTTTGTTTTTTTCATCAGCATAGCCATATAAAGGCTCCTTTTTCGCAGGATGAACTGTGAACTATATTATTCATTTTACTATATAACATACTAGAAATAGTGAAAAAAATCCAAGTGGGGTGAAAAAATCTCACAATTCTGGCTTTTTTTTAAAGGTTTACTATGTACTAAAAATGACCCAACAACATGATTGTTCATTTAAGTACAATTCTGATGATACCAACTTTCTATAGTTGTATTTATTACTGTAGGGCATAAAAAAATTTCTGAAGTTTGTACAAAAAATATGGTTTGTGTTGCCAATTTCTTAGACTCATATTTTTTTTTTACGTTTCTATCAATGGACCTATGTGAGGACTTGTTACTTGTGTGGTGAGCTGTAGTCAGGGCTGGCATAAGGGGCAGGCAGACCAGGCAGCTGGTTATTCACCCTCACTCCTCCAGGGGCCCTCAGCCAGTGGCGTGCCGCTAATAACGGCACATTACGCAGCCGCTATGGGGCCCGTGAGTAAGAGGGGCCCGGCGCAGCCCCCCGCATCGCGCATTCAACTTATCGGCATCATAGATGTCGATACAGTTAAAAGCAGTAATGGAGGAGAGCGTGTCAGATGATGCTTCCTCTCCCATCATTCTCCTCGGCTTGTGACTCAGCGGGTGCGCGATGATGTCACTTCATCATGCGCCATGCTGTGCCAGCAGTGGAGCTGATGAGACCAGAGTAGAGCCTGGGGCAGGGCAGGGAACGGGGAGGAGAGGTTAGTATTGTTTATGTGTATATATACTGTATATGTGTGCATTATACTGTATGTGTATATATTTGTAGGCATTATACTGTGTGTGTGTGTATGTATGTGTATATATGTGTATGCATTATACTTTGTGTGTGTGTGTATCTATGTATGTATGTGTATACATACATGGTCAAAATTGTTGGTACCCCTCATTTAATGACAGAAAAACCCACAATGGTGACAGAAATAACTTGAATCTGACAAAAGTAATAATAAATAAAAAATCTATGAAAATGAACAAATGAAAGTCAGACATTGCTTTTCAACCATGCTTCCACAGAATTTAAAAAAAAATAAAACTCATGAAATAGGCCTGGACAGAAATGATGGTACCCTTAACTTAATATTTTGTTGCACCACTTTTTGAGGCAATTACTGCAATCAAACGATTCCTGTAACTGTCAATGAGACTTCTGCACCTCTCGACAGGTATTTTGGCCCACTCCTCAAGAGCAAACTGCTCCAGTTGTCTCGTGTTTGAAGGTTGTCTTTTCCAGACGGAATGTTTCAGCTCTTTCCAAAGATGCTCAATAGGATTTAGGTCAGGGCTCATAGAAGGCCACTTCAGAATAGTCCAATGTTTTCCTCTTAGTCATTCTTGGGTGTTTTTAGCTGTGTGTTTTGGGTCATTATCCTGTTGCAAGACCCATGACCTGCTACTTGAGACCAAGCTTTCTGACACTGGGCAGCACATTTCTCTCTAGAATCCCTTAATAGTCTTGAGATTTCATTGTACCTTACACAGTTTCTAGACACCCTGTGCCAGATGCAGCAAAGTAGCCCCAGAACATAACAGAGCCTCCTTCATGTTTCACAGTAGGGACAGTGTTCTTTTCTTGATATGCTTCATTTTTCTGTCTGTGAACATAGAGCAGATGTGCCTTGCCAGAAAGTTCCATTTTTGTCTCATCTGTCCATAGGACATTCTCCCAGAAGCTTTGTGGCTTGTCAACATGTAATTTGGCAAATTCCAGTCTGGCTTTTTTATGATTTTTTTTTCAACAATAGTGTCCTCCTTGGTCATCTCCCATGAAGTCCACTTTGGCTCATACAATGACGGATGGTGCGATCTGACACTGATGTTCCTTGAGCTTGAAGTTTACCTTTAACCCCTTTACCCCAAGGGTGGTTTGCATGTTAATGACCAGGCCAATTTTTACAATTCTGATCACTGTCCCTTTATGAGGTACTAACTCTGGAACGCTTCCATGGATAACAGTAAATCTAACATTGTTTTCTCGTGACATATTGTACTTCATGATAGTGGTAACATTTCTTTGCTATGACGCATTTGTTTGTGAAAAAAATGGAAATTTGGTGAAAATTTTGCAATTTTCCATTTTTGAATTTTCATCCCCTTAAAGCAGAGAGATATGTCACACAAAATACTTAATAAGTAACATTTCCCACATGTCTACTTTACATCAGCACAAGTTTGGAACCCAATTTTTTTTTTTTAGGAAGTTATAAGGGTTAAAAGTTAAACAATGATTTCTAATTTTTACAACACCATTTTTTTTTAGGGACCACATATATGATAGAAAATACCCAAAAGTGACACCATTCTAAAAACTGCACCCCTCACTGTGCTCAAAACCACATTCAAGAAGTTTATTAACCCTTCAGGTGCTTCACAGGAATTTTTGGATTGTTTAAATAAATGAACATTTAACTTTTTTCACAAAAAATTTACTTCAGATCCCATTAGTTTTATTTTACCAAGGGTAACAGGAGAAATTGGACCCCAAAAGATGTTGTACAATTTGTCCTGAGTACGCTGATACCCCATATATGCAGGAAAACCACTGTTTGGGCGCATGGCAGAGCTCAGAAGGGAAGGCGTGCCTTTTGACTTTTCAATGCAAAATTGGCTGGTATTGAGATCAGACACCATGTCGCGTTTGGAGAGCCCCTGATGTGCCTAAACAGTGAAAGCTCCCCATAAGTGACCCCATTTTGGAAAGTAAATCCCCTATGGAACTTATCTAGATGAGTGATGAGCATTTTGAACCCCCAAGTGCTTCACAGAAATTTTTAAACGTAGAGCCGTAAAAATAAAAAATCATATTTTTTTCACAAAAATGAAATTTTTGCCCCCAATTTTTTATTTCCCAAGGGTAACAGGAGAAATTGGACCCCAAAAGTTGTTGTGCAATTTGTCCTGAGTATGCTGATACCTCATAGGTGGGGGTAAACCACTGGCAGAGCTTGGTAGGGAAGGAGCACCGTATTACTTTTTCAACGCAGAATTGGCTGAAATTGAGATCAGACGCCATGTCGCGTTTGGAGAGCTCCTGGTGTGCCTAAACAGTGGAAAACCCCAAATTCTAACTTCAACCCAAACCCCAGCACACTCCTAATCACAACCCTGACCCCAACACACCCCTAACCCTAATCCCAACCCTAACCACAAATCTAAGCCTGAACCACAAACCTAACCCTAACACACCCCTAAACCCTAATCCCAACCCTAACGCTAATCCCAACCCTAACCCAACCCTAACCCAACTTTAGCCTAAACCTAACCTTAAATCTAATGGGAAAATGGAAATAAATACATTTTTTTAATTTTATTATTTTTCCCTAACTAAGGGGATGATAAAGGGGGGTTTTATTTACTATTTATAGTGTTTTTTTATAGCGAGTTTTTATGTTTGGCAGCTGTCACATACTGCTTTTATTGCAAAAAATAGTTTTTGCATCACCACATTTTGAGAACTATAATTTTTCCATATTTTGGCAATCAGAGTCATGTGAGGTCTTGTTTTTTGCGAGTTGTCATTTTATTGGTACCATTTTCAGGCACATGACATTTTCTGATTGCTTTTTATTACAATTTTTGTGAGGCAGAATGAACAAAAACCAGCAATTAATGAATTTCTTTTGGGGGAGGGCATTTATACCATTCAGCATGGGATAAAGCAGTTTTATTCTTTGGGTCAGTACGATTACAGCGATACCTCATTTATATCATTTTTTTATGTTTTGTTGCTTTTATACAATAAAAACTATTTTCTATAAAAAATAATTATTTTTGCATCGCTTTATTCTGAGAGCTATAACTTTTTTATTTTTCCGGTGATGGAGCTATATTGCGGATTGTTTTTTGCCCGACAAGATGACGTTTTCAGTGGTACCATGTTTATATATATCCATCTTTTCGATCGTGTGTTATTCCACATTTTATTCGGCAGTATGATTATAAAGCATTGTTTTTTTGCCTTTTTTTTTTAATGGTGTTCCTTAACCCCTTTATTCCATCAGACGTACTATTCCGTCCATGTGACCCTGGACCTAATTCCCATGGACAGAATAGTACGTCATGGGCGATCAGCTGCGCTCCCGGGGGAGCGCAGCTGATCGCCGCCGGTGTCAGCTGATTATCACAGCTGACACCCGTGACTGTGTGTCAGGAGCGGTCACGGACCGCTCCCGGCACATTAACCCTTGGCACACCGCGATCAAACATGATCGCGGTGTACCCGGGGCACAGGGGAGGATCGCGCAGGCAGGGGGCTCCCTGCGCGCTCCCCTGAGACCCTCAGAGCAGCGCGATGTGTCGCGCTGTTCCGAGGGTCCGTCCTCCCTCCAGGTCCCCGGATCCAAGATGGCGCCGGGGTCCTGCAGGGAGGCGGCTTCCTCATTGCCTGCTGAGAGCAGGCGCTGGGAAGCCTGCAGCGATGCCAGAGCGATCGCTGGTGTGACAGAGTGCTGTGCACACTGTCACACCAGCGATCTGATAAAATACTGTGATGTCCCACCCTGGGACAAAGTAAAAAAGTAAAAAAAGTAAAAATAAAAAGTGTAAAAAAAAATCATAAAAAAAAAAAAAATATTCCCCAATAAATTCATTTTTTCCTGTAAATAAAAAAAACAAAACAATAAAAGTACACATATTTGGTATCGCCGCGTCCGTAACGACCCCCTTATGAAAACTGTCCACTAGTTAACCCCTTTAGTGAACCCCTTAAAAAAAAAAAAAAAAAACGAAGCAAAAAATCAATGCTTTATCATCATACCGCCGAACAAAAAGTAAAATAACACGCGATCAAAACGACCGATATAAATAAACATGGTACTGCTGAAAACGTCATCTTGTCCCGCAAAAAACGAGCTGTCACACAGCATCATGAGCGAAAAAATAAAAAAGTTATAGCTCGCAGAATAAAGCGATGCAAAAATAATGATTTTTTATATAAAATTGTTTTCATTCTATAAAAGCGCCAAAACCTAAAAAAATGATATAAATGAGGTATCGCCATAATCGTACTGACCCGAAGAATAAAACTGCTTTATCAATTTTACCACACGCGGAACGGTATAAACGCCTCCCCCAAAAGAAATTCATGAATTGCTGATTTTTGTTCATTCTAACCTCCCAAAAATCGAAATAAAAAGCGATCAAAAAATGTCACGTGCTCAAAAATGGTACAAATAAAAACGTCAACTCGTACCGCAAAAAATAAGACCTCACATGACTCTGTGGGCCAAAATATGCAAAAATTATAGCTCTCAAAATGTGGTGATGCAAAAAACTATTTTTTGCAATAAAAAGCGTCTTTTAGCGTGACAGCTGCAAATCACAAAAACCCGCTATAAATAGTAAATCAAACCCCCTTTATCACCCCCTTAGTTAGGGAAAAATAATAAAATTAAAAAAATTTATTTATTTCCATTTTCCCGTTAGGGTTAGGGTTGGCGCTAACGTTAGTATTAGAGTTAGGGTTGGCGCTAACGTTAGTATTAGGGTTGGGATTAGGGTTATGGGTGTGTTAGGGTTAGGTTTGTGGTTAGGGTTGGGACTAGGGTTATTGGTGTTTGGGGTTAGGTTTGGAGTTAGAATTGGGGGGTTTCTGCTGTTTAGGCACATCAGGGGCTCTCGAAATGTGACATGGCGTCTGATCTCAATTCCAGCCAATTCAGCGTTGAAAAAGTCAAATGGTGCTCCTTCACTTCTGAGCTCTGCCATGCGCCCAAAACAGTAGTTTTACTCTGGACCCCAAGAGTTATTGTGCAATTTGGCCTATTTCTCCTGTTACCCTTGGGAAAATAAAAAACTGGGGGCGACAAAATCATTTTTGTAAAAAAAAAAATGATTTTTTTGTTTTTACGGCTGTATGTTATAAAACTTCTGTGAAGTACTTGGGGATTCATAGCGCTCACCACACTTCTAGATAAGTTCCTTGTGGGGTCTATTTTCCAAAATGGGGTCACTTGTGGGGGGTTTCCACTGTTTAGGCGCATCAGGGGCTCTCCAAATGCGACATGATGCCCCCAGACCATTCCATCAAAGTCTGCAATCCAAAACGTCACTACTTCCCTTCCGAGCCCCGACGTGCGCCCATACAGTAGTTTCTCCCACATATTGGGTATCAGCGTACTCAGGACAATTTGGACAACAACTTTTGGGGTCCAATTTCTCCTGTTACCCTTGTGAAAATAAAATATTGGGGCGAAAAAATCATTTTTGTAAAAAAAAAAAGGATTTTTTATTTTTACGGCTGTACGTTATAAACTTCTGTGAAGCACTTCGGGGTTCAAAGTGCTCACCACACATCTAGATAAGTTCCTTGTGGGGTCTATTTTCCAAAATGGGGTCACTTGTGGGGGGTTTCCACTGTTTAGGCGCATCAGGGGTTCTCCAAATGCGACATGACGCCCCCAGAGCATTCCATCAAAGTCTGCAATCCAAAACGTCACTACTTCCCTTCGGAGCCCCGACGTGCGCCCATACAGTAGTTTACTCCCACATATTGGGTATCAGCGTACTCAGGACAAATTGGACAACAACTTTTGGGTCCAATTTCTCCTGTTACCCTTATGAAAATAAAATATTGGAGGCGAAAAAAATCATTTTTGTAAAAAAAAAAAGGATTTTTTATTTTTACGGCTGTACGTTATAAACTTCTGTGAAGCACTTTCGGGGTTCAAAGTGCTCACCACACATCTAGATAAGTTCCTTGTGGGGTCTATTTTCCAAAATGGGGTCACTTGTGGGGGGTTTCCACTGTTTAGGCGCATCAGGGCTCTCCAAATGCGACATGACTCCCCCAGACCATTCCATCAAAGTCTGCAATCCAAAACGTCACTACTTCCCTTCCGAGCCCCGACGTGCGCCCATACAGTAGTTTACTCCACATATTGGGTATCAGCGTACTCAGGACAAATTGGACAACAACTTTTGAGGTCCAATTCTCCTGTTACCCTTGTGAAAATAAAATATTGGGGGCTAAAAAATCATTTTTGTAAAAAAAAAAAAGAAATTTTTTATTTTACGGCTGTACGTTATAAACTTCTGTGAAGCACTTTGGGGTTCAAAGTGCTCACCACACATCTAGATAAGTTCCTTGAGGGGTCTAGTTTCCAAAATGGTGTCATTTGTGGGGGTTTCCACTGTTTAGCAGATCAGGAGCTCTCCAAACACGACATGGCATCCAGCCAATTCTGCGTTGAAAAAGTCAAACGGCGCTCCTTCCCTTCCAAACTCTGCCATGCACCCAAACAGTGGTTTACCCCCACATATGGGGTATCAGCGCACTCAGGACAAATTGCACAATAACTTTTGGAGTCTTGTTTCCCTTGGGAAAATAAAAATTGGGGTGAAAAGATCAATTTTGTGGAAAAAATATAATTTTTTAATTTTACGGCTCTACGTTATAAACTTGTGTGAAGCACTTGGGGGTTCAAATTGCTCACCAAAGATCTAGATAAGTTCCTTAGGGGGTCTAGTTTCCCAAATGGGCTCACTTGTGGGTGGTTTCCACTGTTTAGGCACATCAGGCGCTCTCCAAATGCAACATGGCGTCCAATCTCAATTTCAGCCAATTTTGGTTGGAAAAAGTCAAATGGTGCTCCTTCCATTCCGAGCTCTGCCATGCGCCCAAACAGTGGTTCCCCCCACATATGGGGTATCAGCGTACTCAGGACAAATTGGACAACAAATTTTGTGGTCCAATTTCTCCTGTTACCTATGGGAAAATAAAAAATTAGTGACTAAGAGATAATTTTTGTGGGAAAAAAATAGGATTTTTTATTTTCATGCCCGAGCATTATAAACTTGTGTGAAGCACTTGGGGTTCAAAGTGCTCACCAAAGATCTAGATAAGTTCCTTAGGGGGTCTAGCTTCCAAAATGGGGTCACTTGTGGGGGGTTTCCACTGTTTCAGGCTCATCTGGGGCACTACAAACGGAACATGACCCCATCAATGTTTGCATTCCAAAACGTTACTGCTTCTTTTCCAAGCCCTGCCGTGCGCCCAAACAGTTTCCCCCCCCACATATGGGGTATCAGCGTACTCAGGACAAATTGGACAACAAGTTTTGGGGTCCAATTTCCTTGGGAAAAATCAAAAATTTGGGACTAAAAAATCATTTTTGTGGAAAATTTTTTTTTTTTTTTCACACCCAGGCATTATAAATTTTGTGAAACACTTTGGGGTTCAAAGTGCTCACAACAGATCTAGATAAGTTCCTTAGGGGGTCTAGTTTCCAAAATGGTGTCACTTGTGGGGGGTTTCCACTGTTTAGGCGTATCAGGGGCTCTCCAAACACGACAGGCGTCCAATCTCAACTCCAGCCAATTTTAGTTTGAAAAAGTCAAATTGCGCTCCTTCCCTTACGAGCTCTGCCGTGTGCCCAAACAGTGGTTTTCCCCCACATATGGGGTATTGGCGTACTCAGGAGAAATTGCACAACAACTTTATCTGTCCATTTTCTCCTTTTACCCTTGTGAAATAAAAAAAAGTTTGTAAAAGATCATTTTTGTGGCTAAAAAGTTAAATATTAATTTTTTCCATCCACGTTGCTTCAGCTCCTGTGAAGCACCTGAAGGGTTAATAAACTTCTTGAATGTAGTTTTGAGTACCTTGAGGGGTGCAGTTTTTATAATGGTGTCACTTTTGGGTATTTTCTGCCATATAGACCCGTCAAAGTGACTCCAAATGTGAGGTGGTCCCTAAAAAAATGGCTTTGTAAATTTTGTTGTAAAAATGAGAAATCACTGGTCAACTTTTAACCCTTCTAATTTCCTAACAAAGAAAAATTTTGTTCCAAAATTGTGCTGATGTAAAGTAGACATGTGGGAAATGTTATTTCTTAACTATTTTGTGTGACATATTTCTCTGTTTTAAGGGAAAAAAAATTCAAAGTTTGAAAATTGCAAAATTTTTAAAATTTTCGCCATATTTGCGTTTTTTTCAAAAATAAATGCAAGGTATATCGAAGAAATTTTACCACTAACATGAAGTACAATATGTCACGAGAAAACATTCTCAGAATCGCGAAGGTCCGTTGAAGCGTTCCAGAGTTATAACCTCATAAAGAGACAGTGGTCAGAATTGTAAAAATTGGCCCGGTCATTAACGTGCAAACCACCCTTGGGGGTGAAGGGGTTAAAGGGGTTAACTAGTGGGACAGTTTTATAGATCGGGTCGTTACGGACGCGGCAAAACTAAATATGTGTACTTTTATTGTTTAGACTTTTTTAATTCAAATATTTATTTATTGATGGAATAAATATAGATTTTTTATTATTTTTTTAAATATTTTTACAATTATTTTAAAAAACTTTTTTCGTAATTTTTACTTTTACACATTGTCCCACTATGGGACACTCATTTTGTGCAGGCTGATCGCTTCTATAGCATGCTATAGAAGCTGTCACGCTGCAGTTTCTATTACACTGACCTGAGAGACTTCCTGGTCATCACTGTGCATGTCAGGAAGTCTCTTATGTCTGGAGACCCGGATGTCATCATGACAACATCGGGTCTCCATGGCAGCGATCGGGACCCCGCGTCATGCCTCGGTGTCTCCGATCCAAAGGCAGAGAGCCTGTCAGCCCCTCTGCCGGCTCAGGAACTCTGCGATCATGCTTGAAAATGTCGGGAGCTGTATTCCCTTATGGCAGATAGTGCTGGATGTCAGTTGTGAGAATCAGCTGACACCCGGCCGCGATCAGCCGCGCTCACTTCGAGAGCATGGCTGATCGCCTATGACGTACTATTCCATCCATGAGAATTCAGTCCCTGGTCACATGGACGTAATAGTACGTCTGAGGTCAGAAAGGGGTTAATCTGTTTAGAAGTTTTTCTGGGCTCTTTTGTTACCATTCCTATTATCCATCTCTTTGATTTGTCATCAATTTTCCTCCTGCTGCCATGTCCAGGGAGGTTGGCTACAGTCCCATGGAGCTTAAGTTTCTGAATAATTTGTGCAACTGTAGTCACATAAACATCAACCTGCTTGGAGATGGTCTTATAACTTTTACCTTTAACATGTTTGTCTATAATTTTCTTTCTAATCTCCTGAGACAACTCTTTCCTTCGCTTCCTCAGGTCCAAGTTGAGTGTGATATACACCATGTCACCAAACAGCACAGTGAGCATCTGTAGCCCTCTATACAGGCCCACTCACTGATTCCAAGATTGTAGACACCTGTGATGCTAATTAGTGGACACACCTTGAGTTAACATGTCCCTTTTGTCATATTATTTTCAGGGGTACCATCATTTCTGTCCAGGCCTTTTTCAATTTTTTTTAAAAGTCTATGGAAGCATGGTTGAAAAGCAATGTCTGACTTTTAGAGTTGAGCGATACTTTCCGATATCCAAAAGTATCGGAATCGGAATGGTATCGCCGATACCATTAAAATATCGGCGATACCGATACCGGAAATCCAATGTAAGTCTATGGGAACAAAATATCGTAACTAAAAAAACCTCTTTCTTTCCTTGTAAACACTAAATATACAAACATAGAATACATATATATATATACATGTCATTGTGACATATATATATACATATATTTATAGTTTATACACTTCTACATAGTAAAATAGCCTCTGATTCAATTGCCGGGTAAAGCCGGCTTTTGTGAAAAGACAGAAGCACCCGACATGAAATGACACTTGGTTTACATAGAGTTAACCATGTCTTTTCATGTAGTTTGATATCTGATTTGCACAAACAATTACATGAGTGTAAGTGTGCAAAATTTCACACCTGTAGGGGTTAATTAAAGGTGTAAATTCGTTGTAAAAAACCCGGACTTTTTTGCTACGAATTTACACCTTTAATTAACCCCTACAGGTGTGACATTTTGCACACTTACACTCATGTAACTGTTTGTGCAAATCAGATATCAAACTACATGAAAAGACATGGTTAACTCTATGTAAACCAAGTGTCATTTCATGTCGGGTTCTGCATTTCACAAAAGCCGGCAATTGAATTAGCGGCTATTATACTATGTAGAAGTGTATGAACTATAAATATAAATATATATATATATATATGTGTCACAAATTCAATGACATGTATATATATATATGAGGTGTAAAATTGCTGAAAAAAAATGCGTGGGCTCCCGCCCTATTTTCGCAACCAGACAGACAAAGCCAGTGAGTGGGGGCAGATAATAATAGCCCAGAGAGGGACCATTATTTTGGCCCCCCCCTGGCTACTAACATCTGCCCCCAGACACCCCAGAAAAGACAAATCTATAATTAGATTCGCCCTTTCTGGCACTTTGCCCGTCTATTCCCATTGCCCTGTAGCGGTGGCGAATGGGTTAATATGGGGTTAAAGCCACCTTGCTATTGAAAGGTGACCTTAAGCCAGGTTAATAATTGAGAGCTGTCAATTTAGACAACTATCAATTATTAATCCTATTGCATGAAATAAAAATAAAACACACACACTTTAATTAAAAATCATTTTAATGAAATAAAGACATGTTTTTGACCATCTTTATTTTACTGCAAAAACCATTTCCTGTAATAAAAATAAAATAAAAAAGCAAAATTATTCTTACCTATCCCATGCACAGTCAGGTCCCACGGTGTAATCCTTCAGAAAGGGTTAATGTTTACTGCAGGGACCGCAGCTAATGCTGCAGCCTCACAGTAAACCCCCAAATGAATGAGTTCCTCTCCTGGCTCACAGGAGAGGAAGTGGAAAGCTTAATTGATTGCTTTCCACTTTCACTTCAGGTCAGCCAGGGACACAATCAGTGACGTCAGAGGGAACTGATTAACAAAAATAGGGGTTCCCTTCGAAAAAAAAATGGCGTGGGGTCCCCCCTATTTTTGTTAACCAGCCTGATGAAGCAGACTGCTGAGGCATGGTATTTAAGGCTGTTAGGGAGCCAATATCTATGGACCTTGCCAGCAGCGTCGGACTGGAGTACCTTGGGCCCACCAAGAAAAATTATTCTTGGGGCCCACCATCATACTTCCCAACCTTTGAAGAAGGGAAAGAGGGACAAAGGCTGTGGCACGCTGTGCCTGCTGCAGCAAATTTTAGGCCATGCCACGTTGCACCACAGACTGTCCAGGAGTTGGTGGATGCTTTAGTCCAGGTGTGGGAGGAGATCCCTCAGGAGACCATCCGTCGTGCTCATCAGGAGCATGCCCAGAAGTTGTAGGGAGGTCATACAGCATACCTCCCAAATTTTGAAGACAGGAAAGAGGGTTAAAGGCTGCGGTGCACTACGCGCGCCGCTGCAAATTTTAGGCCACGCCCTGACCACACCCATTTCACAGCTAATCACACCCATATCCTCGCCCCAAGTGTACCCATTTAGCACTGCTGATCACACTGACTGGTAATGAGGGCACAGTGGCTGGTACTGAGGAAAGAAAGAAAAGAGAGAGAGAGAAAGAAAGAACAGAGAGAAAAAAGAACAGAGAGCGAGAAGGAAAGAACAGAGAGCGAGAAAGACTAGAGAGAGACTAGAGAGAGAAAGAAAGACTAGAGAGAGAGCCAGAGGCGTAGCTAGGGTTTTGGCTTAGTGGGGGCGAAACTTCTGAGTGGGCTCCTAATCAGAGAACCTCAACAAATGACCGCGCTGTTGCCAAAAATAATCTATATATAAAAAGACCAATATTGATATTACCGCCATATGGTCTGTGGTAAATAATACCAGTCCTACAGAACATATAATAGATTACAGCACAGGTACAGATAATGACTTACCGCTGATGTTCTTTCTAATGGAATTGTTCACTTTTCATGTCTTTTCCATATGGCCCAGACTGACATGACGACTTCTCCAGCCAGGACTCGACTGCAGAGATTACAACAAAGACACATTTCACTTCTCATATTTTTAGCACTGTCACGGTCACCAATTGGACTATTCTCAACCTGCACAAACTCCTCATCCTGCTGATACCCCAATACTGAGCCGCTGCTGCCATATGTGTCCCTATTTCTGCACCTGATACCCCAATACTGAGCCGCTGCTGCCGTATGTGTCCCTATTACTGCACCTGATACCCCAATACTGAGCCGCTGCTGCCATATGTGTCCCTATTTCTGCACCTGATACCCCAATACTGAGCCGCTGCTGCCGTATGTGTCCCTATTACTGCACCTGATACCCCAATACTGAGCTGCTGCTGCCGTATGTGTCCCTATTACTGCACCTGCTGTGTGGTTCTGTGTGACCTCTAAATTTTAAAGCACCCCTCTAGAATATAGTAATGCCGGGTGCAAGTGCCCTAGAAAACAGTGCCCACATTTTGTCCCCTAGACTGTAATAATGCCCTGTGTGCCCCTTTGATAGTTCCCCTATAACAATAAGTGTCCACTTTACATTTAATAATGTCCCAAGTCTCCCCCTGTACATCTCCCCTATACACAGAATAATGCCCCTCACTGGATATATACTGACCCCTTAATGTCCCCAAACTATTTAATGGGTCCAACACTGTATGATGGCCCCTAGATAGCATCCATACAGCATAATACACCAGATAGTCCTCAATATAGTATAATGCACCCCCATAGGCAGCCTCTATATTATAATAAACCCCCATAGGCAGAGTCTATAATATAATGCACCACCATAGGCAGCCGCTATATTATAATGCACCCCCATAGGCAGTCTCTGTAGTATAATGCATCCCCATAGGGAGTCTCTGTAGTATAATGCACCCCAATATGGAGCCTCTGTAGTATAATGCAGCCCCCATATACAGCCTCTGTAGTATAATGCACCCCCATATACAGCCTCTGTAGTATAATGCACCCCCATTAAAAAAAAAAAAAAAAAAAAACAATACTCACCTCCCGGCTCCTGTGCTGCTCACTGTTCTCCCTCTCTGCGTCTGACAGCGGGCGCCGGCAGGTGATGTCATCGCGCCCGCTGTCAGACGCTGAGAGGGGGATTATGGGAGAGAAGGAGCGCTCGCTCCTTCTCTCTCTATGCGGTCAGCTGTATCGGCTGGATGCCGATACAGCTGACCCTCCGATGACGGGTGGGGGGCCCACTGCTGGCACCGGGCCCCCCCACCGGCTGTTCAGGCCCCATAGCTTCCGGGCGGCAGAGCAGGGAGAGCGATTCTCCCTGCTCTGCTGCAGAATGTAACTGTATCGGCGTGCTGTGCACGCCGATACAGTTACTGTAGCGTAGCTCCGGGTGGGCCCCCTCAGAGCGCGGGGCCCGGGCCACCGCCCCCTCTGCCCCGCGACCTATCCTTTCAAATCAGGGCCCACCACGCAGGAGCTTGGGGCCCACCGGAGGTTTCTCCCGTGTCCCGGTGGCTCAGTCCGACCCTGCTTGCCAGCCTGATAATACCAGGCCACAGCAGTCTGCATATCTTTGCTGGTTAACAAAAATAGGGGATCCCCTCGAAAAAAATTGGCGTGGGGTCCCCCCTATTTTTGTTAACCAGCCAGATGAAGCAGACCGCTGAGGCCTGGATTTTCAGGCTGTTAAGGAGCCAAGATCCATGGACCTTGCCAGCCTGATAATACCAGGCCACAGCAGTCTGCATATCTTGGCTGATTAACAAAAATAAGGGATCCCCTCGAAAAAAATTGGCGTGGGGTCCCCCCTATTTTTGTTAACCAGCCAGATGAAGCAGACCGCTGAGGCCTGGATTTTCAGGCTGTTAAGGAGCCAAGATCCATGGACCTTGCCAGCCTGATAATACCAGCCACAGCAGTCTGCATATCTTGGCTGATTAACAAAAATAGGGGATCCCCTCGAAAAAAATTGGCGTGGGGTCCCCCCTATTTTTGTTAACCAGCCAGATGAAGCAGGACCGCTGAGGCCTGGATTTTCAGGCTGTTAAGGAGCCAAGATCCATGGACCTTGCCAGCCTGATAATACCAGGCCACAGCAGTCTGCATATCTTGGCTGATTAACAAAAATAGGGGATCCCCTCGAAAAAAATTGGCGTGGGGTCCCCCCTATTTTTGTTAACCAGCCAGATGAAGCAGACTGCTGAGGCCTGGTTTTTCAGGCTGGTAAGGATCCAATATCCATGGACCTTGCCAGCCTGATAATACCAGGCCACAGCAGTCTGCTTAGCTTGGCTGGTTAACAAAAATAGGGGATCCCCTCGAAAAAAAAACGGCGTAGGGGTCCCCCTATTTTTGTTAACCAGCCAAGTAAAATGCAGACTGCTGCGGCCTGGTATTAAAAGACTGTCAAGGCCCATGGATTTTGGCCCTCAACAGCCTGATAATACCAGGCTACAGCAGCCCCACATTTGGCGCATCAAAAGATGTGCCAATTGTGGCACTTTTACCCGGCTCTTCCCACTTGCCCTGTAGCGGTGGCATGCGGGGTAATAAGGGGTTAATGTCACCGTTTGATTGCACGGTGACAATAAGCCCGGTTAATAATGGAGAGGCGTCAATAAGACACCGATCCATTATTAATCCCAAAGTTTTTAAATGTTTAAAAAAAGACACAGCAAGAAAAAAGTCTTTTAATGAAATAAAAGAGACAACACAGTTTTTCATTAATTTTATTATACTCTCATTCCTGCGACGCCATCGATCTCCTGTAAAAAAATAAAAAAAAACAAACCAACAGTATACCACCTGTCCGACGCAGTCCATAGTAACGAGTGTCCCACGACGATCCAGCTCTGCTACATCGGAATGCCAGGCAGAGCCTGACATCCCGGCGCAGCACAGCTGATTACCTTCTTCTCCGGCGGTGACGTCATCGGACTGCTTTAACGGCCGCGATTACCCAGCAGTCACTGCAGTTATCGCGAGAAACTGCATGTGACCGCCAGGGAGAAGAGGATGGCGGCCATCAAGCAGTCCAGGATGTGACCGCCGGAGATCTTCTGCCGGGTAAGTGCCGCTGACTCCTGACAGACCCGACCGACGGACACTGACAGTGACAGTGACATTCCGATTCCGGTATCCGATATGACGAAAATATCGGTACTCGGAATCGGAATTCCGATACAGCCAATATCGGCCGATACCCGATATTTGCAGTATCGGAATGCTCAACACTACTGACTTTCATTTGTTCTTTTTCATAGATTTTTTATTTATTATTAGTTTTGTCAGATTCAAGTTATTTCTGTGACCATTGTGGGTTTTTCTGTCATTACACAAGGGGTACCAACAATTTTGACCACAAGTGTATATGTGTAATGCATTATACTATGTGTCTGTGGGAGGTCTGCATTATACTCTGAGGGGGATGCATTATACTGTGTGTGTGGGGCTGCATTATCCTCTGAGGGGGCGGCATTATACTCCGAGGGGCTGCATTATACTCTGAGGGGGCTGCATTATACTGTGTGTGTGTGGGTGGGAGCTGCACCATACACTATGAGGGAGGCTGCATTATACTCTTTATGGGGGCTACATTATACTGTGTGTGTGAGTGGGAGGGAAGGGGGTGCATTATACTCAGAGGGGGCTGCATTATACTCTATTGGACTTTGAGGAGTGCATTCTACTATATGAGACCTGCATTATATTGTATTGAGGACTATCTGTCCCCATCATTCTTTCTCAGCAAGTGTAAAGGAACTCGGGAACAAGCGTTGAACAACTTCAATATTGTTGATCAAGCTCGTTTAACAGTCTGAACTCAACGCATGTAAAATTTAACCGAAATGTTTCTGTGGGATGGTGCAATATGTTAGCATTTCAGCCCACACTTTAAACTTTTTGCCCAGGGCCCCACTTTGTCTAAAACTGGCCCTGGCTGTAGTTTTGTATTTCACCATCTTGGGATACGTAAGTGTTTGACTCACGCACCACAATTGTGGATACCAGGGCTATGGGGTACTCGGAGCCGAGCCCATGGGCATCTATGGGAGTTGTCACTGGTAGCGGTGGCTCGGTCCGTGGCCCTGGCAGTCAACGCGATGGGGGAATATTTACAGGGGATTATTAGGATAGTTCGTGACGCCACCTGTGGTTTCTGGTAATTGTACCAGCGCTGCTGTAAGGGTCTTCACAGGGGATGTTATGGGGCAGCTTGGTAGTAAGTCTCCACAGGTGAGACGTGTCCCTGGAAGTCTATGGTGATTATAATGCAGGGTGTAGTAAGAATTCAGCCGAACACAATGCAGCTTCTTTTCATACCTTTTACTGATGGTGGTTCAAGCAGATCCCGGGAAGCTGGTCGGGGTGGAGAGTGCACTTTCAGGTAGCAGCCGAGCAGGTTAGAGGCCTCCTTAACTTCCATATAAATGTGAGTCCAACTTGCCTGAAGCGAAGTTAACTCTAAAACTCCAGCTTTCTCTGTAGCTGTACTGCCCGGCCAACGTTGTGGTGGAGCCTTCTAATGATGAAACTAAGTCCTTACTTTTGCTGATCAGGCTCAAAGTCCCTGTTCCACCTGACTCCGGTTACGTATTGACACTAAGGGCTTGCTCCTGCGACCTGTAGTCCAGCAAGCCTCTGGTTTTCTTGTCACTATGCCTGAAACAGTAGTGACGCTTCGGTCCCCAGTGACCGGTGATTTAGTGCAGGTAATCCAATACCTAAGGCACTGCTCTGTCTTCTCCACTGTGCCCTTCGCCCTGCTTTCCGCTCTTAACATAAGCACTGCTGCATAGAAGTCGAATCACAGATTCCCTGTTTGGGATCGCTGAGCAGCTCTCAGTATTCTCCTAGTCCAGGACCTCTGTCGACTGAACTTCACTGTCCTGGGACAGGCGGCTGAAGTCTCTGCTCTGAACTTAGCAGGAAACCAATCTGACTGACAAAACTCGACAGGCAACTATCCAAGGGATGACTCCTCTGTCCGAAGACAGGAAACTGACTCTTCTGTCCGAAGACAGGAAACTGACTGCTCTATGATGACCCACTAAACTTATATACCCCTATGGGTGTGTCTAAATGTGAGTGACATGAGTGAATGCATATCAGCTTTGGCTGTTACCTTCCAGTGCACTTTCCTGGATTTTCATGTGTGCCTGCGTAGCTGGGCTACACATCCCCCCTTGGTAAAAACACAGCACTCCCGGGCTGTAAAAGACAAAAAGAATATTTTGTTTTGCATTAACAATAAACATTATAACTCTTCCCATCCGGGAGTAAGGATTTCTTGAACGTTACAATATGTACAGTAAGAAAATGCAAAAGTATCAAAATATCAAGACATTTTCATATATACAAGATACTTGTGGAGGACCCGCACCAAAAACCTCCCACGTGGGTCCTGGGTGGGCTGCAGGACTTTTTGCAGACCTCATTTTGGGCCCCACCACACGGGTTTTTCTTCTGAGGTAGATGTGTAATAGTGGCTTTGTGTAAAACCAAGACAATGCACCGAAGCGCAACTATTTACAGGATAAGTTCTGGGCTGGCACAGTCCTCAGCCTCTCAGTCCATGACATGGTTAAGGACACATATATATATTTCACTTCAATATTCACATTCTAATTTTTAACTTTCGTATTCACATTATATATCCATATATATACTTCAAGTATTCACTTACTTGCTTTACCCAACCAGGGTATTCTATATGTAAAACTATGCAATCAACATATTACTTTTTAATTTCTCAAAATTCTTCAACTTTTCAAAATTCCTTTTACCAGCCGAGTATTTTTACTCAATATGTAAACATTAGTATACACTATACATAGCAATAAAGTGCAATACAGCAATATTTCTTTTATCAAAACTTTTTACACTTCTTGGTTGCGGTAAACCCCTGTCTGGGTCCTACCGGTCCTCACATTTTCTTGCTTTCAATTACGTCTTCCACCCCGGGGCTGGAACAATGCGATGCTCCTTAGAGTGCATGACAAACAGGTCGTGACCTGCTATCAGGGTTTGGGTCGCAACAGTTCTTGTGCGAACCACTAGGGGCACTCCGGGTGCTTCTTCTTTATGAGTCGCCGATTGCGTCGCTAACAGTGCCATAACATTCTGCGGTACTATTTTGGTCGCAGTTTGCGGTTTAGATTGGGTCGCCGATTGCGATGCAGAGTAGATCGCCGATTGCGATGCAGAGTAGGTCGCCGATTGCGATACGGAGGTGTACGCAGGGGGCGATGCCGATGCACAATGCTGGTGTGATGCAGAGCAGGAAGCAGGTGTGCACAATGGCTCAGTTGGGGACGCACTAACCTGCTGCTGTCGCTGCTCCATCACAGACGGCTGGGTTTCCTCCGGTTGTCCCTACCGGGGGACTGTAATCTGCTGCGGCCTTCTTGCCTGGCTGGCACTCCGGAACGGGCAGGACCTCCTCAGCCTCCTTCTCCTCCACCTCCGCATCGGTGGGATCAGGTACAGCACTTTTGGGGGCAGCCTCCGGTTTTCCTTCAGCTTTCTTCAGCAGGGAACTTGGGAATTCAGGTGACGGCATTATGCTTGTAGGAGAGAACACTGCGTCCCACAGCAGCCGCTGTATCTGGGCACGCCAGCGTCTCTCTGTCTCCTGTATGTCTGCATGGCGCTGGATTAACCCCTTGAGCACCGCATTCTCCCTCTGCAGCTCCAGCATAGTTTGTTGAAGTTTCTGTATTAGGGATGGCTCTGGTTCAAGCAACAGCTTCTCCGGGGAGCAGGGCCTGTGCTCCACTGCTCCACTGCATAGCTGCTCTTGTCCTTCTGCCATCTCGCTCCAGGTACCTCTCTCATGTCCAACAGGAACATTCTGGTCGTCTCCGTGGAGGCGGGATTTGCGTCTCCTCCTCTTCGCATAGAGGATGAAGAGGAGGCGTATTTCTTTAGCAGTGGGGCTGGATCTCACATTGTAATAGGCCTTGGAGAGGGCGGCCATATCTTTCGCGCCTTAGGGGGGGTGCACGCCCACGAATGCACGCCCACCTTCTTCACCAGTGCCTCAGGGCGCCAACTTGGCATGCAAAATGGCGGTATTTGGCGACAATAGTGACATACAGCAAACAGTTCGATCTAGGCACACAGGGCTTACAATCTTGTAAGTTTCGTATCCTGTTCGTGACGCCAAGTTGACTCGACTCACGCACCACAATTGTGGATACCAGGGCTATGGGGTACTCGGAGCCGAGCCCATGGGCATCTATGGGAGTTGTCACTGGTAGCGGTGGCTCGGTCCGTGGCCCTGGCAGTCAACGCGATGGGGGAATATTTACAGGGGATTATTAGGATAGTTCGTGACGCCACCTGTGGTTTCTGGTAATTGTACCAGCGCTGCTGTAAGGGTCTTCACAGGGGATGTTATGGGGCAGCTTGGTAGTAAGTCTCCCACAGGTGAGACGTGTCCCTGGAAGTCTATGGTGATTATAATGCAGGGTGTAGTAAGAATTCAGCCGAACACAATGCAGCTTCTTTTCATACCTTTTACTGATGGTGGTTCAATCAGATCCCGGAAGCTGGTCGGGGTGGAGAGTGCACTTTCAGGTAGCAGCCGAGCAGGTTAGAGGCCTCCTTAACTTCCATATAATGTGAGTCCAACTTGCCTGAAGCGAAGTTAACTCTAAAACTCCAGCTTTCTCTGTAGCTGTACTGCCCGGCCAACGTTGTGGTGGAGCCTTCTAATGATGAAACTAAGTCCTTACTTTTGCTGATCAGCTCAAAGTCCCTGTTCCACCTGACTCCGGTTACGTATTGACACTAAGGGCTTGCTCCTGCGACCTGTAGTCCAGCGAGCCTCTGGTTTTCTTGTCACTATGCCTGAAACAGTAGTGACGCTTCGGTCCCCAGTGACCGGTGATTTAGTGCAGGTAATCCAATACCTAAGGCCTGCTCTGTCTTCTCCACTGTGCCCTTCGCCCTGCTTTCCGCTCTTAACATAAGCACTGCTGCATAGAAGTCGAATCACAGATTCCCTTGTTTGGGCTCGCTGAGCAGCTCTCAGTATTCTCCTAGTCCAGGACCTCTGTCGACTGGACTTCACTGTCCTGGGACAGGCGGCTGAAGTCTCTGCTCTGAACTTAGCAGGAAACCAATCTGACTGACTAACTCAGACAGGCAACTATCCAAGGGATGACTCCTCTGTCCGAAGACAGGAAATGACTCTTCTGTCCGAAGACAGGAAACTGACTGCTCTATGATGACACCCACTAAACTTATATACCCCTATGGGTGTGTCTAAATGTGAGTGACATGAGTGAATGCATATCAAGCTTTGGCTGTTACCTTCCAGTGCACTTTCCTGGATTTTCATGTGTGCCTGCGTAGCTGGGCTACACATAAGATGTGTAAGGTTGCATTTTTGGGGGGAGGTTTTAGTATTTCAGGGAGGTGCAGCAACCAAATAACTGCAAATCTGGAATTTTAACGTGTTTTTACAGCATTTAACATTGGGTTTAATAGTTTCAGATTTTGATACTTTTACTAATGTGACAATACATAATTTGATTTCTATTTTTCATTTTATATATTCTTTATTTTTAGATGAGGAAGAGTAGGCTATTTAATCATTGTTTTTATTAGAATTTTTTATGTTTTTGTTAGTCATCCTATGTGACTTGAACCTTGCTCTAAATGTTGTAATGCTTTAGTATTTCAGTATATAGTACAAATACCAGTCTCCAAAAAACTGACTGTGGCTTAGGTTCACAGGACCACCAAGCTAATAGTGACCGAGGCCTTCAGAAGACCCTGGATGCTGTGATAACCCATCAGCAACCTTATAAGTACCCATTGTAGCTATTTAAAAGTTGTCAGAGACTGATAGTGGCATTTAACTGCATAAACAGCAGCAATTGGAGTAAGCTCTGGTTGCTGCAGTTAAAGGTAGATGCTGACTGTATAACACAACTGGCACTTGGCATGAAAGCAGTTGGCTCTGAGCACTATCTATACATATACACCATGCATGTGACTTGTGGAAATATACATCATGGGTCGTAAAGGGGTTAAAATAAATATATATGTTGGAGTACAATTCTTTCAGATCACAAATCTTTATTTTTTATAAAGATCTTTTTATTGGAATATTATATTATTTGCATTCTATCATATTACACAATATTACAAGTGTGAACAAAAATTCCTTAAAATTGATATTGGAGATCTTAAAGTCTACGAATTACATCTATTTACTATCTTTGTCGACAGCTTGTCACCATACAGAATGTAATGAGACCAGGCAGAGTCACACCGGATCTGTAGGATTTTACTTCCCAATAACACACATCACATATAGGATGGAGCTAATGGATTGGTGTCTGTTGACCATTCTTTAAAATCTTTACATTCCAAAAATATAGGAGTCTCTGTTACAAGAAATTGTATCCTCCCTTAAAATTCCCATGTTCCCTTGTCTCTATAAACACTACTGCCATTTGATATCCGGCAACAACATCTTTATCATGTTCGGACTGTCAAGTCCTTCTTTCAACTGAGTGAGATTCAATGTGTTATTAAAGGCCCGATGATAGAAATCCTGCCCCACAGGCTCAGGCCGTGCCCTATACGTAACACATTGGGGTAAAGTTATGAAACTCTCTGCAAGAAAAATTGAGCTATTGCTCGTAGCAAACAACCAGAAGACAGGTTCATTTTTTTTTATAACAGAATACGAGGTTAAATCTGTGCTTTATTTGTTTATTTTAAAGTATTTAGCCCGTTCCCTTTTGAAAATAATTGACTTGCACCAGATTACGGATTTTTAAAATTTGAAGATTTTAATAACGGCTTATAACTGCTCTGATGTGAGAATATTGGATTACATTTTTTTAAAACTACAATAGGTGTAAAGTATTTTCCATGGTCTGGGATGCCCAGGGTATGGAAAAAGAGAGAGAGCGGCGCTGTGCCCAGAAAAACACGCCTCTTTCACCCGTCTGGCCTGTCCTTGTATGCTATTACCTCCTTCTCTGCCTCTCAGATCTCGCACATGCGCGCCTGTGCCACTTCACTGCAGTCCTCAGGAGTAGAGATGGGCGATCCCGAACAGTAAAGTTCCGTACTGTTGGGTTCGGCTGCCCGAACACCGGGTGTTTGTCGCGCTGTCATGTGCATGACAGCGCGGCAAACACCCTGTTGATCGGCAGTGAAATCATACCCGCCGGTCAGTTAGCGGTGGTTCCCACGCTGTCAGAAGACAGTGCAAGTGCTCAGCTGGATCAGAGATATAAAGTTTACATCCGGTCACTGGTGTCAGCTGATGGGACTACTGATCCCATCATACGACACCTGCAGCTGCTAATAACAGTGAGAGCAGGAGCAGCAGATGGGAGTATTTATCAACCGCTGCTGTGCTGTAAATAAATAATTTAAAAAAAACGTTGTGGGTCCCCTTGTACTTTATTGATATCCAGTAGGCAAAACTCACAGCTGAGTGCTGCAACTCTCAGCTGTAAGCTTTAGCAAGGTTGGCTAGCACGAATAGAGGGGTCCCCACGCCATATTTTTTTAATTATATAAATAAATAACTAAAAAAAAACGGCATGTGGTCCCCCCATTTTTTACAACCAACCTTGCTAAAGCAGACAGCTGGGGGTTGGTGTTCTCAAGCTGGTAAGGGGCCATGGATATTGGCCCCAACTTAAAATTAGCAGCCTGCAGCTGACCAGAAGAAGCATATTTATTAGATGCGCCAATTCTGGCGCTTTGCCTGGCGCTTTCCACTTGCCCTCTAGTGGTGGCAAGTGGGGTGATAGTTGGGGGAGGTGATGTCACCTTTGTATTGTCTGGTGACTAGTGTTGAGCGATACGATACTGCAAATATCGGATATCGGCCGATATTAGCTCTATCGGCCTTTCGATACTTCGTTTCGATATTTTCGTCTTATCGAATACCGGAATCGGAAGTTCCCATAATTCTTTGCGAGGCAATGTGATTTTAGTCAGCCAATGAGGAATCCTAAGAAGTGTGGGCACATCCTGTACTGCTGCGGTCATGTTAACTAATGGCATGGCTGTGATTGGATGCTGAAATGATGTCAGAATGCACTATAAAAGGCGCCGCCGCCATTTTAGCGTCACTGTGCTGTGAATTCAGTAAGGGACAGAACGCTGCTGTGCTGACTCTGAGGGACAGTTAGAGATTGCGATTTAGTGTACTGTGCTGTAGGCAGGCTAGCACCAACCGCTGTGTAAAGCTTCCTTTTGCCTGCAGTGTTGTTTTAACAGCTCTGCAAGGTGTGTGTGAGTGCAGGTGACGACTGCAGTTTGCTCTGCATGCAACGCTGTCTGTAGGCATCTGCACATGTCACTCACAGACTCTTTTTTTTTTCCTTCAGTGTAATTCTTGCAGCTCCATGCAATTTAACTATTAGTGTGACCGCTTCCATCCGTATCCAATACATTGGTTGCAAACACTATAGAAGTAGACAAAGGAGTAGCCTTTCACAGATTGTGAACAGTTGTGTTTCAGTGTTCACTTCAGTCTGTGTATTTTATTTTTTGAGTGCACATCACGCTCCAGTTACTTGTTCAAGCACTGCTGTTGTACTCTGCTGAGCGTGTCTCAGTGGCTCATCCTTTTCATTTATCTCCAATTGGTTCTGCTCCATTCATTTAAAATATAATCTATTAGTGTGACGCGCTTCCATCCGTATCCAATACATTGGTGGCAAACACTATAGAAGTAGACAAAGGAGTAGCCTTTCACAGATTGTGAACAGTTGTGTTTCAGTGTTCACTTCAGTCTGTGTTTTTATTTTTTGAGTGCACATCACGCTCCAGTTACTTGTTCAAGCACTGCTGCTTGTACTCTGCTGAGCATGTCTCAGTGGCTCATCCTTTTCATTTATCTCCAATTGGTTCTGCTCCATTCCATTTAAAATATAATCTATTAGTGTGACGCGCTTCCATCCGTATCCAATACATTGGTTGCAAACACTATAGAAGTAGACAAAGGAGTAGCCTTTCACAGATTGTGAACAGTTGTGTTTCAGTGTTCACTTCAGTCTGTGTTTTTTATTTTTTGAGTGCACATCACGCTCCAGTTACTTGTTCAAGCACTGCTGCTTGTACTCTGCTGAGCGTGTCTCAGTGGCTCAACCTTTTCATTTATCTCCAATTGGTTCTGCTCCATTCCATTTAAAATATAATCTATTAGTGTGACGCGCTTCCATCCGTATACAATACATTGGTTGCAAACACTATAGAAGTAGACAAAGGAGTAGCCTTTCACAGATTGTGAACAGTTGTGTTTCAGTATTCACTTCAGTCTCTGCGTAATAACCACACTTAGGCCTTATAACTTTTCTGACTTTCTTTCTCAATCTACCAAGATGAACAAGTCAGTGAGTAAGGCACGTGGTCGTGGCCGTGGAGTTTCAGCAGGGAGAGGACGTGGGGATTCTGTGGCTGCTGCCGCCCTCAGTGACACAGCATCCACCAGTTTTCCCCGTGAGCGTTCCTTTATGCGCACTTTGGTAGGAGCTCGGCGTGCCCCCCTGCTGCGGGAAGAACAAATTGAAGCCGTTGTTGGTTGGATGGCAGCCAATGCATCGACTTCAATTCCTTCCACCTCCTCTCAGGAACACAACACTGTTGAGCAACCATTGTCTGTTCACCGCCTGTCAAATTGCCCAGGCAGTCAGAGAGTTCTGTACAGGAGCCAGCTGAGTCTCTGCTTCTGTTCTCAGAATCTGTTGGCTCGCAAACACGGGCACAGGCAAGCAGCATTCTGCAATTTGAAGAAGAGGGAGTATGCAGTGATGCGCAACAGCTGTGTCTCTCTCAATCTGAAGAGGCGGGTGAGCCAGTGCCGATGGACAGCACACCGCAGAACGCATCTTATGATGATGATGAGACTCAGGTGCCAGGTTTTGTGGAGCATGGTGTGCCCAGACCATCCAACAGCAGCAGGTGTTGGAAGAGGGTAGTGGAGATGATGAAGTCCGAGACCCAACATGGCGTGATCAACAGGAAGGTGGTGGGAGCAGCTCTGAGGAAGAGATGTCCCAACGGTACAAAGAGGAGGGAGAGGTAGGCTGCAGACTCGCTTGCCTGTAGCCTCCAGTTTGGCACCTGTTGGGAGCAGTTCTCTTAAAAATGTCAAAATTGGCGCTCCCATGACTTGCACTGCGTGGTCCTTTTTTGAAGACTTGTATATGATATTTGCTATGTTCAATGCAAGCTGTGTAAGCAAAAAGTTAAAAGAGGTAAAAATATCAGGAACCTGAATACCACAAATATGTGGAAACATGTACGGACAAAGCACGTAGCTGAGTTACAAAGACACACTGGAGATGTAGGCCAACCTACAGCAGCACCTACATCTTTAGGTCATGTTCGAGCCTCTACCTCCAGCTCTCACACACCTGGTTCGGCTTCCTCACAGGATCTCCATGGAAGAACCTCGGTCACTGTTGTCCATAGACAAACTGTTATTCCACCCACTGCAGCAAGTTCACAGTCATCGTCACACTCCCAGAACAAAAAACAGCCATCGGTAACACAGGCATGGGATAAAAGACGGCCATACTCGGCAAACCATCCACGAGCACAGGCTCTGAATGCTGGCCTTGCAAAACTCCTGTCCTTGAAATGCTGTCATTCAGGCTGGTGGAGACTGACAGTTTCAGGAACTTTATGGCATTGGCAGTCCCACAATATAATGTGCCAAGCCGATTTTATTTCAGCAGGCAAGCTGTCCCTGCTCTGCAAAAACATGTGGAGGGAAACATTAAACATGCGCTACTAAACGCCGTCAGTAGCAGGGTCCACCTGACCACCGATGCGTGGACCAGTACCCATGGCCAGGGACGATACCTTTCCCTCACTGCCCATTGGGTCAATGTTGTGGAGCCGGGTACAGATCTTGCCAGTGGCGCTGTACGTGTTCTGCCAACTCCAAGGATTGCAGGAATCCAGTCTGTGCACATTGATTCCTCCTCCTACTCCAGTTCCTCAGAATCATCGCTGCACGAGTCGTCACGGTATACCTCCACATTGACCCGTGAACGCTTACCTGTTGCGACCATATGAGCACAGCCGTGGCCAAACGTCAACAGGCCGTCCTGAAATTAATTCCCATGGGGAATCGAAGCAACACAGCGCAGGAGCTCTGGGATGCCATCAAGCAGGAGAGCGACGTGTGGTTTTTGTCAGCTAATCTCCAGCCAGGCTTGGTAGTGTGTGACAATGGCCGAAATCTGGTGGCAGCTCTGGGCCTTGGCAACCTCACTCACATACCATGTCTGGCACATGTGCTCAACTTGGTCGTGCAGAGTTTTTTGAGGGACTATCCGGATCTTGATGCACTGCTGCACAAGGTCCGCCTAGAGTGCGCTCACTTGCGACGTTCCAGCATGGCCAGATCCGCATTGCAGCTCTGCAAGTCAGATTTCGCCTTCCTGAACATCGCATCATATGTGACGTACCCACCAGGTGGAATTCCACGTTACATATGTTGGAGCGGTTGTGTGAGCAGCAGCCAGCAGTAATGGAGTATCAGCTGCAACAGGCGCAATCAACTCGCAATTTGCCCGTTCACACTTCACCACTACTGAGTGGGCCTCTATGAAGGACATCTGCGACGTTTTGCGTGCGTTTGATGTCTCAACGCGGATGGCGAGTGCAGATGATGCACTAGTCAGCATGACTGTCCCCCTTATCTGCCTGCTTCAGAAATCACTGAAAGCACTAAAGGAAGAGGTTTTGGAAGAGGTGGAGGATGAGGAGTCACAAATTCAATTACCTTCAGGACAGTTAGCGCAACGTGGTTCCTCACAAAGGGCTGGGCAGGGCTCACTTTGTGAGGAGGATGAGGAGGAGGAGGAGTCAATGGAGGAGGAAGAAATCCCTACAGAGGGAGGTACACAACGCTGTAGTCAGTATGTAGAGCGAGGGTGGGGTGATGCAGAGGAGACAGAGATGACGCCTCTTCCAGAGGACAGCCTTTGTTGGCCAGTTGGGAGTCTGCAGCACATGGTTGATTTCATGCTTCAGTGCCTGAGAAACGACCGCCGCATCGCCCACATTCTCAGCACGTCAGATTATTGGTGTACACCCTCCTAGACCCTCGCTACCGGGACAACTTACAAACCCTCATCACACCGGTGAACCGGGACCGTAAAATGCAGGAGTACCAAGACACACTGGTGCAATCCATACTGTTGTACATTCCAGCCGAGAGAGCTGCTGCTGCTGCAACTGCTTTACAAAGCAGCTCTGTGCGTCGAGGCAGTGTAGACACCTCTACAACAACAGGGAGCAGAAGCAGCGCCTTTGCACAGGGCAAGAACTGTATGTTACAAATGTGGCAAAGTTTTGTGACAGCGCCAGCAAGGTCTACACCATCCGAGACGGCTCCAGTCACCAGGAAGAAACGTTTCCGTAAGATGGTGACAGACTACTTGGCTTTCCCTCTAAGTGTACTCCCAGATGCCTCTTCCCCTTTCAAATTTTGGGTCTCTAAGTTGGATACATGGCCAGAGCTTAGCCAGTATGCATTGGAGGTGCTGGCTTGCCCTGCTGCCAGTGTATTATCTGAGCGTGTCTTTAGTGCTGCAGGTGGTGTAGTAACAGACCGTCGCATGCGACTATCCTCAGAGAATGTAGACCGGCTTACTTTTCTGAAAATGAACAAGGCATGGATCTCACCTGAATTTGCCTGTCCGTTTTCAGATTAAATAACTGGTTGGCAACGTTTTCCATGTCTCCTGTTATGTTCATCTTTCTACCACCTGAACTCTACTCCCTGGGCTACAACACCGCCATTTGTTGCTCGTAAGTAATTGGCAGGGGTACTGACTCCTGGCCAGCCTGGTTACAGCACGACAGCTGTTTCTTGGCAGTGTGAACGTCAATTATCCTCCAATAAGTTGTGCTCTCGTGTTGCATTCGGGTTAGCCGACTCTATGGTGCCTGCAGTTTAGGTGATTCCTATGTGTGCTGTGGGATATGTAAATAAAAGGCGGTTTCCATTGTGACAATAGGATAAACACCCACTGTAGGACTGTGTGATTCGGTAACTGCGGACGGCTTGCGTCCTGTCAACTTACATTTTCATGGGTGCGTTCTTCTACCCGTCCGGGGTCCAGTACCGTCAAGTGGTTCTCCCCAGTGCCTTTGGCCTAGGTGCCTCCATCTCCGTATCCGAGTTCCAGCAACGTCTGCTGGTCCTTGGTAGTGCTTTGGAGCACAGGTACCTCCTGCTTAGTAACCGTGTCACAGTAACGTCAGCTGGTACTCGGTTGTGACATTGCCTCTTTTCCTTCTGCTACCCGTCCGGGGTCCAGTACCGTCAAGTGGTTCTCCCCAGTGCTTTTGGCCTAGGTGCCTCCATCTCCGTATCCGAGTTCCAGCAACGTCTGCTGGTCCTTGGTAGTGCTTTGGAGCACAGGTACCTCCTGCTTAGTAACCGTGTCACAGTAACGTCAGCTGGTACTCGGTTGTGACATTGCCTCTTTTCCTTCTGCTACCCGTCCGGGGTCCAGTACCGTCAAGTGGTTCTCCCCAGTGCTTTTGGCCTAGGTGCCTCCATCTCCGTATCCGAGTTCCAGCAACGTCTGCTGGTCCTTGGTAGTGCTTTGGAGCACAGGTACTCCTGCTTAGTAACCGTGTCACAGTAACGTCAGCTGGTACTCGGTTGTGACATTGCCTCTTTTCCTTCTGCTACCCGTCCGGGGTCCAGTACCGTCAAGTGGTTCTCCCCAGTGCTTTTGGCCTAGGTGCCTCCATCTCCGTATCCGAGTTCCAGCAACGTCTGCTGGTCCTTGGTAGTGCTTTGGAGCACAGGTACCTCCTGCTTAGTAACCATGTCACAGTAACGTCAGCTGGTACTCGGTTGTGACATTGCCTCTTTTCCTTCTGCTACCCGTCCGGGTCCAGTACCGTCAAGTGGTTCTCCCCAGTGCTTTTGGCCTAGGTGCCTCCATCTCCGTATCCGAGTTCCAGCAACGTCTGCTGGTCCTTGGTAGTGCTTTGGAGCACAGGTACCTCCTGCTTAGTAACCGTGTCACAGTAACGTCAGCTGGTACTCGATTGTGACATTGCCTCTTTTCCTTCTGCTACCCGTCCGGGTTCCAGCACAGTCAGCTGGTCCTCGTTACTTCCATTGTCTCTTGCTCCATCTGATACCCGTCAGGGTTCCAGTAACGTCAGCTGTTTCTCGGAAATTAGACGACCTTAAAGACCACCCAGAAGAAGATGACGACAACAAGGACGATGAGCATGAAGCCAACCAGCCTGAACACCATCACAAAGAAAAAATAAAAGATTACCCAGAAGAAGATCACCAACAGGACAAAGAAGGTTAAGACAAACTACAAGATACAGAACAAGAGACAGAAGAACAATAAGCAAAAGATCAAAAAGCAGAAGAACATGAAGTAGAAGACCAAAATGAAGAGCAAAATATATGCTCTAAATTCTAAGCAGAAGAAGACTAAGCAGTGTATGGGGTGAGTCCGTTCCTCCTCGTGGTGCCCCTGGAAAATGCCTGCTGCTGCTGCAGGCTAAACTGAACACGGACAAATACTGTTGTAATTTAAATCTTTTGTGACAGCAAGAACGGAAGGATGAACAATTCATACTTTTACAGATTACAAGTACAGGAATCTCTGTCACAAATAAGAATATGATGAAGAAGATGAAGAGGAAGAAGATGAAGAATTTGAATATGAAGAAGATTAATTAGTTTAATAATAACAATATGAGTAATGTAAACAAAAACATGAATAGCAAGAAGTTTAAGAAGAAGATTAAGAAGGTGAAGATGAAGAATAATTTGATGAGAAAGATGATGCTGCTGAAGATTATGAAGGAGAAAGTGTGGCACTGGCAAAAGTTAAAAAGGTGAAGAGCATGGAAGTTGTGAAACATACATATTTGCCAAAATAGAAAAAAGGTTAACAACATTGTCAATTTGTTAGTCAATCCAAACGTATTTCCAAAAAAAAATATATTAATGCTATTCCAATGCATTGGGTTAAACATGTATGCCTTTATTGTCTCCTCAACCTCCCCCAATACATTCTACATTAGTCTTTGTTGTTTTCCTTCATGTACAATTAACCAACAAGGCAAGAATGGTTTTTTTTAATGTCGATATTTGGTTCCCATAGACTTACATTGGACTTCCGGTATCGGAATCGGATATCGACGATATTTAGTGATATCGGCGATACCATTTCGATACGATATTTTTAGATATCGAGCAGTATCGCTCAACACTACTGGTGACATCAAGCCCCGAGGTTAGTAATGGAGAGACGTCAATAAGATACCCCCATTACTAACCCTATAGTCACATTGTATTAAAACACAGACACCAAGAATAAAGTCCTTTAATTGAAAAAATGACACAGACTCCTTTAATAATCTCAATTAAATCATTCTTACAACCTCTCCTAATTCCCCCGAAGCCCTCATTCTCCTGTAATAAACAAAAAATAATAAAACAACAATATACCATACCTGCCCATCGGTCTGTCCCACGCCGTCATCCATGTCTGGGGGAAAAACAGTTTTCAACCTGGACGGTGCCAAGATGCGACCATCCAGGCTGAGAACCACTGGTGAATGAACTGCTGTGAGCGCAGCCTCAGTGACTAGCGGTGATGTCACTGTGGCTGCTTTCCCAGCCAGGCAGAACTGCGGTAACTTCAGTGAGATCCCCGCTAGTACCATGAGAAAAACTCTCACGGTGCTAGCTGGGATCTCACAGAGGTCACAGCAGTTCAGCCTGGCTGAGAACAGAGCCTCACTGACTAGAGGTAACCTGGATGACGTTACCAGTGGTCTCTGAGGCTGCACTCGCAGCAGTTCAATCACCAGTGGTTGTCAGCTTGGACGGTCACATCTTGGCACCGTTTAGGCTGAAAATTTTTTATTACCCAGACATGGATTACAGCATGGGACAGAACAACGGACAGGTATGGTATATTGTTGTTTTTTTATTTTAGTTTTATTACAGGAGAACGAGGGCTTCGGAGGAATTAAGCGTTTAAATAAAAATGGAAAACTGTTTAGTCTTATTTCAAATAAAGGACTTTATTCTGGCTGTGTCTTTGTTTACCATACAACTGTAGGGTTAGTAATGGATAGGTGTCTTACGGATGCCTCTCCATTACTAAGCCGTGGGCTTGATGCCACCTGACAATACAAATGTGACATCAACCCACAAATATGAACCCCAGTTGCCACCGCTACAGGGCAAGTAGGAAGAGCCGGGCAAAGCACCAGAATTGGCACATCTAATAGATGTGCCTTTTCTGGGCAGCTGCGGGCTGCTATTTTTAGGCTGTGGGGGCAATATCCATGGCACCTTACCAGTCTGAGAATACCAGCCCCCAGCTGTCTGCTTGAGCAAGATTGGTGTCAAAAATGGGGGGGACCCTATGCCGTTTTTTTAAAATTATTTAAATAATTAAAAAATAAGGCGTGGAGACCCCTCTATTCTTGATAACTAGCCTTGCTGAAGATGACAGCTGAGGGTTGCAGCCCCAAGCTGTGAGTTCTGCCTGGCTGGTTAACAAAAATATAGGGGAACCCACGCTGGTTTTTTAAAATTATTTATTTACAGCGCAGGAGCAGTTGATGAATACTCCCATCCGATGCTTCTGCTCTCAATGTTATTAGCAGCAGCAGGTTTCGGATGATGGGAGCTGTTGTCCCATCAGCTGATATCAGTGACCGGAGGTAAACTTTATACCTCCGATCACAGTTGAGCGCTCGCACTGTCTTCTGACAGTGTGGGAATTGTGGCTCTCTGACAGCGGGGATGATTTCACCGCCGTTCAGAAGCGGTGTTTGCCACGCTGTCATACTCTCCTGCTGCACTCTTGTAGGGTGGAGAGAGACCCATGAAGTCTATGGAGATTGCAGAGGTCATGAATAGAGGTGAATAAATTTGATCGGGTCAGGGATTATTCAGCAAGCTACAGCGCTTACCGAATGAGCTGCAGAGGGAACCCGGTTTCCTGGATCGCTCCGGCTGATCAGCTGTTCGGCTCTGCAGCGGTATTTTTCATGGCTGTGTCACAGTCACAACACATGTATGGAGATCCCAACAAACAGGCTCTCCATGCATGTGTTGTGACTGTCACCCAGCTGCGGCACATAAGCAGCAGCGCCCGACAGCTGATCAGCCGGAGTCATCCAGGAAGCCGGGTTCCCTCTGCAGCTTATTCAGTAAGCGCTATAGCTTGCCGAATAAGAGGGAACCCGAACAAATTCGCTCATCTCTAGTCATGAATTGGTGATCAGGAATCAGGAGCCCTATTTTGTTGAATGGGGATATAAATATCCTTTTGATTAAAATTTTAAGTGCAATAAATAAGATAGATGATTATTTATAAGTAACAGAAGAAGACTGTAGTTGGACCTAGAGTTTGCCGCCATGCCTTCTTTGCAAATACTGTAATTTTTTCGAAGTAATTTGTACTTATAAATGTAATAGCTTATTTTTCCTAGACAGCCTGTCTTCATGATTTCACCTGTAAGAGTTATTTTCCTATGACACATGTATGTGAAATGTGGGACAAGACTGTATTAACTTAATAATGTTCACCAGAAGTATAAAGACTATAATAATGAATGATGACATGAATGAAAGACATTGGTAATTGTGTGAAAATGTAGCAAGAGTTGATAAGTGTGACTGATTGCTAAAAAAGGGAAGATGTTGGAGGAAATATCAAAGCCTTCTGAGTGGAGCATATACACAGGCGCTCAGGTCTTAAATCACATAGCAGTTACAGTTAGGGTCTTTCATCCTTTTAGTGATTAATTAGGGCGTTACAGTGGGTACGGAAAGTATTCAGACTCATTTAAATTTGTCACTCTGTTTCATTGCAGCTATTTGGTAAATTCAAAAAGTTCATTTTTTTCTCATTAATGTGCACCTCATCTTGACTGAAAAAAACAGAAATGTAGAATTTTTAAAAAATGTATTAAAAAAGAAAAACTGAAATATCACAGGGTCATAAATACAGTGTCTTGTGAAAGTATTTGGCCCCCTGGAAATTTTCAACCTTTTTCCACATATCATGCTTCAAACATAAAGTTACCAAATGTAAATTTTTGGTGAAGAATCAACAACAAGTGGGACACAATTGTGAAGTTGAACGAAATTTATTGGTTATTTTAAATTTTTGTGTAAATACAAAAACTGAAAAGTGGGGCATGCAATATTATTCGACCTCTTTACTTTCAGTGCAGCAAGCTCACTCCAGAAGTTCATTGTGGATCTCTGAATGATCCAATGTTGTCCTAAATGACTACTCATGATAAATATAATCCATCTGTCTGTAATCTAGTCTCCGTATAAATGCACCTGCTCTGTGATAGTCTCAGGGTTCTGTTTGAAGCACAGAGAGCATCATGAAGACCTAGGAAGCCAACAGGCAGGTCGGTGATACTGTGGAGAAGTTTAAAGCGGGATTTGGATACAAAATGATTTCCAAAACTTTAAACATCCCAAGGAGCACTGTGCAAGCGATCATATTGAAAAGGAAGGAGTATCATAATACTGCAAATCTACCAAGACCCGGCCGCCCCTCTAAACTTTCATCTCAAACAAGGAGAAGACTGATCAAAGATGCAGCCAAGAGGCCCATGATCACTCTGGATGAACTGCACAGATCTACAGCTGAGGTGGGACAGTCTGTTCATAGGACAACAATACACTGCACAAATCTGGCCTTTATGGAAGAGTGGCAAGAAGAAAGCCATTTCTCAAAGATGTCCCTAAAAAGTGTCGTTTAAAGTTTGCAACAAGCCACTTGGGAGACACACCAAACATGTGGAAGAAGGTGCTCTGGTCAGATGAAACCAAAATCAAACTTTTTGGCAACAATGCCAAACGATATGTTTGCCATAAAGGCAACACAGCTCATCACCCTGAACACACCATCCCCACTGTCAAATATGGTGGTGGCAGCATCATGGTTTGGGCCTGCTTTTCTTCAGCAGGGACAGGGAAGATTGTTAAAATTGATAGGAAGATGGATGGAGCCAAATACAGGACCATTCTTGAAGAAAACCTGTTAGAGTCTGCAAAAGACCTGAGACTGGGACAGAGATTTGTCTTCCAACAAGACAATGATCCCAAACATAAAGCAAAATCTACAATGGAATGGTTCACAAATAAATGTATCCAGATGTTAGAATGGCCAAGTCAAAGTCCAGACCTGAATTCAATCGAGAATATGTGGAAAGAGCTGAAAACTGCTGTTCACAAATGATCTCCATCCAACCTCACTGAGCTCGAGCTGTTTGCCAAAGAAGAATGGGCAAGAATTTCAGTCTCTTGATGTACAAAACTGATAGAGACATACCCCAAGCAACTTGCAGCTGTAATCGCAGCAAAAGGTGGCGCAACAAAGTATTAAGTTAAAGGGGCCGAATAATATTGCACGCTCCACTTTTCAGTTTTTGTATTTCCACAAAAATTTAAAATAACCAATAAATTTCGTTCAACTTCACAATTGTGTCCCATTTGCTGTTGATTCTTCACCAAAAATTTACATTTGGTATCTTTATGTTTGAAGCATGATATGTGGGAAAAGGTTGAAAAGTTCCAGTGGGCCGAATACTTTCGCAAGGCACTGTATTTAGACCCTTTGCTCAGTATTGTGTAGAAGCACCCTTTTGAGCTAGTACAGCCATGAGTCTTCTTGTGAATGATGCAACAAGTTTTTCACACCTGGATTTGGGGATCCTCTGCCATTCTTCCTTGCAGATCCTTTCCAGTTCCATCAGGTTGGATGGTGAACGTTGGTGGACAGCCATTTTCAGGTCTCTCCAGAGATGCTCAATTGGGTTTAGGTCAGGGCTCTGACTGGGCCAGTAAAGAATGGTCACAGAGTTGTTCTGAAGCCACTCCTTTGTTATTTTAGCTATGTGCTTAGGCTCCTTGTCTTGCTGGAAGTTGAACCTTTGGCCAAGTCTGAGGTACAGAGCACTCTGAAGGAAACAAGAATACGGCCAAGTACAGAGATATCCTGGATGAAAACCTCTTCCAATTTCAATTGCAACCAGTCGTCCTGTCCCTGCAGCTGAAAAACACCCCCATAGCATGATGCTGCCACCACCATGTTTCTCTGTTGGGATTGTATTGGGCAGGTGATGAACAGTGCCTGGTTTTCTCCACACATACCGCTTGTTATTATCACTAAAAAGTTCTATGTTCGTCTCATCAGACCAGAGAATCTTAATGCTCATAGTCTGGGAGTCCTTCATGTGTTTTTTTTATCAAACTCTATGCGGGCTTTCATATGTCTGGCACTGTCTGGCACTGAGGAGAGGCTTTCATTGGGCCACTCTGCTATAAAGGTCTAACTGGTGGAGGACTGCAGTGATAGTTGACTTTGTGGAACTTTCTCCCATCTCCCTACTGCATCTGTGGAGCTCAGCCCCAGTGATCTTGGGGTTCTTCTTTACCTCTCACACCAAGCCTCTTCTCTCATGATTGCTCAGATTGGCTGGACAGCCAGGTCTAGGAAGACATTCTGGTGGCCCCAAACGTCTTCCATTTAAGAATTATGGAGGCCACTGTGCTCTTAGGAACCTTGAGTACTGCAGAAATTCTTTAGTAACCTTGGCCAGATCTGTGTATTGCCACAATTCTGTCTCAGAGCCCCTTGGCCAATTCCTTTGACCTCATGATTCTCATTTGGTCTGACATGCACTGTGAGCTGTGAGGTCTTATATAGACTGGTGTGTGCCTTTTCAAATCAAGTCCTATCAGTTTAATTAAACACAGCTGGACTCCAATGAAGAAGTAGAACCATCTCAAGGAGGATCACAAGGAAATGGACAGCATGTGACTTAAATATGAGTGTCTGAGCAAATGGTCTGAATACTTATGACCATGTGATACTTCAGTTTTTCTTTTTTAATAAATTTGCAAAAATTTCTACATTTCTGTTTATTTCAGTCAAGATGGGTTGCAGAGTGTACATTAATGAGAAAAAATGAAATTTTTTGAATTTACCAAATGGCTGCAATGAAACAAAGAGTGAAAAATTTAACCCCTCTCTGACATTAGACGTACTATCCCGTCCATAAAACCCGTGACAATCTGACCACGGACGGGATAGTACGTCATAGCGATCAGCTGCGCTCCTGGGGACTGCTCCCGGCACAATAACCCCTTGCACACCGCGATCAAACATGATCGCGGTGTACTGGGGGCACAGGGGAGGATCGCGCAGGGTGGGGGCTCCCTGCGCGCCCCCCTGAGACCCTCAGACCAGCGCGATGTGATCGCGCTGTTCTGAGGGCTTTCTCCCTCCCAGGACCCGGATCCAAGATGGCGCCGGGGTCCTGGAGGGAGGCGGCTTCCTCAGTGCCTGCCGAGAGCAGGCACTGAGAAGCCTGCAGCGCTGCCTGTGAGATCGCTGGTCTCACAGAGTGCTGTGCACACTGTGAGGCCAGCGATCTGACATTTTACAGTGATGTCCCACCCTGGGACAATGTATAAAAGTAAAAAAAATAAAAATAAACGTGTAAAAAAAAATTCCAAAATAAATAAAAAAAAAATAAAAAATATTCCCCAATAAATTCATTTCTTCCTGTAAATAAAAAAAATAAAAACAATAAAAGTACACATATTTGGTATGGCCGCGTCCGTAACGACCCCCCCTATAAAACTGTCCCACTAGTTAACCCCTTTTGTGAACCCCTTAAAAAAAATAAATAAAAACAATGCAAAAAATCAGTGCTTTATCATCATACCGCTAAACAAAAAGTGGAATAACACGCGATAAAAAAGACCGATATAAAAAAAGATGGCACCACTAAAAACATCATCTTGTCCCGCAAAAAATGAGCCATCACACAGCATCATGAGCGAAAAAATAAAAAAGTTATAGCTCGCAGAATAAAGCGATGCAAAAATAATTATTTTTTATATAAAATTGTTTTTATTCTATAAAAGCGCCAAAACATAAAAAAAATGATATAAATGAGGTATCGCAGTAATCGTACTGACCCGAAAAATAAAACTGCTTCATCAATTTTACCACACGCGGAACGGTATAAACGCCTCCCCCAAAAGAAATTCATGAATTGCTGATTTTTGTTCATTCTAACCTCCCAAAAATCGAAATAAAAAGCGATAAAAAAATGTCACATGATCAAAAATAGTACCAATAAAAACGTCAACTCGTACCGCAAAAAATAAGACCTCACATGACTCTGTGGGCCAAAATATGCAAAAATTATAGCTCTCAAAATGTGGTGATGCAAAAACTATTTTTTGCAATAAAAAGCGTCTTTTAGCGTGACAGCTGCCAATCATAAAAACCCGCTATAAATAGTAAATCAAACCCCCCTTTATCACCCCCTTAGTTAGGGAAAAATAATAAAACTAAAAAAATATATTTATTTCCATTTTCCCATTAGGTTATGGTTAAGGTTAGGGTTGCGGCTAAAGTTAGGGTTAGGGTTGGCGCTAAAGTTAGTATTAGGGTTATGGTTGGGATTAGGGATAGGGGTGTGTTAGGGTTAGGTTTGTGGTTAGGGTTGGGACTAGGGTTAGGGTGTGTTGGGTTAGGGTTGGAGTTAGAATTGGGGGGTTTCCGCCGTTTAGGCACATCAGGGGCTCTCCAAATGTGACATGACGTCTGATCTCAATTCCAGCCAATTCTGCGTTGAAAAAGTCAAACGGTGCTCCTTCCCTTCTGACCTCTGCCATGCGCCCAAACAGTAGTTTACTCCCACATGGGTATCAGCGTACTCTGGACCCTAAGAGTTATTGTGCAATTTGTCCTATTTCTTCTGTTACCCTTGGGAAAATAAAAAACTTGGGGCAAAAATATCATTTTTTTTGTTTTTACGGCTGTACGTTATAAACTTCTGTGAAGCACTTGGGGCTTCATAGCGCTCACCACACATCTAGATAAGTTCCTTGTGGGGTCTATTTTCCAAAATGGGGTCACTTGTGGGGGATTTCCACTGTTTAGGCGCATCAGGGGCTCTCCAAATGCGACATGACGCCCCCAGACCATTCCATCAAAGTCTACAATCCAAAACGTCACTACTTCCCTTCCGAGCCCCAACGTGTACCATACAGTAGTTTTCTCCCACATATTGGGTATCCGCATACTCAGGACAAATTGGACAACAACTTTTTGGGTCCAATTTCTCCTGTTACCCTTGTGAAAATAAAATATTGGGGGCAAAAAAAATAATTTTTGTAAAAAAAAAATATTTTTTATTTTTACGGCTGTTCGTTATAAACTTCTGTGAAGCACTTAGGGGTTCAAAGTGCTCACCACACATCTAGATAAGTTCCTTGTGGAGTCTATTTCCAAAATGGGGTCACTTGTGGGGGTTTCCACTGTTTGGGTGCATCAGGGGCTCTCCAAATGCGACATGACGCCCCAGAGCATTCCATCAAAGTCTACAATCCAAAACGTCACTACTTCCCTTTCGAGCCCCAACGTGTACCCATACAGTAGTTTTCTCCCACATATTGGGTATCAGCGTACTCAGGACAAATTGGACAACAACTTTTGGGGTCCAATTTCTGCTGTTACCCTTGTGAAAATAAAATATTGGGGGCGAAAAAAATAATTTTTGTAAAAAAAAAAATATTTTTTGTTTTTACGGCTGTACGTTATAAACTTCTGTGAAGCACTTGGGGCTTCATAGCGCTCACCACACATCTAGATAAGTTCCTTGTGGGGTCTATTTTCCAAAATGGGGTCACTTGTGGGGGTTTCCACTGTTTAGGCGCATCAGGGGCTCTCCAAATGCGACATGACGCCCCCAGACCATTCCATCAAAGTCTACAATCCAAAACGTCACTACTTCCCTTCCGAGCCCCAACGTGTACCCATACAGTAGTTTTCTCCCACATATTGGTTATCAGCGTACTCAGGACAAATTGGACAACAACTTTTGGGGTCCAATTTCTCCTGTTACCCTTGTGAAAATAAAATATTGGGGACGAAAAAATCATTTTTGTAAAAAAAATAAATACATTTTATTTTACGGCTGTACGTTATAAACTTCTGTGAAGCACTTGGGGGTTCAAAGTGCTCACCACACATGTAGATAAGTTCCTTGAGGGGTCTAGTTTCCAAAATGGTGTCATTTGTGGGGGGTTTCCACTGTTTAGGCAGATCAGGAGCTCTCCAAACACATCATGGCATCCAGCCAATTCTGCGTTGAAAAAGTCAAACGGCACTCCTTCCCTTCCAAACTCTGCCATGCACCCAAACAGTGGTTTACCCCCACATATGGGGTATCAGCGTACTCAGGACAAATTGCACAATAACTTTTGGAGTCTTGTTCCCCTTGGGAAAATAAAAATTGGGGTGAAAAGAACATTTTTGTGGAAAAAATATGATTTTTTAATTTTACGGCTCTACGTTATAAACTTGTGTGAAGCACTTGGGGGTTCAAATTGCTCACCAAAGATCTAGATAAGTTCCTTAGGGGGTCTAGTTTCCCAAATGGGGTCACTTGTGGGGGGTTTCCACTGTTTAGGCACATCAGGGGCTCTCAAAATGCAACATGGCGTCCAATCTCAATTCCAGACAATTTTGGTTGGAAAAAGTCAAATGGTGCTCCTTCCATTCCGAGCTCTGCCGTGCGCCCAAACAGTGGTTCCCCCCCACATATTGGGTACCAGCGTACTCAGGACAAATTGGACAACAACTTTTGTGGTCCAATTTCTCCTGTTACCCTTAGAAAAATAAAAAATTAGTGACTAAAAATAATTTTTGTGGGAAAAAAGTAGGATTTTTTATTTTCATGCCCGGGCATTATAAACTTGTGTGAAGCACTTGGGGGTTCAAAGTGCTCACCAAAGCTATAGATAAGTTCCTTAGGGCGTCTAGTTTCCAAAATGTGGTCACTTGTGGGGGTTTCTACTGTTTAGGCTCATCTGGGGCACTGCAAACGGAACATGACCCCCATCAACGTCTGCATTCCAAAACGTTACTACTTCCTTTCCAAGCCCTGCCGTGCGCCCAAACAGTTTCCCCCTCCCACATATTGGGTATCAGCGTACTTAGGACAAATTGGCCAACAACTTTTGGGGTCCAATTTCCTTGGGAAAAATCAAAAATTTGGGACTAAAAAATAATTTTTGTGGAAAATTGTTTCTTTTTTTTTTCACACCCAGGCATTATAAACTTTTGTGAAACACTTGGGGATTCAAAGTGCTCACAACAGATCTAGATAAGTTCCTTAGGGGGTCTAGTTTCCAAAATGGTGTCACTTGTGGGGGGTTTCCACTGTTTAGGCGCATCAGGGGCTCTCCAAACGCGACATGGCGTCCGATCTCAATTTCAGCCAATTTTAGTTTGAAAAAGTCAAACGGCGCTACTTCCCTTATGAGCTCTGCTGTGCACACAGACAGTGTTTTTCCCCCACTTATGGGGTATTGGCATACTCAGGAGAAATTGCACAACAACTTTATCTGTCCATTTTCTTCTTTTACCCTTGTGAAAATAAAAAAAAGTTTGTAAAAGATCATTTTTGTGGCTAAAAAGTTAAATATTAATTTTTTCCTTCCACGTTGCTTCAGCTCCTGTGAAGCACCTGAAGGGTTAATAAACTTTTTGAATGTGGTTTTGAGTACCTTGAGGGGTGCAGTTTTTAGAATAGTGTCACTTTTGGGTATTTTCTGCTATATAGACCCTCAAAGTGACTTCAAATATGAGGTGGTCCCTAAAAAAAATGGCTTTGTAAATTTTGTTGTAAAAATGAGAAATCGCTGGTCAACTTTTAACCCTTATAATTTCCTAAGAAAAAAAAATTTTGATTCCAAAATTGTGCTGATGTAAAGTAGACATGTGGGAAATGTTATTTCTTAACTATTTTGTGTGACATACACTACCGGTCAAAAGTTTAGGGTCACTTAGAAATTTCCTTATTTTTGAAAGAAAAGCAGTTTTTTTCCAATGAAGCTAACATTAAATGATTCAGAAATACACTCTATACAGTGTTAATGTGGTAAATGACTATTCTAGCGGCAAACGTCTAGTTTGTAATGCAATATCTTCATAGGTGTATAGAGGCCCATTTCCAACAACCATCACTCCAGTGTACTTATGGTATTTTGTGTTCGCTAACTGTGTAAGAAGGCTAATAGATGGTTAAAATACCCTTTAAAACCCTTGTGCAAGTATGTTAACACAGCTGAAAACCGTTTGGTTGATTAGAGAAGCTATAAACCTGACCTTCCTTTGAGCTTGTTGAGAATCTGGAGCATTACATTTGTTGGTTCCATTAAACTCTCAAAATGGCCAAAAAAAAAGAACTTTCTTGTGAAACTCGACAGTCTATTCTTGTTCTTAGAAATGAAGGCTATTCCATGCGAAAAATTACCAAGAAACTGAAAAATATTTAGACTTGAGAGTCCTCAGTGGTTGATACCTTTTAATGGCTAACTGAAAAGATGGTAACAAATTGCAAGCTTTCGAGACTACTCCGGTCTCTTCATCAGGCAAAGACATCAGGCTAACACGGTACGAAGATACACATCTTTCCTATACCAAGAAACTGAAGAATTCATACAATGGTGTGTAGTACTTCCTTTAGAGGAGTGCACAAACAAGCTCTAACCAGAGAAGAAAGACAAGTGGGAGGCCCCGCTGCACAACTGAGCAACAAGACAAGTACATTAGAGTCTTTAGTTTGAAAAATTGACGCCTCACAGGTCCTCAACTGGCAGCTTCATTAAACAGTACACATTAAACGCCAGTGTCAACATCTACAGTGAAGAGGCGATTTGGGATGCTGGCCTTCAGGGCAGATTGGCAAAACAAAAGCCATATTTAAGACTGGCTTAAATGAAAGGAAAAGATTAATATGGGCAAAAGAACACAGACATTGGACAGAGGAATATTGGCTTTTGTTTTGCCAATCTGCCCTGAAGGCCAGCATCCCCAAATCGCCTCTTCACTGTAGATGTTGACACTGGCGTTTAATGTGTACTGTTTAATGAAGCTGCCAGTTGAGGACCTGTGAGGCGTCAATTTTTCAAACTAAAGACTCTAATGTACTTGTCTTGTTGCTCAGTTGTGCAGCGGGGCCTCCCACTTGTCTTTCTTCTCTGGTTAGAGCTTGTTTGTGCACTCCTCTAAAGGGAGTACTACACACCATTGTATGAATTCTTCAGTTTCTTGGTAATTTTTCGCATGGAATAGCCTTCATTTCTAAGAACAAGAATAGACTATCGAGTTTCACAAGAAAGTTCTTTTTTTTTGGCCATTTTGAGAGTTTAATGGAACCAACAAATGTAATGCTCCAGATTCTCAACAAGCTCAAAGGAAGGTCAGGTTTATAGCTTCTCTAATCAACCAAACGGTTTTCAGCTGTGTTAACATACTTGCACAAGGGTTTTAAAGGGTATTTTAACCATCTATTAGCCTTCTTACACAGTTAGCGAACACAAAATACCATAAGTACACTGGAGTGATGGTTGTTGGAAATGGGCCTCTATACACCTATGAAGATATTGCATTACAAACTAGACGTTTGCCGCTAGAATAGTCATTTACCACATTAACACTGTATAGAGTGTATTTCTGAATCATTTAATGTTAGCTTCATTGGAAAAAAACTGCTTTTCTTTCAAAAATAAGGAAATTTCTAAGTGACCCTAAACTTTTGACCGGTAGTGTATTTCTCTGTTTTAAGGAAATAAAAATTCAAAGTTTGAAAATTGCAAAATTTTCAAAATTTTCGCCATATTTGCATTTTTTCAAAAGTAAACGCAAGTTATATCGAAGAAATTTTACCAATAACGTGAAGTACAATATGTCACGAGAAAACAGTCTCAGAATCGCGCAGATCCGTTGAAGCGTTCCAGAGTTATAACCTCATAAAGAGACAGTGGTCAGAATTGTAAAAATTGGCCCGGTCATTAACGTGCAAACCACCCTTGGGGGTGAAGAGGTTAAATGGGTCTGAATATTTTCCTTACCCACTGTAATACAAGAAAATGTTTCTCCTCATTTACTGCTGATCTGTAACATAGATATAGCAGTGTATCAGACTGTACATCAGAATATGCTCATGTATGTCACAGTGCGATCCTAAGTGCTGCTAATCACAGCAGATTTCACATGTTTAACAACCTGGAAACATATATATGCTCGGTTACATGAGAACAATGGTCATATAATGGTAAAATGCAGCCATAATGTGCAGTGATTGTGGCATATAATGATTAAATTCAATTGTGCATCAACTTCTATTGTGTATCTGTCGGGAAAAATGAGCAATGTGGGAATCAAGTTACATCTGGTAAGTCAATGTGTGTATGTTATCTAATTACTCTTATAAAAAGCTACCTGTGTATTTGGCTTCCAGGGTACTAGGATATATAATTGGTCTATATATAATATCTATAAGTATCTTCTTTTGCAATATAGTATATTCAGGAGAGTATACTTTATTTTTTAATTATTTTTTTTTTTTAGAATTTCCACTTAGAAAATGATAACAGCTTGAATACTAGAAAAAGGCTCGTAAGATGTGATCAGCAGGTATAGAAAGGAAAATTCAGCACCGGTAAATTATGAATACATTGGAGAGAAGGAATATAGCCTGCAATGCAGAGAGTTAGATTATTTATTAGCCATAGACAGCTCAGCAAATTAGTACAATTGGGCTCGCCAATTGCCAGGGCCCATTCTAACTTTCCAGCTGCCAGAGGCAAAAATTGAAATGGCTCCCTCTAAGGCCTGTTTCACACATTTCCGGTTCTGGAGATATCTGTGTCCGTGTGTGTAATACTTGTGGCACACGTGTACCAAACCAACCATGTGCTCCATCAGTACCACACGCATCGGCGTCTGAGAAGCAGTCAGCGCTGTTCCCCGTCGCCGGGTGCTGAAGACGGCTCTCATCATTTTCCCCTGCTCTGCCGTCGATCAGTGCTAGCAGGGGGAATGATGAGACTTGCATTTAAGTGATAACAATGAGAGCAGGTGGTGGCTGATAGGACTATTACTCCCATCAGCCTACGCTTGCTGTCGCTAATAAGAGTGAGAGCAGGTGGGGCTGATGGGAGTATTCATCACCGGTGCCTGCGCTTTAAATAAATAAATGAAAAAACCGGCGTGGGTTCTCCTGTATTTTTCTATAACCAGCCAGACAAAACTCACATCTGGGGACTACAACCCTCAGCTGTCACTATTAGCAAGGCTGGTTATAAAGAATATAGAGGTCCCCATGCTGTTTTTTTTAAATGATTTAAATAAATAATTTTAAAAAATGTTGCGGATTCCGTCCCCTGTTTTTAACAACCAGCCTTGCTTAAATAGACAGCGGGAGCTGGTATTCTCTGGCTGTAAGGGGCCATGGATATTGAAGTGGGGTTCATATTTGTGGGTTGATGTCACCTTTGTATTTTCTGGTGACATCAAGCCCATGGGTTCATAATGAAGAGGTGTCTATAAGACACCCATACATTACTAATCCTATAGTTATACGGTAAATAACGACACAGCGAGTATATAGTCTTTTATTTGAAAATAAACAAAACACACTTTTCCATTTTTATTTAAAAATAACAAACACAGTTATACTCACCTAATGCCTAATTCCACTGAATCTCTCATCTTCAAAAATAAAAGAATAACAATATCCATCATATGTCCGTCGTTCTGTCCCACGCCGTAATCTATGTCTGGGGGATAAATAGTTTTTAACCTAGACGGTGTCAAGATGTGACCGTCCAGGCTGAGAACCACTGGTGAATGAGCTGCTGTGAGTGCAGCATCAGTGACTGGTAGTAACATAATCGAGGTTACCGCCGGTCAGTGAGGCTGAGTTACCAGCTGAGCTGAACTGTGGTGACCATAGCACCGTGGGAAAAAGTCAGTGATGAGGTCACCACAGTTCAAGCTCAGTGACTTCACCGCAGATATCGGTGAGACATTCTCACGGTGATCTGTGTTCCCAGCCAGTTTGAACTGTGGTGACCTCAGCACCATGGGAAAAAGTCACTGAGTTCACCGCAGTTCTGCTCAGTGACTTCACAGCAGATCACTGTGAGAATTTCTCATGGTCATCTGCTGTGAACTCACTGAGCTTGATCTGTGGTGACCTTATCACTGACTTTTTCCCACGGTGCTGAGGTCACCACAGTTCAGCCCGGCTGGGAACGCAGCCTCTATGACCGACAGTAGCTTCGATGATGTCACCGCGTGTCACATCACTGTGTCTCATTCACCAGTGGTACTCAGCCTGGACAGTCACTTCTTGGTACTGTCCAGTTTGAAAATGTTTTATCCCTGAGACATGGATTATGATGTGGGACAGAACGACAGATAGGTGATGGATATTGTTTTTTATTTTAGCTTTTTTACAGGAGACAAGGAATTCAATGGAATGGGCATTAGGTGAGTATAACTATGTTTGTTATTTTTAAATAAAAATGGAAAAATGTGTTTTGTTTTATTTCTAATAAAGGACTTCATACTTGCTGTGTCTTTATTTACCATATAACCATAGGATTAGTAATGGATAGGTGTCTCATAGGCACCTCTCCATTACTAAGCCAAAGGTTTGATGTCACCTCACAATACAAAGTTGACATTAACCCCACAAATATGAACCCCACTTGCCACCGCTACAGGGCAAGTGGGAAGAGCTGGGTAAAGTGCCTGAATTGGCACATCTAATAGATGTGCCTTTTCTGGTTGCTACTGGTTGCTATTTTTAGGTTGGGGGTCAATGTCCATGGCACTTTACCAGCCTGAGAATATCAGCCCCCAGCTGTTTGCTTTAGCTTCGATGGTTGTCAAAAATGGGGGGACAATACGCCGTTTTTTAAAATTATTTATTTAAATAACTTAAAAAAACAGAGTGGGGACCCCTCTATTCTTGATAACCAGTCTTGCTGATGCTGACGGTTGAGGGTTGCAGCCCCCAGCTGTCAGTTTTGCCTGGCTGGTTATAGAAAATACAGGGAACCCATCTGGATTTTCTATTTATTTATAGCGCAGTCACCAACTGATGAATACTCCCACCAGCCGCTCCTGCTGTCACTGTTATTAGCTGCAGCAGGTGTAGGCAGATGGCAGTAAGAGTGCCATTAGCCGCCGCCTGCTATCGCTGTTATCAGTTGAATACAGCTCTCATCATTCTCCCCTGCTCACGCTGATCATTGGCAGAGCAAGGGAGAATGATGAGAGCAGTCTTCAGCACCTGGCGCCTGGGCACCCGGCGCCTGGGAACAGTGCTAACTGTACCGCTGCTTCTCAGGTGCCGGTGCGTGTCACACGGATCACATCCCTGTGTGTCATCCGTGTCACGAGTGTGGGACATTCTTTTTTCCCATTTCTGCAGACCAGATCCAGATACACAATCCTCCTGCAGTGTTAGGTAATACCATAAATAGCACACTGTGATATCTCTTTACTGAGTACTGATAAAAGTATTAGGTGTAACATTAGCGTTTCATGAGATTATGGGATCTACACAGAATACACAGCACAGTGAGGTAGGGCTTCTATTTTTCTGCATTTCCCAAAAAATACAAAGGTTCATGCTTTTAAAAGGGCTATTCTCAAGTTATTAAATTGCTTTACTTAGTATGAAAATAGGCAAGTTTTCAATTGACTTTGTTATTCTATCTGCTCTGATTCTCCTGTAATGAGAGTTTTTATCTTATATAAACACCCTAAAAGGTGAACAATCCTCTGTGCAAGCATTTTCATTTACAGATAGAAAACTAGAAATAGTGGAAAATGATAATCAAAATTATATTTTGCAACTTTTCATTTGTATGTTGATTAAAATGGCCCTCCCATCATAGTAAAATTTGATGATACATGGCAATTGTACAATCAACATGCCTGTCTCTTTCCTTAGGAATGATGCCTCAAAGTTCCTCGCCTGCTTTTTTCCAAAATGACAGTGGCAGTCTCGTGTAGACTGCTCTAAAATGTGAAGGACACTTCTACCCCTCTACTACACTTCAGCAGGACCAGCGATGATATAATTCTGGACTACGTATATTCTTTACTTGGGTCTAATGTAATAATTTGTTTCTACAATAGACTCAAATAAAAATTCATCCATATTATTAAGGGTGAAACACTGACAGACACATACAAAAAAGGGCCCCTGTGCAAGAACAATATATGGGCCCTTTGCAGCCCAAGAGCTCCTAAAAATGCAAAATTGCATCTGGTTTGGAGGTAGAAATGAACCTCCTTACATCTTTGACCCTGTACGCCTCACACTTGCACCAATGATATGTCCACATTTGGGTGAGAAGAGGTATACATTATGTTTGATATTTCCCCTACTATTGGTAAAGAATGTTAGATTTTACCCCTGGATGGTCTACCTGTTGTCTGTTCTAAATTAATGTCATTATTTTGTATCCATCCAGCTAAAGTACTAGCTCAATACACAGACCAGTGTGTCTAAGCATAAGTCTAAATATATAGATAGTAATGGACTTGTCAGCTGAAGCATGCAAACACTAATATTACAGGTATGTCACTTAAATTACATCCTGCAGGCAGGTGAGTCACTGCTCTGACTGCTGTAGATAAATCTAAGAAGTCATCTTGTGTCAGGAGACATGACTGATGTTAGTCATGCTGACAGTTCAAGGAATATAACAGCAGTGTCAAGAGGGAACAGCGGAGGCATCCGTCACTGCCAGATCCACAATAACTGAATAACTCATACTTAGTCCACAATAAAGAGTCAAGAAAGGAATGACAACTACACTACAAAACTTCAGGCTTACTGTCACCCAACTACAAATGGCTTTATATTGAGGAGTTACGTGACATATCAAATGCGTTAATCCACAGGTAGTGGATGTTTTGCTCTTCTGACACTCATAGGGTTCTAGAACAAACTGGAACGGAGATAATAAAGCTGATAAACACCCAGTTTCAGGAGTCAGACATAAGAGGGTCATGTGAAAGGACAATATCAATATCTGGGACCTTTGCAGTCCAATGGCTCATCATTATTATTATTATTTTATTATTATTACACATTTATATAGCGCCATTTATCCCATGGCGCTTTACATATGAAAAGGGAAAATATAGACAGGTACAATAAACATTTGCTAGACAAGGGACACACAAGTACAGAAGGAGAGAGGACCCTGCCCGCGAGGGCTCACAGTCTACAGGGATGGGTGAGTGTTGTGAATGGGTTTGAGATGAGTTCTGAGCAGAGGCTCCCTCTGGTGGTTACAAGCGGTACTAGTGAGGATTGGGAATCAGGTGTTACTGATTGGTCTTATTTAAGGGAATCATTTTCCCATCAGGGTTGCCGGTGATCAATTGTTCTGGTCTGAATCCTTCTTTCCAGTTTCCCTTGTAGCCTGCTGTGTCGTGTCTGCATCTCCTGCTATCAGATAAGACAATTTCTTATTGTTTGTTTTTGCTATATTTTTGCATTTTGTCCTGCACTTCTGTGGGGGCCTTCTGGGTTCCCTCCGGGGGCTTTTGCCTCTCAGTTTGGTCCAGCCACTGTGTTTTGTACTTTTGCTTTTTGCAGTTTTTTCAGTGGCTGCTGTTTTTGTTACACCAGAGAACTAATTTAGGTGGTAGAGGTCGTGTGATCTCAGGTGATTTTGAAATTAGTAAGTTGGTGTTTTTCAGGGTTTTCTGGGATTGCAGTAAGTACCCTTCCTATCCTTTTCTATTTAGATAGTTTGGGCCCCAGCGTTTGCTCATACTATTTTCTTTCTGTGTCAGTATTTCCTCTTGTCTAACCGCCATTACATGTTTGGGGGCTTTCTATTATCTTTGGGGTTCTGCTCCGGGGCAGATAGCTTTCCTGTTTCTGTCTTTAGGTGTAGTTAGTTTCTCAGGCTGTGACGAGGCGTCTAGGACCATCGTAGGAACGCTCCACGGCTGCCTCTAGTTGCGGTGGTTAGTCAGGGTACTGCAATCTCATAGATTCCAACTGCTCTGGTGTATTTCCTTTTTTACCTGCACTCCTCAGCTACCGTAACATAACAGTATCACCGGCCAAAAAAATTGTATGGTACTCACAGAAGGGAAAAAATATTTTGAAGGAAGAAAAGTTGTCAGAGATATTTTTCTGTTTGTTGCATTTTTTTTTTTTTCCCTCTGTATCTCTGGGTGCTGGGGAGGATCTTTTCTCCCAATGGAGTTTGCACAGTTGTCTGGCCGTGTGGATCAGCTTGCCACTGAGGTTCAGAGTATTGCTGCATATCTTGCTAGGTTGCCTGTTGTGGAACCTAGGATTCCCATGCCAGATTTGTTTTCAGGGGATCGAGCTAAGTTTCAGAATTTCAAAAATAATTGTAAATTGTTTTTTGCCTTAAAATCTAAGTCCTCAGGAAACGCAGCGCAGCAGGTTCAAATTATCATCTCTCTCCTGCGCGGCGATCCTCAGGATTGGGCTTTTTCCCTCACACCTGGGGATCCTGTTTTGAGTGATGTTGATGCATTTTTTCAGGCTTTGGGGTTATTGTACGATGAGCCTAATGTCACTGATCAAGCTGAAAAAGCCTTGTTGGCATTAAATCAGGGGCTTGATGACGCTGAGTTATACTGTCAGAGATTCCGTAGGTGGGCAGTCCTGACCAAATGGAATGACGACGCTTTGGCGGCCCTTTTCCGGAAGGGTCTGTCGGATAATGTAAAGGATGTTATGGTGGGATTCCCTGTCCCCTCTGGTCTCAATGATTCTATGTCATTAGCGATTCAAATTGACAGACGTTTGCGTGAGCGGAGAAGTATGCGTGGAGTGGTGTTGCCTTGTGAGCCAGCTGCTGAGCCCATGCAGTGTGATGGAGTGGTGTCTGGGGCACAGCGTCATGAGTTTCGAAAGCGCAATGGGTTATGTTTCTACTGTGGTGATGCCTCTCATGCTATTTCAGTCTGCCCTAAGCGGGGAAGACGTTTTGCACGCTCAGTTGTCTTGGGTAGTGTTCAGACTAAGTTTTTATTAACTGTCACTCTGATATGCTCTCTGTCCTCATTTTCTGCTCAGGCTTTCGTTGATTCTGGAGCAGCTATTAACCTGATGGATTATGATTTTGCTAAACGTTGTGGATTTCCCTTGATACCCCTACAGAAGTCTATTCCCCTACTGGGGATCGATTCTACCCCTTTGGCTGAGAATAAACCCCAGTTTTCTACTCAGGTGATAATGAGGGTTGAACCTGATCACCAGGAGTGCTGCAAATTTTTGGTTCTATATAATCTGCATGACATTATCGTGCTGGGTTTCCCTTGGTTACAGTCTCATAATCCTGTTTTGGATTGGAAATCTGTGTCTGTAACCAGTTGGGGCTGCCAATGTGTTAATACCAACACTCCTGTTTTTTCTGCCTCCCCCCAGGCTGAGGATGTTCCTGACTTTTTGTTTGATTTTTCTGATGTGTTTAGCGAAAGTAAATCTGCATCCTTACCTCCCCATAGGAGCTATGACTGCGCTATTGAATTAGTGCCAGGTAGTAAATTCCCTAAGGGTCGCCTTTTTAACTTGTCTGTACCTGAACATGACGCTATGCGGTCTTATATCAAGGAATCATTGGAGAAGGGTCATATCAGACCATCCTCTTCACCCTTAGGTGCCGGTTTTTTCTTTGTGGCCAAAAAAGATGGTTCATTAAGGCCGTGTATTGATTATCGTCTCTTGAACAATATTACTGTGAAATATCAATACCCGTTACCCTTGATTTCTGACCTGTTTTCCAGGGTGAAAAACGCTACTTGGTTTACCAAGCTTGACCTCAGGGGGGCGTATAACCTTATTCGCATTAAGCACGGGGATGAATGGAAGACGGCATTTAACACCCCTGAAGGGCATTTTGAGTACCTTGTGATGCCCTTTGGGCTCACTAATGCTCCTTCCGTCTTCCAGTCCTTCATGAATGACATTTTCAGGGATTTTGTGGACAAGTTTCTGATTGTTTATTTGGATGATATCTTGATTTTTTCTAATGACTGGGACTCTCATGTGAAACATGTTCGAACTGTATTCCAGATTTTGAGAGAGAATGCTCTGTATGTGAAGGGATCAAAGTGTCTTTTTGGCGTACAGAAGATCTCATTTCTGGGATTCATTTTGTCCCCATCTGTTATTGAAATGGACCCGGTCAAGGTTCAGGCCATCTGTGATTGGGTCCAACCTACTTCATTAAAGGCTCTTCAGAGATTTTTGGGTTTTGCCAATTTTTATCGTAAATTTATTGGTAATTTCTCTGTTATTGTTAAACCATTAACTGATTTGACCAGAAAGGGTTCTGATGTGGTGAATTGGCCTCCTGAGGCAGTCTCTGCGTTTCAGGAACTTAAGCAGAGATTCACTTCTGCTCCTGTTCTACGGCAGCCTGATGTTTCTCTGCCATTTCAGGTGGAGGTTGATGCCTCTGAAATTGGGGCAGGTGCCGTTTTGTCCCAAAAAGATCCAGAGACCTCTAAAAGTAACCCTTGTGCCTTTTTCTCTCGAAAATTTTCTCCTACTGAACGTAATTATGACGTGGGTAATCGGGAGTTATTGGCCATGAAGTGGGCTTTTGAAGAGTGGAGACATTGGCTGGAGGGAGCCAAACATCAGGTGGTGGTCCTTACGGACCATAAGAATCTGGTCTATCTGGAATCTGCCAAGCGACTCAATCCTAGACAGGCCAGGTGGGCCTTGTTTTTCACACGTTTTAATTTTGTGGTTTCCTTTCTTCCTGGCACTAAGAATGTTAAGGCGGATGCCCTCTCGAGGAGTTTCCTTGCGGACTCTCCTGAGCTATCTGATCCCTCTGTTATTTTGAAGGAGGGTGTAGTTCTTTCCGCCATCTCACCTAATTTGAGACTTGCTCTGGAGGGGTGTCAGGAGGATAGGCCCGAGCGCTGCCCTGTTGGAAAATTGTTTGTCCCGGACCAATGGAAAAAGAGTGTGATGTCTGAGATTCATTGTTCCGCATTGGCTGGGCATCCCGGAATTTTTGGTACCAGAGACTTGGTTAGTCGGTCCTTTTGGTGGCCTACCTTGTCTCGCGATGTCAGGGAATTTGTGCAGTCCTGTGGGACTTGCTCTCGCTCCAAGCCTTGCTCTCGCTCTAGTGGTTTGTTGATGCCATTGCCTGTGCCCAAGAGACCATGGACCCATATCTCTATGGATTTCATTTCCGATCTTCCTGTTTCTCAGAGAATGACCACCATCTGGGTAATTTGTGATAGGTTTTCCAAAATGATACATCTTGTGCCATTACCTAAGTTGCCTTCCTCCTCTGAATTGGTGCCGTTGTTCCTTCAGCACGTGGTTCGTTTACACGGCATTCCTGAGAACATTGTGTCTGACAGAGGAGTCCAGTTTGTTTCCAGATTTTGGAGGACTTTTTGTTCTAAACTGGGTGTTCAATTGTCTTTCTCCTCGGCATTTCATCCTCAGACCAATGGTCAAACTGAGAGAACAAACCAGACATTGGAGACTTATCTAAGATGCTTTGTGTCTGCTGATCAGGATGACTGGGTCTCTTTTTTGCCTTTGGCTGAGTTTGCTCTTAATAATAGGGCTAGCTCTGCCACTTTGATGTCTCCGTTTTTCTGTAATTCTGGGTTTCACCCTCGATTTTCTTCAGGACAGACGGAGGCTTCTGTCTGTCCAGGTGTTGACTCTGTTGTTGAGCGTATGCAGCAGATTTGGGACCAGGTAGTGGAGAGGTTGTCCCTCTCTCAGGAGAAGGCCCAGCGGTTTGCTAACCGGCATAGGACTTATGGTCCTCGGTTTAAAGTGGGGGACTTGGTCTGGTTGTCCTCAAAGAATATTCCTATGAGAGTAGCATCTCCTAAATTTAAGCCTAGGTTCATTGGACCTTATAAGATCATGGAGATTATTAATCCTGTTTCTTTTCGTTTGCTTCTTCCAGGGACATTTAAGATCCATAACGTGTTCCACAAGTCCTTGTTGAAGAGGTTTGTTGAGCCAGTGGTTCCTGCTACTGTGCCTCCTGACCCTGTTTTGGTTGAGGGCAATCTGGAGTATGTGGTTGAGAAAATATTGGATTCTCGTTTTTCTAGACGAAGACTCCAGTATTTGGTTAAATGGAGAGGTTATGGTCAGGAAGATAATTCTTGGGTGTTTGCTTCGGACATCCATGCTAGGAGACTTATCCGTGCGTATCATAGAACTCATCCTGACCGACCTGGTTGCTCAAATGAGGGTTCGGTGACCCCTCCTCAAGGGGGGGGTACTGTTGTGAATGGGTTTGAGATGAGTTCTGAGCAGAGGCTCCCTCTGGTGGTTACAAGCGGTACTAGTGAGGATTGGGAATCAGGTGTTACTGATTGGTCTTATTTAAGGGAATCATTTTCCCATCAGGGTTGCCGGTGATCAATTGTTCTGGTCTGAATCCTTCTTTCCAGTTTCCCTTGTAGCCTGCTGTGTCGTGTCTGCATCTCCTGCTATCAGATAAGACAATTTCTTATTGTTTGTTTTTGCTATATTTTTGCATTTTGTCCTGCACTTCTGTGGGGGCCTTCTGGGTTCCCTCCGGGGGCTTTTGCCCTCTCAGTTTGGTCCAGCCACTGTGTTTTGTACTTTTGCTTTTTGCAGTTTTTTCAGTGGCTGCTGTTTTTGTTACACCAGAGAACTAATTTAGGTGGTAGAGGTCGTGTGATCTCAGGTGATTTTGAAATTAGTAAGTTGGTGTTTTTCAGGGTTTTCTGGGATTGCAGTAAGTACCCTTCCTATCCTTTTCTATTTAGATAGTTTGGGCCCCAGCGTTTGCTCATACTATTTTCTTTCTGTGTCAGTATTTCCTCTTGTCTAACCGCCATTACATGTTTGGGGGCTTTCTATTATCTTTGGGGTTCTGCTCCGGGGCAGATAGCTTTCCTGTTTCTGTCTTTAGGTGTAGTTAGTTTCTCAGGCTGTGACGAGGCGTCTAGGACCATCGTAGGAACGCTCCACGGCTGCCTCTAGTTGCGGTGGTTAGTCAGGGTACTGCAATCTCATAGATTCCAACTGCTCTGGTGTATTTCCTTTTTTACCTGCACTCCTCAGCTACCGTAACATAACAGGTGAGGATACACTAGGAAAGGGTAGAGCTGGTCGTGCGATGGTTCAGTACACTGAGGATCATTGTAGGCTGTAGGCTTGTCGGAACAGGTGGGTCTTCAGGTGCACAATTCTACCTGCCTTGGTTGCACCAATGTGATGTCAGTCCCTACCCACATTATTGAGCAAGTATGTCTCCAAGTGATGATATTTAGCCCCTGCAAAAATCCTTTTGTTTTTGGGATACTGGTAAACCCCCACATAAAAGTGCTAATGACAAAATTAGAATATCATCAAAAAGATGAGAGACACCAGACCCAACAATGCTGACGAGCTGAAGGGTGCTATCAAATCAACCTGGGCTTTCATAACACCTCTGCAACCTCTGCCGTGCCACAGGTTGATCGTCTCCATGCCACGCCTATTGATGAAGTAATTGATGCCAAAGGAACACCGACTAAGTATTGATTGCATTTACTGAACATACATTTCAGTAGGACAACATTTTGGATTTTAAAATAATTTTTCAAGCTGGTGTTATAAAGTATTCTAATTTACTGAGATAATAACTTTGGGTTTTCATTGGCTGTAAGCCATAATCATCAACATTAACAAAAATAAACACTTGAAATAGATCACTCTGTTTGTATTGACACTATATAATATCTGAGTTTCACTTTTTGTATTGAAGAAATTAAAGAAATTAATTTTTTGATGATATTCTAATTTTGTGAGAAGCACCTGCATAATACACACCTCCTGTCCTGATCCTTGTATGATTAACTAATTATCACTCATAGTTCTCATTGCAGTACCTAGCCATTTACCTGCTCCTTGTTCTTACAGACTTGATTAGATAAGTGTGTTTTTCGGATAGGCCAGAGTCACACTGCCATAGAATACCGCCGAGTGCTATGCGAGAAAACATCGCATAGCACTCGGCCCAGTGTTAATCTATGGGGCAGTTCACATCAACGTTCTTTTCTCTGGCGTATTCGACATGTGTGCAAAATCGCAGCATGCTGAGATTGGCACCGAGACTCTGTCAAGATTCACCAAAGGAAGCCTAAGTGTGCGAGACAAAAATCGCACAGCAATCGGAAAGTGCGAGTCCTGTCCGATTTTTACGCACCGATGTCCTTTGAAAAGCCAGCAATTCATATGCTGCATACAGTAAAATCACAGAGTGACAGGTTAGAATAGATAGAATAGATATATACACATAGAATAGATAGATATATAGATGTCAGTGACACATACAATTAGTACAGTGTGTGTGCAGCTTACTGCACATGTATTTATTTATTTAAAGATTGTTTTCTGAAAAAAAATGGTGTGGGCTCCCGCGTAATTTTCTTAACTAGCAGAGGGAAAGCCGATGGCTCGTGGCAGATGTTTATAGCCTGGGAAGGGGGTAATACCCATGGAGCTTCCCAGGCTATTAATATCAGCTCACAGCTGTATACTTAGCCTGTACTGGCTATTAAAATGGGGGACCCCCCCAAAGAAATGAAGTAGGGTCCCCCTATAATTAATAACCAGCAAAGGCTATGCAAACAGCTGTGGGCTGATATTAATAGCCTAGGAAGGGGCCATGGATACTTCCCTCCCAATCTAAAAATTTTCCCACGGCGCTCACACTGAAGTCATATAGGTGAAGTGAGTTCACTGGCTGTGTCTGACGGCACTGCGAGCAGGAGAACTATCTCACGCTCACTGTGCCATCTGACAGGCAATAGGAATTCACAGGGAGACACTGAGCAGTGGTAGCAGATGCTGCTCAGTGTCTCTGCTGGATGACAGGCTGTCTAGATGTAGCAGAGCTAGACCAGTCATAGGACAAAAGGATTATCTTCTCTACGGAAAAGTTAGGAATATTGTTGTTTGTTTTTTTAACTGTTGCAGACGACAATGGCGTCGTTGCAATGGGCAATGTCATAAGTATGGTTTAATTAAGATTTATTAAAGGAGTCTGTCATTCTTTCAATTAACCTCTTTCTGCCATTGGACATACTATCCCGTTCATGTGCCCTGGGCCTTAATTCCCATGGACGGGATAGTACGTCATTGGCTATCAGTCGCGTTCACGGGGGGAGTGCGGCTGATCACGGCCGGCACTTTAACTCCCAGAACACTGCGATCAAACATGATCGCAGCATTCCGGAGCCGGCAGAGGGGCGATGACGCTGGGTCCCGATTGCTGACATGGAGACCTGATATCTTTATAATGACATCCGGGTCTCTAGACCAGAGAGACTTCCTGTCATGTACAGTGATGACCAGGAAGTCTCTCAGTTCAGTGTAATAGACACTTCAGCACTGACAGCTTCTATAGCATGCAGATCTGCATGCTATAGAAGTGATCAGCCTGCACAAAATGAGTGTCCCATAGTGGGACAAAGTGTAAAAGTAAGAATTAAATTAAAAAAATTTTTTTTAAGTAACTGTAAAAATATTAAAAAAAATTGTAAAAAAATAAATAAAATCAATATTTATTCCATCAATAAATAAATATTTGAATCTAAACAACAAAAATACACATATTTGGTATCGCCTCATCTGTAACGACCCAACCTATAAAACTGTCCCACTAGTTAACCCCTTTAGTGAACACCATTAAAAAAAGGCAAAAAAAATGCTTTATCATCATAACGCCGAACAAAAAGTGGAATAACGCGCGATCAAAAAGATGGATATAAATAAACGTGGTGCCACTGAAAACATTATCTTGTTCCGCAAAAAACAAGGAGCCATATACCTCCATCACTAAAAAATAAAAAAGTTATAGCTCTCAGAATAAAGCGATGCAAAAATATTTATTTTTTATATAAAATAGTTTTTTATTATAGAAAAGCACCAAAACATAAAAAATTATATAAATGAGTTATCGCTGTCATCATACTGACCTGAAAAATAAAACTGCTTTATTAATTTTACCACATGCGGAACAGTATAAACGCCCCCCCAAAAGAAATTCATGAATTGCTGGTTTTTGTTCATTCTGCCTCCCAAAAATCGGAATAAAAAGCGATCAAAACATGTCATATGCCCGAAAATGGTACCAACAAAAATGTCAACTCGTCCCGTAAAAAGCAAGACCTCATATGACTCTGTGGGCTAAAACATGAAAAAATTATAGCTCTCAAAATGTGGTGATTAGAGTTGAGCGATACTTTCCGATATCCAAAAGTATCGGAATCGGAATGGTATCGCCGATACCATTAAAATATCGGCGATACCCGATACCGATACCGGAAATCCAATGTAAGTCTATGGGAACAAAATATCGTAACTAAAAAAACCCCATTCTTTCCTTGTAAACACTAAATATACACACATAGAATACATATATATATATAATAATATATATATACATGTCATTGTGACATATATATACATATATGTATAGTTTATACACTTCTACATAGTAAAATATCCTCTGATTCAATTGCCGGGTAAAGCCGGCTTCTGTGAAAAGACAGAAGCACCCGACATGAAATGACACTTGGTGTACATAGGGTTAACCATGTCTTTTCATGTCCTTTGCTATCTAATTTGCACAAACAATTAAATCAGTCTATGTGTGCAAAATTTCACACCTGTAGGGGTTAATTAAAGGTGTAAATTCGTTGTAAAAAAAACGGACTTTTTTGCTACAAATTTACACCTTTAATTAACCCCTACAGGTGTGAAATTTTGCACACATAGACTGATGTAATTGTTTGTGCAAATCAGATAGCAAAGGACATGGTTAACCCTATGTACACCAAGTGTCATTTCATGTCGGGTTCTGCATTTTCACAAAAGCCGGCAATTGAATTAGCGGCTATTATACTATGTAGAAGTGTATGAACTACAAATATAAATATATATATATGTGTCACAAATTCAATGACATGTATATATATATATATGAGGTGTAAAATTGCTGAAAAAAAATGCGTGGGCTCCTGCCCTATTTTCGCAACCAGACAGACAAAGCCAGTGAGTGGGGGCAGATAATAATAGCCCAGAGAGGGACCATTATTTTTGGCCCCCCCCGGCTACTAACATCTGCCCCCAGACACCCCAGGAAAGACAAATCTATAATTAGATTCGCCCTTTCTGGCACTTTGCCCGTCTATTCCCATTGCCCTGTAGCGGTGGCGAATGGGTTAATATGGGGTTAAAGCCACCTTGCTATTGAAAGGTGACCTTAAGCCAGGTTAATAATTGAGAGCTGTCAATTAGACAACTATCAATTATTAATCCTATTGCATGAAATAAAAATAAAACACACACACTTTAATTAAAAATCATTTTAATGAAATAAAGACACATGTTTTTGACCATCTTTTATTTTACTGCAAAAACCATTTCCTGTAATACAAATAAAATAAAAAAGCAAAATTATTCTTACCTATCCCATGCACAGTCAGGTCCCACGGTGTAATCCTTCAGAAAGGGTTAATGTTTACTGCAGGGACCGCAGCTAATGCTGCAGCCTCACAGTAAACCCCCAAATGAATGAGTTCCTCTCCTGGCTGACAGGAGAGTAAAGGCTGGGTGTCACATAACGATTAGAGTTGAGCGATACTTTCCGATATCCAAAAGTATCGGAATCGGAATGGTATCGCCGATACCATTAAAATATCGGCGATACCCGATACCGATACCGGAAGTCCCATGTAAGTCTATGGGAACAAAATATCGTAACTAAAAAAACCCCATTCTTTCCTTGTAAACACTAAATATACACACATAGAATACATATATATATATACATGTCATTGTGACATATATATATACATATATGTATAATTTATACACTTCTACATAGTAAAATATCCTCTGATTCAATTGCCGGGTAAAGCCGGCTTCTGTGAAAAGACAGAAGCACCCGACATGAAATGACACTTGGTGTACATAGGGTTAACCATGTCTTTTCATGTCGTTTGCTATCTGATTTGCACAAACAATTACATCAGTCTATGTGTGCAAAATTTCACACCTGTAGGGGTTAATTAAAGGTGTAAATTCGTTGTAAAAAAAACGGACTTTTTTGCTACGAATTTACACCTTTAATTAACCCCTACAGGTGTGAAATTTTGCACACATAGACTGATTTAATTGTTTGTGCAAATTAGATAGCAAAGGACATGAAAAGACATGGTTAACCCTATGTACACCAAGTGTCATTTCATGTCGGGTTCTGCATTTTCACAAAAGCTGGCAATTGAATTAGCGGCTATTATACTATGTAGAAGTGTATGAACTACAAATATAAATATATATATATGTGTCACAAATTCAATGACATGTATATATATATATATGAGGTGTAAAATTGCTGAAAAAAAATGCGTGGGCTCCCGCCCTATTTTCGCAACCAGACAGACAAAGCCAGTGAGTGGGGGCAGATAATAATAGCCCAGAGAGGGACCATTATTTTTGGCCCCCCCCGGCTACTAACATCTGCCCCCAGACACCCCAGGAAAGACAAATCTATAATTAGATTCGCCCTTTCTGGCACTTTGCCCGTCTATTCCCATTGCCCTGTAGCGGTGGCGAATGGGTTAATATGGGGTTAAAGCCACCTTGCTATTGAAAGGTGACCTTAAGCCAGGTAAATAATTGAGAGCTGTCAATTAGACAACTATCAATTATTAATCCTATTGCATGAAATAAAAATAAAACACACACACTTTAATTAAAAATCATTTTAATGAAATAAAGACACATGTTTTTGACCATCTTTTATTTTACTGCAAAAACCATTTCCTGTAATACAAATAAAATAAAAAAGCAAAATTATTCTTACCTATCCCATGCACAGTCAGGTCCCACGGTGTAATCCTTCAGAAAGGGTTAATGTTTACTGCAGGGACCGCAGCTAATGCTGCAGCCTCACAGTAAACCCCCAAATGAATGAGTTCCTCTCCTGGCTGACAGGAGAGTAAAGGCTGGGTGTCACATAACGATACACCAGCGATCCCGACAACGATATGCACTTGTCAGGATCGCTGGTGTATCGCTACATGATCGCTGCTGAGCTGCCAAACAGGCAGCTCAGCAGCGATCTGGACAGCGACACTGGCGGTAACATCGCTTAAGGGCCCGTCTCACATAGCGATATCGCTACAGAGATCGCTGCTGAGTCACTAGTTTTGTGACGCAGCAGCGAGCTCACCAGCGATATTGCTGTGTGTGACATTCAGCGACGATCAGCCCCCCTGCCGGGTATCGCTGATCGTCGCTGAAATGTCAGGACCTTTTTTTGATCGCTGGTTTCCCGCTGACAGGCACACATCGCTGCGTGTGACAGGCGGGAGACCAGCGATCCGCTGGTAACCAAGGTACACAGCGGGTTTCCAGGCACCGCGCAGCGCTTGGAAACCCGCTGTGTACCTTGGATACCAGCTCCCTGCATCAGGGCGCTGGTATCCAAGGTACACAGCGGGTTTCTAGGCACAGCCCCGCGCCTGGAAACCCGCTGTGTACCTTGGTTACCAGCGGATCGCTGGTCTCCCGCCTGTCACACTCAGCGATGCGTGCCTGTCAGCGGGAAACCAGCGATCAAAAAAAGGTCCTGACATTTCAGCGACGATCAGCGATACCCGGCAGGGGGCTGATCGTCGCTGAATGTCACACACAGCGATATCGCTGGTGAGCTCGCTGCTGCGTCACAAAACTAGTGACTCAGCAGCGATCTCGGTAGCGATATCGCTATGTGAGACGGGCCCTTAAGTGGAAAGTTTAATTGATTGCTTTCCACTTTCACTTCAGGTCAGCCAGGGACACAATCAGTGACGTCAGAGGGAACTGATTAACAAAAATAGGGGTTCCCTTCGAAAAAAAAATGGCGTGGGGTCCCCCCTATTTTTGTTAACCAGCCAGATGAAGCAGACCGCTGAGGCCTGGATTTTCAGGCTGTTAAGGAGCCAAGATCCATGGACCTTGCCAGCCTGATAATACCAGGCCACAGCAGTCTGCATATCTTGGCTGATTAACAAAAATAGGGGATCCCCTCGAAAAAAATTGGCGTGGGGTCCCCCCTTATTTTTGTTAACCAGCCAGATGAAGCAGACCGCTGAGGCCTGGATTTTCAGGCTGTTAAGGAGCCAAGATCCATGGACCTTGCCAGCCTGATAATACCAGGCCACAGCAGTCTGCATATCTTGGCTGATTAACAAAAATAGGGGATCTCCTCGAAAAAAATTGGCGTGGGGTCCCCCCTATTTTTGTTAACCAGCCAGATGAAGCAGACCGCTGAGGCCTGGATTTTCAGACTGGTAAGGATCCAATATCCATGGACCTTGCCAGCCTGATAATACCAGGCCACAGCAGTCTGCTTAGCTTGGCTGGTTAACAAAAATAGGGGATCCCCTCGAAAAAAAAACGGCGTGGGGATCCCCCCTATTTTTGTTAACCAGCCAAGTAAAATGCAGACTGCTGCGGCCTGGTATTAAAAGACTGTCAAGGCCCATGGATTTTGGCCCTCAACAGCCTGATAATACCAGGCTACAGCAGCCCCACATTTGGCGCATCAAAAGATGTGCCAATTGTGGCACTTTACCCGGCTCTTCCCACTTGCCCTGTAGCGGTGGCAAGCGGGATAAAAAGGGGGTTAATGTCACCGTTGATTGCACGGTGACAATAAGCCCGGTTAATAATGGAGAGGTGTCAATAAGACACCGATCCATTATTAATCCCAAAGTTTTTAAATGTTTAAAAAAAAGACACAGCAAGAAAAAAGTCTTTTAATGAAATAAAAGAGACAACACAGTTTTCATTAATTTTATTATACTCTCATTCCTGCGACGCCATCGATCTCCTGTAAAAAAAGAAAAAAAACAAACCAACAGTATACCACCTGTCCAACGCAGTCCATAACGACAGTCCCACGACGATCCAGCTCTGCTACATCGCAATGACAGGCAGAGCCTGTCATCGCAACGCAGCACAGCTGATTACCTGCTTCCCCGGCGGTGACGTCATCGGACTGACTGCTTTACGGCCGGGATTACCCAGCAGTCACTGCAGTTATCGCGAGAAACTGCATGTGACCGCCGGGGAAAGAAGATTGCGGCCATGAAGCAGTCCAGCCCGTGACCGCCGGAGATCTTCTGCCAGGTAAGTGCCGCTGACTCCTGACAGACCCGACCGACGGACACTGACAGTGACAGTGACAATCCCGATTCCGGTATCCGATATGACGAAAATATCGGAACTCGGAATCGGAATTCCGATACAGCCAATATCGGCCGATACCCGATATTTGCAGTATCGGAATGCTCAACCCTAGTGGTGATGCAAAAACTATTTTTTGCAATAGAAAGCGTCTTTTAGTGTGTGACAGCTGCCAAACATAAAAACCCGCTATAAATAGTAAATCAAACCTGCCTTTATCACCCCTTTAGTTAAGGAAAAATAATAAAATAAAAAAATGCATTTATTTCCATTTTCCCTTTAGGGTTAAGGTTATTGTTAGGGTTAAGTCTAAAGTAAGGATTAGAGTTGGGCTAAAGTTAGGGTTAGGGTTGGGGCTAAGGTTGGGATTAGGGTTAGGGTTGTGTTAGGGTTAGGTTTGTGGTTAGGGTTATGATTAGGGTTGGGATTAGGGGTGTGTTGGGGTTAGGGTTGGACTTAGAATTGGGGTTTACACTGTTTAGGCACATCAGGGGCTCTCCAAACATGGCGTCTGATCTCAGTTCCAGCCAATTTTGCATTCAAAAGTCAAACAGCGCTCCTTCCCTTCTGAGCTCTGCCATGCGCCCAAACAGTGGTTTACCTCCACATTTGGGGTATCAGCATACCCAGCACAAATTTCACAACAACTTTTTGGGTCCAATTTCTCCTGTTACCCTTGGGAAAATAAAAAATTGGGGGAAAAAGATCATTTTTTGTGAAAAAAATATGATTTTTTATTTTTACGACTCTACATTATAAACTTCTGTGCAGCACTTAGGGGTTCAAAGTGCTCACAACACATCTAGATAAGTTCCTTAGAGTGTCTAGTTTCCAAAATTGTGTCACTTGGGGGGGTCTCCACTGTTTAGGCACATCAGGGGCTCTCCAAACACGACATGGCGTCCAATCTCAATTCCAGTCAATTTGCATTGAAAAGTCAAACGGCGCTCCTTCCCTTCCGAGCTCTGCCATGCGCCCAAACTGTGGTTCCCCCCTCTTATGGGGTATTAGTATATTTAGCACAAATTGCACAACCACTTTTGCTGTCCAATTTTTCCTGTTACCCTTGGTAAAATAAAAAAAAATTGGATCTGAAGTAAATATTTTGTGCAAAATAGTTAAATGTTCATTTTTTTTAAACAGTCCAAAAATTCCTGTGAAGCACCTAAAAGGTTAATAAACTTTTTGACTATGACTTTGAGCACCTTGAGGGGTGCAGGTTTTAGAATGGTGTCATTTTTGGGTATTTTCTATCATATAGACCCCTCAAAGTGACTTCAAATGTAAAAAAAAAATGGTGTTGTAAAAATGAGGAATCGCTGGTCAACTTTTAACCATTATAACGTCCTAACCAAAAAAAAAATTGTTTCCAAAATTGTGCTGATGTGAAGTAGACATGTGGGAAATGTTATTTAGTAACTATTTTGTGTGATATATTTCTCTATTTTAAGGGCATAAAAATTCAGTTTGAAAATTGCAAAATTGTAAAATTTTCGCCATATTTCCATTTTTTTTAAATAAATTAATGCAAGCTATATCGAAGAAATTTTACCACTGACATGAAGTACAATATGTCACGAGAAAACATTCTCAGAATCGCCAAGATCCATTGAAGCGTTCCAGAGTTATTACCTCATAACGGGACAGTGGTCAGAATTGTAAAAATTGGCCCGTTCATTAATGTGCAAACCACCCTCGGGGGTGAAAGGGTTAAAATTGCATGAACTATATTTAGAATACATATTTAATTGAGATCAATGAGGGGACGACTATGGCCCCTTCCCAAAACTACCAATGATCAGCTATTTGAAGGGGTGGATGCTCTCCAGCGACCACCATTACCCCTTTATTATTATGTTGTAAGGTACAATGGAACTGTAACCATCAGGATGGATCACACTAGTTAACTGTGAGACCTTTTCATGCTCTTCAACACAGTCACTCAACATGTGCTTAAAGCTAATATGTCAGTAGGATCAGCTCTCCTAAGCTGTCTGTATGGGCGTGAAGGTGATAGGAAGCTGAATAAAATGATATCTTGATATCTGCTGTCTGATGACCTATTCAAGAAAAAATCTATTGTTTTTCTTGTATGTAAATGAGCTCACAAAGACTTTGGGCCAAACACGGTTCTGCATGCTTCCAGAGCTTATTTTCAATAATGAGGAAGTTACCAGTGTGAGACAAGTATCTAACACAGAACAATAAAACTGAACTTTGTCACCTTACAAACACATTTGCTGCAGCTCTTACAGCTCTGCTGTATTATAACAATATTGCACCTATTGCTGCATGTGAGATGGAAGTTGAAGATGAAAGTAACCTGCAGATATGTCAGGTATAATCACACACAGCTCTGGAGTGAGATTAGCAGAGCAGAGAGCAGCCATTACACATCACACTGGTAGCTCCCCCTTCTATTTAAAATAATCTCTGGAGGCAGGTTCTCAGATAGATCTATATCCTACCCATAGTCCTGAAAAGCTCATTTACATATAAAAAAATATGGATTTCTCTGGAATTCAACATCGGATCGCAGATATGAAGGTATGATTTTATTCAGCTTCCTATGATCTTAGTGCCCATAGAGTTGGCTAAGGAGGGCTGATCCTACTGACAGATCCCCTTTAAGTTTCTGGGCCTAGGTTTAAGTTTGACTGTGACAAATGGAAAAAAAAGGTATAATACAATACTTATTGTAACGCTGTGGTCTCACTGTGCCACAGGCCAGGTATACCCTGGAAGGACGGGACTAAGTGACTACCTGGTGTTCACTAAAGCCTCTGGTGGTGAGGTTAGGCTTGGTTGCAGGTGGTCACCAGTTCCCACTACAGGGCCATCTACAGAACAGCAACAGCCTGGGTACGCTGTACAGTGGAGCAAAGATAAAACGTGGTCAGAAGGTCCGAGGTCAGGGCAGGCAGCACAGGGTCCATATATACGATCGTATAGCCAAGGTCAATGGTAGATCAAGCAGGACTTATATTTAATTGCAAACTCTTGTGAGATTTTATCACATTTGTGACCTGATTAGAGTTACCTTTAGCTACAACTAAGGACAATTTTTTTTGTTTCAAACGCGTCAGCAGTAACATCTCTGCCCATTATGGATCTCGAAAAATGTTTAAAATAAAACCTGAAGAATTTTACCTTGCAATAGTGCTTGACCATATTTCTTTTATGGATTACCGTAGTTGCTGTAAGATTGGCTACTGGCCTGTGTATGTGCACACAGGTAAGCTGGCATTGTCCTTCTTCATTTTCTACAACATTATTGGGAAAATGAATGAGAAGGGATTGTATAGGTGCACTCTGCAGCCAGGAAAGGTCTTTCACTGGGTATCTCAGAACCAGATTCATCATAGGTTGGTTTGTGGCTAACTAACCCACAGCCAGAATTGTCAATTGTCTGCAGACAGTCCATAAAAGTGGCGGATTTTAGCCAAGTTTCCAAAGTTTTTCCATTTTTTCTTCTATTCCCTTTTTATATACTTCTCTAAAATTCATGTTAAACAATGCATCTTCTTTTTTTGCCCTTTTTATTAGTATTGTATAGGATTCTTCAGTTATTAGTTGATGTTAACCTTTTAATCATCAATTTTTTTCTATATGTTTTGAAAACCCAAAAAAATAGAATGAAAAAGTGCTTAAAAGGTGTAAGAGGTTGATGTAGTAGTAGTAGTAAATCTGATTCACAATTGTGGATCATGCCATCTGAAGCTTCCTTGTACATTTGAAATGTAATAAAAACATCCCGACCTGATGAAACAATGGACATGCTGGTTTTCCCACACTCCGCTGATTATTTTAACATGTGATCGAAGCTAAACAGAGCAGTACTAAAATAGCAGAAAGGCTAAAATTAGCAATGTAGTTCTCTTAAATTGGAACGGGAATCCTATGAATGTTTGTGGAGATTAATTTTTTTGACTTTCTTATAGGAGAATGTGCAGAGAGATATATTAAGTGGACATTTAAGTTAATCTGTACAAACAGGAAGTTGAGCAGATTGGATATTACATTTAAAATATCCTGTTGTTCATTCATTCATGAGAAGAGTCGAAAACTGGAAGGATGATGACGGTTTACAAACAAACATGAGTTGATTCAAAACACTTCTACATCAAAGGGTATCAAGATGCAATACTGGACCATTGAGCTGTGTTCACATGTTGCGTTTTTTTCAGTGCAGTTTTGTCACAAAACCTGAAGTGTTTCCTGATGCCAGCAAAGTAAATAAGAATCCTGAAGTCTCATGCACGTGTTGCTTATTTGTGACTTAGGGCTGCTGATGTACGGTCTCTCGTGGGGAACTATGGGTAAGAGCATTTTCTTATTATATGGATGGTTGCAAATGGTCTACGTATTAGAATTGGTTACTGATTGATAATGATGACTCCAGTTTGTGGGTAAATACTTGGTTGCTACTTCCTTTGCATCCCCACATTTATGGCATTATACTGTATATGCACAACCTTAAAGTGTGGTGCCCCTTAGGTCCAGTTGCCACAGAGGTACTGCATCTCAGTTGGACATGTGGTTCTTCGCTCTCAGGTAAGAAGGGGACACTTCCCAGAACCCACACACTTACATCCAACACCAGACCTCTCAGGGCCCGGTAGGGACTAGGTAGAGCGTGTGGGTAGAGAAAGTAGAGAAGGGGAGGAGCTTAATGAGCGGTCAGTGAGACCACAGACAGTTAGTGGGAGTTGGTGAGTTGGACGAGAGGAAAAGGGTTGGTGCTGGGGACTGGAGCAGAGAGGAGCTCATCCCTAGGTCAGATGACAGAAGAGAAAGAAGACAGACAGAAAAGACAGACAGAGAAAGAAGTTTCAGTGAGAGAGAGGAAGAAGGGGTCCTAGTGGCATGAGAAGTGAGGAATCCACCCTGTGGCCCTCATCCATGCTAGTGGAGAAACTAAGGACTCAGCTAGTTAACCGGAGGGTGCAGTATCTGCATGTGCTACAGTCACATCCGCATACATTCGCTGAAAAGGCAGCCAGAGAGGACCAAGGGGACTTAAAGAACGTCACCTGACAAGATCCTAGGCTGCTGGCTTGGGCACTGTGTGTGAAGGCGCAGGGCAGGAGAGAAGAGAGCCAGCATAGGGAGACTGCTAGGAGAGGAACATCTGAAGGGGGGTTCTGACACGGTGTACCCCAAATTACCTGAGAGCTGTCTGGACCACCTACCCAGAGGACACAGCACCCCGGCTGGGGATTATACCAAAGAACTGTGAGTAAACTGAAAAGACTGCACCCTGCTGTGTCCTCAGAATTATTTACTGCATCATCTGCCCTGCACTACAACCACCATCATCATCTCTTACACATACAGCTGCCCTGGGGCCTAGCTCTACCTGTGGAGAGCTGTAACAACTCTGCTGCATCACCATCAGCCCCAGCGGACTCTGAAGCAGTGTCGGCTAACACCTTTATTGCCGAATACCACAGGTGGCGTCACAAACTCATTTTCCTACAAACTATTCCCCTTTTTACTTTATAATTGCATCATTTTTATTGGACGCCCAGGGCCAAGGATCGGGTCAATGCTGCCGCGACATACCCTGAAGGACCGGCCGGGTACCAAGTACCCCACGGTCCTGCAGGGCACTCCAACTGCATTAGCACTTTATTATCAATTTATATATATCATTTGTGGTTGCTCTCCCCGCCTCCTTACTACTTTTTGTATGAGATACCCACGTCCTTCTACCCATCTCTTGCTGTAATCATGACCTTGATACATGTTTTAATCCTATATTTGCCTTCATGTTTTATAAAGATGCATGTTTTCTCAAATAAGTATGGACTCCCACTTCAAGTTTTTTTGTATTTTGCTTATTTGTGACTTGCAGGTTTGAATCTGCAACATGTCAATTCTTTCAGCGTTTTTGCTGCAGATTTCACCCATATTAATGAGTGTGGAAAAATTTACACAAAAAAATTTAAGTAGAAAACTAAGCAAAAACTCATGTATTTGCGGTTTTCTGCACCAAATACTTTACATGTGCACATACACTAAAGGGACTAAAAACACAATAGAAACTTTGGAAAGCCAGTTTAGATAACTGTAAGACTAGAAAAGCATGGAGCATATGACTATAAAAAAATCAGAATTTAAAAGGCATAACTTTTTAAATACAATTAAGATAATTCATCAAGACTGACATAGCACATGATCACAATATAACAATCTTACTGGAATAGAAGGCACTAAATTCATTAAGCGGTGCACGCCACTTATATCAGTGCATCTTCTGAATGGATTACATCTTCGTGTGTCGCATAAGAAATCATGGACTGTAGTAGCATTTCTGGCATTCAAAACGCTGGTTCTCTTGACAAATTCAATAGAAGGACGTGGCTACACCCTGTCCCTCTCTGAACCTTTCCCAACTCTGCCCATTTTGTAGGAACAGATTCAAACTATGGTGAAAATGCCAAAAGTCATAAGCCAGTTATCTGGGGTAAAAGTTTAAGCCCTTAGTGACCAGGCCAAATTTTTCAAATCTGACCAGTGTCACTTTATGTGGTAATAACTCTGGAACACTTAAACAGATTTATATTCAAGTATAAGCCGACCCGAGTATAAGCCGATCCCCTTAATTTTGCCACAAAAAACTGTGAAAACTTATCGACTTGAGTATAAGCCTAGGGTGGAAAATGAGGCAGCTACTGGTAAATTTCAAAAATAAAAATAGATACCAATAAAAGTAAAATTAAAGTAGGTTAAATGTTTTTGAATAGCCATATTGAATCAGGAGCCCCATATGCTGCTCCATAGATTATGCCCCATGTGCTGTCCCATATGCTGCCCCATAGATTTTGCCCCATATGCTGCCCCATGTATTTGCCTCACAAGATGCTCCATAGATTATGCCCCATATGCTGCCCCATGTATTATGCCCCACAAGATGCTCCATATATTATGCCCCCATATGCTGCCCATGTGTTATGCCCCCATAAGATGCTTCATAGATTATGCCCCATATGATGCTTATGTATTATGCCCCCATATGATGCTTCATAGATTATGCCCCATATGCTGCCCATGTATTATGCCCCACAAGATGCTCTATAGATTGTGCCTCATATGCTGCCCCATGTATTATGCCCCACAAGATGCTCCATAGATTATGCCCCAATATGCTGCCCATGTATTATGCCCCCATAAGATGCTCCATAGATTATGCCCCCATATGCTGCCCATGTATTATGCCCCCATAAGATGCGCCATAGATTGTGCCTCATATGCTGCCCATGTATTGTGCCCCATATGCTGCCCCATGTATTATGCCCCACAAGATGCTCCATAGATTATGCCCCTATATGCTGCTGCTGGGAATGATAATAATAATAAAAAAAAAAGAGATACTCACCTCTCGTCGCTGGGGGCCAGGTGCCGGTGTCCTGAGCAGGCGGGGACACCGGCGAGCTATTGGGGACAGGTGCCGGTGTCACTGCTGGCTCAGGCCCTGGCACCTGCAATATTCACCTGTCCCCTGTCCACCGCTGCACACCGCTGTCTTTCGGGTCCTCCAGCAGTGAATGCTCAGGCAGAGGGCGTGGCGCGCACTTACCACGTCATCGTGCCCTCTGACCTGAACATTCACAGCCAGAGGACGCGAGGACACAGCGGCGAGCAGCGGTGGAACGGGGACAGGTGAATATCGCTTATACTCACCCCCTCCTGGCGCGTCTCTGCAGCCTCTGCTCTTCTCCCACGGTCTCCGGCAGCTATGCCTAACCTCAGCGGTCACGTGGTAACGCTCATTAAAGTCATGAATATGTGCATATTCATGACTTTATTGAGCGGTACCACATGACGGCTGAACACAAGTGTCGGAGACCGTGGGAGAAGAGCAGGGGCTGCAGAGACCGCGCCAGGAGGGGGTGAGTATATAGGACAGCTACGATCCCCCTCCCCCGCCGACCCCCTGGTATATGACTCGAGTATAAGCCGAGAGGGGCACTTTCAGCCCTAAAAATGGGCTGAAAATCTCGGCTTATACTCAAGTATATACGGTAATTGATTTTCAGATTGATTTTTTTTGTGACACATTGTACTTTATGGTAATAGTAAATTTATGTTGATATTTTCTGCATTTATAAAAATATCAGAAATTTGTCAAAAATGTCTAAAAATTAGCAATTTTCAAACTTTGAATGATTATCCTTTTAATCTAGATAGTCATACCACATAAAATAGTCATTAAATTAACAGACCCTGATGAGTTCTTTTAGATATGTCGTTTCCTAACTTTTCTGTCAGTTTCAGATATCCATATATGAATAGTGTAAAATGACCAGCTGTGAAATAAAACATGATTTTTAAATTCTCTGTTAGGAGATGATTTTGCTATCTGTAACTCAGTGGCACTGATGTAAATTGCAGCCTGTTGGGTGTTTGCTAATGTGCCATGATAATTAATTGAATTTGTATCATGAGAAATTTAAAGTCCTTTTAAATAATTAGTTCTTAATTGAAAGTCCTCAATAGAATTTGTTGAAAGGTAAGAGTGAACACACGCATGTACTGATTAATAGGATATCAGTAAGATATGCATGTTCTCTTGATAACCATTACTTTTTTTTTGTTTTCCAGCAATTTTCAGTAATAATTTTCTGAAGTGTTTAAGTTAAAAAGTTTTGCCTAATAATATTAACCCTTTCATGCCAGAACTTGTTTCACCTTCCTGACCAGGTCAATTTACAGTGTTAATTTATGTTATGTGGTAATAACTCTGCAACGCTTCAAAGTATCCCACTGATTCTGAAAATATTTTTTGCTGTCATCTTGTACTTCATGTTAGGGGTAAATGTAGGTCGATTTTTTTTGCGTTTATTTGTGAAAATAAATGAATTTTGGTGAAAATGTAGCAATTCTCAAACTTATAATTTTTACACACTTAAACCACAGTTATATCACGTACAATAATTAATAAATATCAATTACCAAATGTCTACTTTATATCTGCATCACGTTTTACATATCTTTCTTTGTTACAAATTTAGAAGGATTAAAAGTTTATCAGTAATTTTTTCAACAAAATTTACAAAACCAATATTTTTAGGTGCCACATCACATTTGAAGTGACTTTGAGGGACTTATGTGACAGAAAATTCCAAAAAATGACCCCATTTTAAAAATTTCACCCCTCAAAGCGCAAAAAAGCAAACACATTCAAGAGGTTTTT
>JARQOD010000004.1:477291882-477331333 GCA_033576555.1 Oophaga sylvatica
GACGCGTCCAAATACATGGCAGAGGGCAAGCCAGCACCTCCAATGCATACTGGCTAAGCTCTGGCCATATATCCAGCTTAGAGACCCAAAACTTGAATGGGGAAGAGCCATCTGGGAGTACACTGAGAGGGAAAGACATGTAGTCTGTCACCATCTTACGGAAACGTTGCCTCCTGCTGACTGGAGCCGTCTCGGATGGTGTAGACATTTGTGGCGCTGCCACAAAACTTCGCCACATTTGGAACATACTGGTCTTGCCCTGTGCAGAGGCGCTGCTTGTGCTCCCTCTTGTTGCAGAGCTGTCTCCACTGCCTCGACGCACAGAGCTGCTTTGTAAAGCAGTAGCAGCAGCAGTGCTCTCGGCTGGAATGGAGAACATTATGGATTGCACCAGTGTGTCTTGGTACTCCCGCATTTTACGCTCCCGGTTCAACGGTGTGATGAGGCTTTGTAAGTTGTCCCGGTAGCGAGGGTCTAGGAGGGTGTACACCCAATAATCAGACGTGGTGAGAATGTGGGCGATGCGGCGGTCGTTTCTCAGGCACTGCAGCATGAAATCAACCATGTGCTGCAGACTCCCAACTGGCCAAGAAACGCTGTCCCCTGCAAGAGGCGTCATCTCTGCCTGCTCTGCATCACCCACCCTCGCTCTACATACTGACTAGAGCATTGTGTACCTCCCTCTGGAGCGATGTCTTCCTCCTCCATTGACTCCTCCTCATCCTCCTCACAAAGTGAGCCCTGCCCAGCCCTTTGTGAGGAACCACGTTGCGCTGACTGTCCAGAAGGTGATGGAATTTGTGACTCCTCATCCTCCACCTCTTCCAAAACCTCATCCCTTATTGCTTGCAGTGTTTTTTGAAGCAGGCAGATAAGGGGGACAGTCAGGCTGACTAGTGCATCATCTGCACTCGCCATCCGCGTTGACTCATCAAACGCACGGCAAAACGTGGCAGCTGTCCTTCATAGAGGCCCACTCAGTAGTGGTGAAGTGTGAACGGCGCAAATTGCGAGTTGATTGCGCCTGATGCAGCTGATACTCCATTACTGCTGGCTGCTGCTCACACAACCGCTCCAACATATGTAACGTGGAATTCCACCTGGTGGGTACGTCACATATGATGCGATGTTCAGGAAGGCGAAATCTGCGTTGCAGAGCTGCAATGCGCGATCTGGCCATGCTGGAACGTCGCAAGTGAGCGCACTCTAGGCGGACCTTGTGCAGCAGTGCATCAAGATCCGGAGGTCCCTCAAAAAACTCTGCACGACCAAATTGAGCACATGTGCCAGACATGGTATGTGAGTGAGGTTGCCAAGGCCCAGAGCTGCCACCAGATTTCAGCCATTGTCACACACTACCAAGCCTGGCTGGAGATTCGCTGGCAAAAACCACACGTCGCTCTCCTGCTTGATGGCATTCCAGAGCTCCTGCGCTGTGTGGCTTCGATTCCCCATGGAAATTAATTTCAGGACGGCCTGTTGACGTTTGGCCACGGCTGTGCTCATATCGGTCGCATCAGGTAAGCGTTCACGGGTCCATGTGGAGGTAGACCGTGACGGCTCCTGCAGCGATGATTCTGAGGAACTGGAGTAGGAGGAGGAGTCAATGTGGACAGACTTGATTCCTGCAATCCTTGGAGTTGGCAGAACACGTACAGCGCCACTCGCAAGATCTGTATCCGGCTCCACAACATTGACCCAATGGGCAGTGAGGGAAAGGTATCGTCCCTGGCCATGGGTACTGGTCCACGCATCGGTGATCAGGTGGACCTTGCTACTGACAGCGTTTAGTAGCGCATGTTTAATTTTTCCCTCAACATGCTTTTGCAGACCAGGGATGGCTTGCCTGCTGAAATAAAATCGGCTGGGCACATTGTATTGTGGGACTGCCAATGCCATTAAGTTACGGAAACTGTCAGTCTCCACCAGCCTGAATGACAGCATTTCAAGGGACAGGAGTTTTGCAATGCCAGCATTCAGAGCCTGTGCTCGTGGATGGTTTGCCGAGTATGGCCGTCTTTTATCCCATGCCTGTGCTACCGATGGCTGTTTTGTGGCCTGGGAGTGTGAGGATGACAGGGAACTTGCAGCTGTGGGTGGAATAACACTGGGTCTCTGGACAACAGTGACAGAGGTTCTTCCATGGCGATCCTGTGAGGAAGCCGAACCAGCTGTGTGTGAGCTGGAGGAAGAGGCTCCAACACGAGCTGAAGATGTAGGTGCTGCTGTAGGTTGGCCTACATCTCCAGTGTGTCTTTGTAACTCAACCACGTGCTTTGACCGCACATGTTTCCACATATTTGTGGTATTAAGGTTACTGACACTTTTACCTCTTTTTACTTTTTGATTACACAGCTTGCATTTGACATAGCAAATATCATCTGCAAGTGTGTCAAAAAAGGACCACGCAGTGCAAGTCCTGGGAGCGCCCGTTTTGGCTGTTGGAAGAGAACTGCTATGAACGGGTGCCAAACTGGAGGCTACAGGCAACCGAGTCTGCAGCCTACCTCTCCCTACTGTTTGGACCGTTGGGGCAATCTCTTCCTCAGAGCTGCTACCACCACCTTCCTGTTCCTCACGCCATGTTGGGTCTTGGACCTCATCATCTCCACTACCCTCTTCCAAAACCTGCTGCTGTTGGGTGGTCTGGCCAGCACCATACTCAACAGAAACTGGCAACTGAGTCTCATCATCATCAGATGCGTTCTGCGGTGTGCTGACCATCGGCACTGGCTCACCCGCCTCTTCACATTCAGAGAGACACAGCTGTTGCGCATCACTGCATACTGCCTCTTCTTCACATTCCAGAATGCTGCTTGGCTGGGCCCCTGTTTGCAAGCCAACAGATTCTGAGAACAGAAGCAGAGACTCAGCTGGCTCCAGTTCAGAACTCTCTGACTGCCTGGGCAATTTGGCAGGCGGTGAAGAGAAAGATGGTTGTTCAACAGTGCTGTGGTCCTGAGAGGAGGTGGAAGCAATTGAAGTCGATGCATTGGCTGCCATCCAACCAACAACGGCTTCAATTTGTTCTTCCCGCAGCAGGGGGGTACGCTGAGCTCCTACAAAAGTGCGCATAAAGGAACGCTCACGGGGAAAACTGGTGGATGCTGTGTCACTGGGTGCGGCAGCAGCCACAGAATCCCCACGTCCTCTCCCTGCTGAAACTCCACGGCCACGACCACGTGCCTTACTCCCTGCCTTCTTCATCTTGGTAGATTGATAAAGAAAGTCAGAAAAGTTATAAGGCCTAAGTGTGGTTATTCCTCAGAGACTGCAGTGAACACTGCAGACAACTGTTCAGTAGCTGTGAAAGGCCCCTTTGTGTACTTCTATAGTGTTTGCAACCAATGTATTGTATACGGATGGAAGCGCGTCACACTAATAGATTAGATTTTTTTCAAATATAATGGAGCAGCACCAATTAGAGAAAAATGTGAAGGATGAGGCAGTGACACACGCTCAGCAGACTACAACCAGCAGTGGTTGAAGAACTAACTGGAGCGTAATCTGCACTCAAAAAATGAAAAGCTCACAGACTACAGTGAACACTGCAGACAACTGTTCAGTAGCTGTGAAAGGCCCCTTTGTGTACTTCTATAGTGTTTGCAACCAATGTATTGTATACGGATGGAAGCGCGTCACACTAATGGATTAGATTTTTTTCAAATATAATGGAGCAGCACCAATTAGAGAAAAATGTGAAGGATGAGGCAGTGACACACGCTCAGCAGACTACAACCAGCAGTGGTTGAAGAACTAACTGGAGCGTGATCTGCACTCAAAAAATCAAAACCTCACAGACTGCAGTGAACACTGAAACACAACTGTTCACTATCTGTGAAAGGCTCCTTTCTGTACTTCTATAGTGTTTGCAACCAATGTATTGTATACGGATGGAAGCGCGTCACACTAATAGAATAGATTTTTTTCAAATATAATGGAGCAGCACCAATTAGAGAAAAATGTGAAGGATGAGGCAGTGACACACGCTCAGCAGACTACAACCAGCAGTGGTTGAAGAACTAACTGGAGCGTGATCTGCACTCAAAAAATCAAAACCTCACAGACTGCAGTGAACACTGAAACACAACTGTTCACTATCTGTGAAAGGCTCCTTTCTGTACTTCTATAGTGTTTGCAACCAATGTATTGTATACGGATGGAAGCGCGTCACACTATAATTTCTATTGAATGGAGCAGCTAGAATTACACTAAAGAAAAAAAAAAAGAGTCTGTGAGTGACACGTGCAGATGCCTACAGACAGCGTTGGATGCAGAGCAAACTGCAGCGTCACCTGCACTCTCACACACACACCTTGCACAGAGCTGTTAAAACAACACTGCACGGCAAAAGGAAGCTTTACACAGCGGTTGGTAAACTAGCCTGCCTAAAGCAAAGTACACAAAATCGCAATCTCTAACTGTCCCTCAGAGTCAGCAGAGCAGCGTTCTGTCCCTAACTGAGTTCACAGCACAGTGACGCTAAAATGGCGGCGGCGCCTTTTATAGTGCATTCTGACATCATTTCAGCAGCCAATCACAGCCATGCCATTAGTTAAGATGACCGCAGCATTACAGGATGTGCCCACACTTCATAAGATTCCTCATTGGCTGACTAAAATCACATTGCCTCTCAAAGAATTATGGGAACTTCCGATTCCGGTATACGATATTGGAAAAATATCGGAACTAAGTATCGGAATTCCGATACAGCGAATATCGGCCGATACCCGATACTTGCGGTATCGGAATGCTCAACACTACTAAGGAAGAAGGTGGGCAACTGTTCCACAGAGCACGGACACTCATGAATTTCACCTTCAAAGTGTTAGGTGTTCCTAAGTCTGGAATTATCTTAAAGAGAGTTCTGAGAAAAAAAATAGCCATTTGCAACCTGTGCCATGCCAAAATCAGCAGGGTACTTAACACTAAGAGCCTAACCAACACCAGCATGATCTAAGAACCCGACTTGGTGAGCCGAATGCCTGGATCTACAATTGGTGCCAGCGGGTGACGCCACTGCCTCTTACCCTGTGCTAAGTGCTTGTCAATTCCCTGTCCATGACACTGGTGCAGATGCCTTGTGTCCTGCAACTGTCCTTGCACATTATGAGGCACCATCATCAGGCACCTCCAATTCCTTGGCCCAGCACAACGTACAGGTGTCCCAACACCAGGCCTTGGAACCAAAAAAGAAAGTTCCCAGCCACCCACCCCCAGACCCAAACACTAAACAGGTACATTTCCAAGCTGCAAGCTGCTTCCATAGAAAAGTTACTGTTTAGGCTTGTAGACATGGAAAATTTCCACCGACGAATGGAGGCAGGCGTCCCTCAGTACTCGGACCTTAGCTGCTACTATTTCTCCCAGTAAGGGGTCCCAGCCTTGTACCAGAACGTGTCTAGGAACATCACTTGTGCCCTTACCAATGCAGTCACTGGGATGGTCCATATAACAACTGACACGTGGACAAGCACTTGTGGTACATTTCCCTGACAGCACACTGGGTAAACATTGTGGAGGCCGGGTCCAAGTCCCATCATGACACAACACATGTGCTACCGATGCTGAGGATTGCTTGCTCTACTTCTATTAGGGTTTCCTACACCTTCTACATCAGTTCCTGCACTCCTTCCTGCTCCTCCTCATCCTCCATCTCTGATTTGTCATCTAAGAGCACGTTTTCCACATCAGCCAGAAACTGGAAGGTCTCCAGCACTGCCTCAGCGAAGCAGAACAGGCTTTGCTGAAGTTAATTTGTCTAGGCGACAAACCGCACACTGCTGAAGAGTTTTTGAAAGGAATAACAGACAAAACAGATCTGTGACTCTCATCGCTGAACCTACAACCAGGCATGGTCATGTGTTAGAAAGCCAGTAACCTGGTGGCTGTGAAACTTGGCAAGCTCACACATGTACTATGCTTGGCCCACGTGCTCAACTTAGTAGTTCAGCAGTTTCTGAAAACCTACCCCGATTTTCCAGAGCTATTTTTCAAGGTATGCTGAGTGAGTGCAATTTCCACATATCAGATACAGCTGCCACCACTCTGGCAGTGCTGCAGCAGCACATGCAAGTGCCAGATCACCGATTGGTGTATGATGTCACCATACTCTGGATCTCCACACAGCACATGCTGGCAAGACTTTGTGAGCAGCAAAAGCCAGTGGTTGAATACCAGATCCAACACATCCATCGGTATTCTGGTCAGCCTCCACACATAAGAACTGAAGAGTGGACATGGATGTCTGACAATTGTTTGGTTCTCTAAGCCTTTGAGGACTCCACAAAGATGGTCAGCGGCAATGATGCCATACTCAGCTCAATGATCCTGCTTCTGTGGCTGCTTAAAAGTACATATATAGTATTTTTAATCTTCAATATCTGAATGAGGCCCTCCAGTTGTTGCCTTCAAGGGTCTATGGATGGCCCTGCTTGTAATTTGTGTCTGGCTTTGCATTGTGTGCAGTGCCTTATTGAGTGTGGGAGTACCACAACTATACTTACTTCTCAATATTTGAATGAGGCAATGCAGTTGGTGCCTTCAAAGCTGTATGGATGACCCTATTTTCCATTTTTGTCTGGCTTTGAACTGTGTGCAGATCTTTTATGAGTGTAGAGTACCACTACATGACAATTTGAATGGAATGTGTATGAGGTCCTCCTTTATGGCTAATACAGGATGTATCTAAGTCCTTCTTCTATCTATATTTTGGCACTCCTTGCTCCTTCACAAATTTCACTGAAATTTCCAATTTTTTAATAAAAAATTCAATTTTGGTTTACTTAAATATTTTTTTTAAATCCTTTTAAATTTTGCCTAATATACATGGAAAAAATGTTCCTTAACATTTTTTCCAGTAAATTTCAATTTCTCTTTGATTTTGAATATTTTATTGTTAGTCCTTAAAGTGGAGTAAAAGTGTGACATCATTGTTCTCAGCAGCAATCTGGGAGTCAGAAATGCTTTCAGGGGTCTTCCCCATGGTGTTCTCGTTCTATTCATAACTTTTTCCATCTATTTCAACATGTTTACTGCCGGTAAAATACTCGAATTTCCCATTGACTCTCATTATAATTATTACTTGAAACGAACATCCGAGCATTAGGAATTGCTCGGTTCCAGTAATGAGCATTCGAGCAGTTTAGTGCTAGCTCATCTCTAGTAGTTGTGTATGAAATTCTAACATGCGCACATGGATAGATTACTGAGTAAATATAACTGTTCATACTTAGTTGTTTGAGGCACCTTGCCATATTGGAATTTTGTTTTGCAATGTTCTACTTAGAAAGGTGAGTCAATGCTTGCTTTCTAACATTACCCATTTAACTCTGGAAACAATGTTCATTTACCGATTTTCCTCATGTCCAGTGAATTATTTTCAATTGCCCACTCAAGTGAAAGTTAATTTGCTATATATTGAATAAAAACAAGTTACGTGAAGCAGGAAAATTTGGACAGACTACTACTAAAAGATAAAATAAGTCATGCTAGTCAATCTGCTTTCTTGTAAATTTCTCAGCCCATGTCTATGTGAATTGACCAAATTCAGTCACCTTGAAGTGTTATATGTGCCTGCCTTTCTTAAATCCCTTTGGATCACACATACTTGTAGTTATCCACATGGCAGTATCAGGATCATCAGGTTTTGCACATCTGAAACTAGAATTGCACCAGGGAATTCATTAAAAATGGATATTACTTATGGTCTGCATGAAAGAGCATACATTGGCAAAAGCGTAAAGTCTTTAAATTAAGATGACCTTCATTATCTCACCAGAAACATTTTCTAGACCACCAAAACTTTTTATAAGCTTTATGAGCAGTTTTTTTTGGATAATATAAATTAAACTAATCTTAAAGAAGACCTATAACCAAATCTTTCATGATTATTATTATTATTTATTTATATAGCGCCATTAATTCCATGGTGCTGTACATGAGAAGGGGTTACATACAAAGTTATAGATATCATTTACAGTAAACAAATTTACAATGACAGACTGGTACAGAGGGGAGAGGACCCTGTCCTTGCGGACTTACATTCTACAGGATAATGGGGAAGAAACAGAAGGTCGGGGGTGCGGCAGCTCTGGTGGTGGCGGCGATGTGGCAGCTCAGGTGGTGGCGGCGTGGCGGCAGCTAGGGTGGTGGTGGCGAGGCGGCAGCTCGGGTGGTGGCGGCGAGGCGGAATGGTTATTGCAGGCTGTAGGCTTTCCTGAAGAGATGGGTTTTCAGGTTCCGTCTGAAGGATCCAAGGGTGGTGGATAATCGTACATGTTGAGGCGTGGAATTCCAGAGGATGGGGGATATTTGGGAGAAATCTTGGAGACGGTTGTGTGAGGAACAAATAAGTGTGGAGGATAGTAGGAGGTCTTGGGAGGATCAAAGATTACGTGAAGGAAGATATTGGGAGATTAGTTCAGAGATATAGGGAGGAGACAGGTTGTGGATGGCTTTGTAGGTCAGTGTTAGTAGTTTGAACTGGATTCGTTGGGGAATTGGGAGCCAGTGGAGGGATTTGCAGAGGGGAGAAGCAGGGGAGTAGCGAGGGGAGAGGTGGATTAGTCGGGCAGCAGAATTGAGGACAGATTGGAGTGGTGCAAGAGAGTTGACGGGGAGGCCACATAGGAGGGTGTTGCAGTAATCAAGGCGGGAGATAATGAGGGCGTGCACAAGAGTTTTAGTAGATTGAGGGCTGAGGAAGGGACGGATTCTGGAAATGTTTTTAAGTTGGAGGCGACAGGAGGTGGCAAGAGTTTGGATGTGTGGTTTGAAAGACAGGGCAGAGTTGAGAGTTACTCCGAGGCTGCAGATTTCAGGTGCGGGAGAGATCGAGATGCCATTTACCATAATAGATAGATCGGGTAGGGAAGATACGTGAGATGGAGGAAAGATGATGAGTTTGGTTTTGTCTACATTGAGTTTTAAGAAACGAGAGGTGAGGAAGGAGGATATGGCTGATAGACACTCCGGGATTCTGGACAGCAGAGAGGTGACATCTGGGCCAGAGAGGTAGATCTGAGTATCGTCCGCATAGAGGTGGTACTGGAAGCCATGGGACTTTATGAGTTGTCCTAGGCCAAGGGTATAGATGGAAAAAAGTAGGGGCCCCAGGACAGAGCCTTGAGGGACTCCAACAGACAGAGGGCGGGATGAGGAGGTAGAGTGGGAGTGGGAGACGCTAAATGTGCGGTCGGAAAGGTAAGTGGCGATCCAGGACAGGGCAAGGTCTTTCATGCCATGGGAAGAAAGAATCTGTAGCAGTAGGCAGTGGTCGACTGTGTCAAAGGCAGAGGACAGGTCAAGGAGGAGGAGGATGGAGAACTGGACACAAAATGAAATAGTGCAGCAAAGCAGAATGAAATGCTTGTTTGTTTTTTTTTTTTTATAGTTTTGCCTCTCCATGGTGATCAAAGTATTTGACACCTAATCAATTAATTTTTCTTAAGTTCAAGTGGATATTACCAGAGAGAATTCACAGGGGGTGCGTACTTCTTCCTCTTTTTGATGCTGACCAATCATAAGCAGGCAGCAATACACTGGGGAAAGAAGAATATGCCCCCAAAATATCTTAAAACAGGCTCATTGGGCAGACACGAGGGTCGGTGGGTGCTGGCCAAGCAGTCATTAGAAGGACCACATGGACCAGTGCTCATTCCACTGAATGCCCAGTCTCCTTTGCCATTGGCAAAATACTACTCAGACAACACAGGGTGAGGGTGAAACAGTTTGGCAATACTTTATTGAATCACCGACAGACAATAACATATAAAACACTCCAAGGAAATCCACAAGATGGTGCAAAATTACAGAGTCTCACCCTTTCACTGACTCGCCAGGATTAGAGCAGCTGTGACATTGGAGTTTCCATTGCCGACTACACACACCTTTAGCACCCCACTTCTGGCGGGCATCCACAGAGAAGAGATAACAATAAGCTTAGGAAGCTGAAAATCCATTGAGGCATGTGGCAAGGTGATTGGATGGTCCCAACCCGGCCTCTCCGAATGTCTGCATGGGGTCTGGTGATCGGAGGGTCCCAACCTGGCTTCCCCTAAACGTCTCCATGGGGCCTGTGATGGACAATGGATCAGATCTGTATACCTCCAACTAGGGCCAACTAGGGCGACTCCCCCAGTCGCTGATTTTGCCATAATGGGATAAAATTAAAGTAATAATTTATCCCCAACAGTCTCTTTCCCTTATGCCACACTATGCACACCATTGCTAAGGTTGGTCTCTCTCTATCTGTTTACTTAGTTCCCATCTCCAGCACATGTATGGGCGACACCTATTTTTTGTCTTGTAGGACAAGACTTGCACACACTCTCTCTTTTATCCCACCCATGAAAATGTTGCATCTGCAAGGCTATAAAATATATCCATGGATCTGGAATCTCCAAACCTCCCTCAGTTTTGCCCCGCTGAAGTGATGTCAGTTGTATCCTGGTATTAGGCTTGCACCATATCAGTTGTCTGAACAATGACTGGACCTTTAGAAATATGGGAGGAGGGATCCAACATGGGGGAAAAACTGATACCTGTGTTTTTTAACTTTTTTTCAGCTTTTTTTGCACGATCTATTGCTTTCAATAGGTGAAAAACACTGAAAAGTGCTGAAAAACACTGAAAGAAGTGACATGCTGCATTCTGCAAAAAATAAGGTATTGCACAAATTACTGAGGACAAAAAAACACGCTGTGTGTATGAGATTTCTGAAATCTCATAGATTTTGCAGGTACTGTAAAACACAGCTGAAAATTTGCATTAAAAAAACGCTGAAAAAAATGCGACATGTGAACATAGCCATAGATTGTTTTTACTTTTTCTCATTTTGGTTGCATAAAGTAAAACCTTTAAACTCGTCTCCAGAGCTTACTCCCCCTCATACTTGTGGAATACAATCATCAGTCCATCTTGGACATATCCCATCCTTAACCTCTAGGAGAAAAGGAAAGAAAGAAACCCCCAGAAGAAAACAGAGAGGAAAGAAAAATAAAGTTACATATAAAATACTGTATGCTTTAAAGTGCCCCTGTGATAAATTGCATAGAGGACGCACAAAACGGCCACTATGAGTACGAGTGAACGAACATCTCAGAAATATCAATAAAAAATTCTTAGGATATCCCATATCTAAACATTATTGTGAACATCATGGGGGGTCCCCTAAGGGAATGATGATTACAGGTCTCCAAGTTGTTTGCAAAAGTTGGAGAAAAGGGGATTTTCAATATGGACAGTCTCACACCTAAGGGGTTAAACTGTGAGGTTGAGCTATTTGTATTTAATTGAGGTCTGAACCAGAAGGTATTTAAGGTGACCAATTCCTCCATTGGACCATCCCTGAAGAAGGAAACCGTGTTTTTCCAAAACTAGTCGGAGATGAATTGGTCCACAGCGATCCCTGTAATCCATCAAGTGACCGGTGATGTCAGGAAGGTCCTGTTTGTCTTAACACACGCTACAGCTGTACATCGTGCACACTACATGCTGGCACACCGTTGGAAGAGGGGAACGCGGAGTGTCTGTTACCGGCCGGGACAGCACTCTGGAAGAATCGTGATATCGATCCACATTCCACTGGCAACTTAACAGCGACTTCACATCCAAACTTATAGCATTCATCGCATAAGTGATCAACAGGAGTACAGTTATCTATTTGGATCACATCCAAAGGTAATTACTCATTGAGGAGTGATCTAATCAATTTGTGTCTATACAAAACGGGTTCATTATTAAGAATATAATGCGGTCTGCAGAACCTGCAGGGCAAGAATCAGATATCTAAAGCTGACAATGAATTAAGGCTTGCAAGAGATGTCAAAAGCAATAAAAAAGGATTTTGGGGATATGTCAAAAAGAAAAGAAAAGTCAAAGATGCTATAGGATTTTTACAGGATGAAAATGATGAAATGGTAAGAAAGGATGTTGGGAAGGCCGAACTTTTAAATTCCTATTTTGCAACTGTTTTCTGTCAGAAAGGAAATGTAACATCAACTGATCTTCACTGTCCTATTAAAGGAATAGAAGAATCCAGGCTATTGATAAACAGAAAGATAGTGAGGTAATACTTAGCTAACATAAATGAACTCAAGTCTCCAAGTCCAGATGAATTACACACTAGAGTATTGAAGGAGAGAGAAGAAATTTTTTAACCACTCTCCATAATCTTTGAAAATTCTTGGAGAACAGGAGAAGTCCCAGAAATCTGGAGAAGAGAAAATGTTGTTCCTGGCTTCAAAAAGGGGAAGAAGGTGGACCCAGGGAACTATAGGCTCGTGAGTCTGACTTCTATACCAGGAAAGATCTTTGAACAAATTATTAAACAACATGTATGTAAGTACCATACCTCCATGCCTGTAAACTTGAAGGTTGTGGGTTTGATTACAGGGGAAACTCACAATTGTTTTTTTTTATAATTTTTAGCAGTTTTATAGGAACAAAAAAAATCTGACTTTTTCTTAATCTCAGTATACAGAGAACATAAAGAAAACACTGAAATATGCAATATATCTCTGTGTACATATATAATCTGCTTCTGGGTTCACTGCCTGCAATACAGGTCAAGTTTATCACATTTTCCTATGTTTATCATTATGAACTGTGGCTCATTGGTAAAGCTGCAGCTTACGAACCTTGAGATGCCCATTTGAATTCCAGGAGACTCGATCACAATAGAAGAAGCAGTGAACATTATAATTTAAATTATGCACTGATCAGAGAGATGACCCAGTCAACAAGGAGGAGGAGATATAGAGCGATGAAGATGTCGGAGAGAGGTGACTATTTAGAAGCCGGAAAAAAGCTCTCAAGTAGCAAGATTGCGGGACAGTTCTGCTGAATCATGGCTTGAAGTTTATAGAAAGAAACATAATTTCCCTTTTTTCCATCCAATCTTGGTGCATTATCACAGTAATAGAACATCAAGTTACAAACATAGACTCCAATGCCTTCTTCCATTCACAGTTTAACATACATTTAAAATGTCTTTAGATTTTCAGAAGCCAGATTTTAATATATGAGATCCTAAGTAAAGATGGGCAGACAACTGGATGTTCGGGTCCGACGGGTTTGGCCAAACAGTTACAAAAAGTTAGGTTTCGGGTATCAGAACAGTACTCGAACCCAAATCCCAGACCCTATTCACTTGAATGGAGGGCCCAAACATCCAGTGTTTGCCACGTTGTCATGTGCATGACAGTGCGGCAAACACCACTTCTGATCGGCGGTAAAATCATCACTGCCAGTCAGACAGCTGCCGTTACATTGCTGTCAAAAGACAGTGTGAGCGCACAGTTGTGATCGGAGGTATAAAGTTTACCTCTGGTCACTGGTGTCAGCTGATGGGACTACTGCTCCCATCATCTGACACCTGCTGCAGCTAATAACAGTGAGAGCAGGAGCGGCTGATGAGTGTAATCATCAGCCGGCGCCTGCGCTGTAAATAAATAATTTAAAAAAAACGCTTGGCTTATTTTTGATAACCAGCCAAGCTAAAGCAGAAAGCTGGGGGCTGGTATTCTCAGGCTGGTAAGGGGCCATGGATATTGTCCCTCCCAAGCCTAAAAATAGTGTCTCGCAGCCACCGAGAAAAGGCATATCTATTAGATGCACCAATTCTGGTGCTTTGCCCTACTCTTCCCACTTGCTTTGTAGTGGTGGCAAGTGAGGTTCATATTTGTGGGGTTGTTGTTACCTGTTATGATTTGGTAGCTGAGGAGAGCAGGCAAAAAAGGAAATACACCAGAGAGGTTGGAATCTATGGGATTGCAGTACCCTGACTAACCACCACAACTAAAGGCAGCCGTGGAGCGTACCTACGTTGGTCCTAGACGCCTCGTCACAGCCTGAGAAGCTAACTACACCTAAAGACAGAAAGAGGAAAACTATCTGCCCCGGAGCAGATCCCCAAAGAACATAGAAAGCCCCCAAACATGTAATGGCGGTTAGACAAGAGGAAAATACAGACACAGACAGAAAATAGTATGAGCAAACGTTGGGGCCCAAACTTCCTAAATAGAAAAGGATAGGAAGGACACTTACTGCAATCCCAAAAAACCCTGAAAAGTACCAACTCTACTAATTACAAAAACACCTGAGATCACACGACCTCTACCACCTAAATTAGTTCTTTGGTGTAACAAAACTAAACAGCAGCCACTGAAAAAACTGGAAAAGGCAAATGAACAAACAACAATGGCTGAACTAAACTGAGAGGAGCACAAGCCCCCGGAGGGGACCCGGCAGACCCCCACAGAAGTGCAGGACAAAATGCAAAAAGCAAGCACAAAAAACTAAAAGAAGAAAATGTCTTATCTGTTAGCAGAAGATGCAGGCACGAAACAGAAAGCTACAAAGTGAACAGGAATCAAAGATGAGACCAGAACAATTGATCACCGGCAACCCTGATGGGAAGGAACCTCCCTTATATAAGACCAGTCAGTAACACCTGATCGCCAATCTTCACAATCTTCATTGGATAGTTCAGTACTGTTTGTAACCACCAGAGGGAGCTTCTGCTCAGAATTCATTTCTAGCACATTCACAACAGTTACCTTTATATTGTCAGGTAACATCAAGCCCACGGATTAATAATGGAGAGGCATCTAAAAGACACCTATCCATTGCTAATCTTATAGTTATATGGTAAGGACACAACCAGAATAAAGTCTTTTATTTGAAATAAAACAAAACACTTATTTTTTTATTAAAAATAACAAGCACAGTTATACTGACCTAACATCTAATTCCACTGAATCCCTTGTCTCCTGTAATAAAACAAAAATAAAAACAACAATATCCCTCACTTGTCCATTGTTCTGTTCCATGCCGTAATCCATGTCTGGTTGATAAACAGTTTTCAACCTGAACGGTGCCAAGATGCAACCGTCCAGGCTCAGAAACACTGGTGAATGAACTGTTGCGAGCGCAGCATCAGTGATCAGCAGAGTCATTGGGTTGGGTACCTCGGACAGTGACAGGGGAGCTGGTGTCATGCTGTATGGTGGTCAAGATAAGGACATCCCTCTTGCCCTTATACTTGACCACCAGCATATTGTCGCTGCATTGTACTCTGCTTTTGCCCTTTATCAGCAGTTGCCCAATTAGTGGCTTAGGGAGGCCTCTCCCTAAAAGTGGGATTCTGGTGTAAAAGTTATCAATGTAGAGATGATAACCAATATCTAGCAGTGGCTGCAGCAATTCCCACACAATTTTACCACTCACACCCAGAACATTCATGGGCGTTAATCTGGGTGTCCTTCCCTTCGTAGACCCTAAATCTGTGTGTGTACCCTGAGGTACTCTCACACAGGTTGTATAGTACAATTCCGTACCTGGTCCTTTTATTGTGAAGGTATTGTCGTAATTTTAGCCTCCCTTTGAAATGAACCAGAGATTCATCTTTAGCGATGTCCCTTTGGGGATTGTACGCCTAAGTAAATTTTATGCTGGCATGGTCAACTACTGGCCGAATTTTGTATAGACGATGAAAGTTAGGATTGTCTCTGGGAGGACACTGCGCAGTATCACCATAAAACTAAAATTTTGGGATCACTTCAGATCATTTTCATTTTATTTTTTTTAATAAAAGGGGGATGTGTGTAAGCGGTGCTTTTTATGCATGCATTGAGTGGGGCTTGTGTAAAGGCTACTATTTATTATAAAAAGTAGAGAGAAAAAATTGTGAGAAAAAAGTAAAACGGAAAAGAATTTAGAAGAAACACCTTTTTTTTTTAAAAAAAAAAAAAGATCCCATGTAAATTCATATAGTATCATAAGGAATAGGAAATGAAAACAATAATGATTTAGGGCCTATGAGGTAGATGAATTTCTTTGCACATAATGACCAGTCAATAGATAAACAAAATATAAAGTGCATAGCAAAGGTAAAAGATGTACAATATACTCAGTTATAAAGTGCCCATAGTTACCCAGGATCCAAATTGCTACAATGTACCCCTTGATGCGCGTTTCGAGAGTCTCTTCCTCAAAAGGGGTGCATTTTTTTCAAAATGATCATAATCCAGTCTGTACAGTCATGGACAAAAGTTTTGAGAATGACACAAATATTAATTTTTGCAAAGTCTACTGCTTCACTTTTTCTAATGGCAATTTGCATATACTCCAGAATGTTATAAAGAGTGATCAGCTTAACAGCAATTACTTGCAAAGTCAATATTTGGCTAGAAAATGAACTTTATCACCCAAAACACATTTCAACATTATTGCAGCCCTGCCTTAAAAGGACCAGCTAACCTCTTTTCAGTGATTGCTTCATTAACACAGGTGTGGGTGTTGATGAGGACATGGCTGGAGATCAATCTGTCATGATTAAGTAAGAATGACACCACTGGACACTTTAAAAGGAGGCTGGTGCTTGGCATCATTGTTTCTCTTCTGTTAACCATGGTTATCTCTAAAGAAACACGTGCAGTCATCATTGCAATGCACAAAAATGGCCTAACAGGGAAGAGTATCGCAGCTAGAAAGATTGCACCTCAGTCAACAATCTATCGCATCATCAAGAACTTCAAGGAGAGAGGTTCCATTGTTGCCAAAAAGGCTCCAGGGCGCCCAAGAAAGACCAGCAAGCGCCAGGACTGTCTCTTAAAAGTGTTTCAGCTGCGGGATCGGGCTACCAGCAGTGCAGAGCTTGCTCAGGAATGGCAGCAGGCAGGTGTGAGTGCATCTGCACGCACTGTGAGGCGGAGACTCTTGGAGCAAGGCCTGGTCTCAAGGAGGGCAGCAAAGAAGCCACTTCTCTCGAGAAAAAACATCATGGACAGACTTATATTCTGCAAAAGGTACAGGCAGTGGACTGCTGAGGACTGGGGTAAAGTTATTTTCTCTGATGAATCCCCTTTTCGATTGTTTGGGACATCAGGAAAACGCCTCATTCGGAGAAGACAAGGTGAGCGCTACCACCAGTCTTGTCTCATGCCAACTGTTAAGCATCCTGAAACCATTCATGTGTGGGGTTGCTTCTCAGCCAAGGGAATCGGCTCTCTCACAGTCTTGCCTAAAAACACAGCCATGAATAAAGAATGGTACCAGAATGTCCTACAAGAGCAACTTCTCCCAACCCTCCAAGAGCAGTTTGGCGATCAACAATGCTTTATCCAGCATGATGGAGCACCTTGCCATAAAGCAAAGGTGATAACTTAATGACTCAGGGAACAAAACATAGAGATTTTGGGTCCATGGCCTGGAAACTCCCCAGATCTTAATCCCATTGAGAACTTGTGGTCAATCATCAAGAGACGGGTGGACAAACAAAAACCTAAAAATTCTGACAAAATGAAAGCATTGATTGTGCAAGAATGAACTGCTATCAGTCAGGATTTGGTCCAGAAGTTGATTGAGAGCATGCCAGGGAGAATTGCAGAGGTCCTGAAGAAGAAGGGTCAACACTGCAAATATTGACTTGCTGCATTAACTCATTCTAACTGTCAATATAAGCTTTTGTTACTCATATGTTTGCAATTATATTTATGTCTAAAAACATCTGTCAAACACACATAAAAACCAGAGGGCAGCAGATCATGTGAAAATATAATATTTGTGTCATTCTCAAAACTTTTGGCCATGACTGTATGTACAATATGATGTGCTAAAATTTTCAGTGACTTGTATTTTTTCCTGGTACATTTTTTAAGCCTTTTGCTGTTATCATTTAGGGATATTATTACACGGTGTTATAGACATACCATTATCTTTGGACATAAAATTTTTTATACCCTTTCTTCAAGGATCATCATAGCCCAGTTTATATGTCCAATGTGATGTGCTAGAATCTTTCGCCACTTGAATTTTATTTTACCTGGTATATTTAAGCATTGTTGCTGTTATCTATTTATTCAGGGATATTATTGCAGGGTGTTATATACATACCATTATTTTTGGATGTAATTTTTCCACCTGCTCAATGTTTGTTTTTTATCTCTTTCTTTTTTTGTTGTGTGTATTGTCATCCCTTTTAAAAATCTTTTAAGCATGATCTAATAAAATTCATATTTTATACGTACTGTTTGGAGGATTTTACTTATGTAGGTTTTTTAGATACACACAGGCCTGGGTGCTCCTGCTCTGCAGCTTGCAAAACTAAAACTGACCCACCCAATACAAAACTGAGAGATTAAATGGACATAGAGCCACTCCCAAAACCAAGAGTGGAGAGAGGGATTCGCTCCAGTATCAAACCTGGAAATCCTTCTGAAAATTAAAGGCCATGTCAGGTTTTCATAAAATCTGACTTGGTCAACTACTATGACCAAATCCACACGTTCTTTTAGTTTGCCTTACAGGGGTTTTGCTGTAGGCCAGGATCACACATGCGATGAAAACGTCCGTCGCTCGCATGTGAAATCCCAGCTCTGGCGCCGGCACTCAGGAGTGGAGCGAGCGGCTGCATAGAAATACATGGAGCCGCGCACTCCACTCCCGAGTGCCAGCGCCAGAGCTGGGATTTCACATGCGAGCGACGGACGTTTTTGTCGCATGTGTGATCCCGGCCGTAAACACAATGTGCTCTAGTGGGTTTAATATGACTTTGTATGCATCCTGGGGGACACATACCGGCCCTCGTATATGATCCTCCTCACTGCCTCACACTCTCTACCTATAAAGCTACTGTGTATGATTATTTTTTTTTCTCTAAAACAAAATCAGACTTTGGTAACAGTTTGGTATCCACTACTCTAATATGCTACCTGTCTATCTATGAAACTACATTGTACTAACTATTTTTTTTCTCTAAAAAAAAATCAGATGTCACGAACACTGTGACAATTACTACTCTAATACGCCACCTTGCTAGTTGCTACCTATTTAACTACTGTACGATATTTTTTTCTAAAACAAAATCAGAAGGCACTAACAGTGTGACGTCAGCTGCTATAATACGCTACCTCTCTATCTATGAAACTACACCGTACCAAGAAAAATTGGACTTCAGGAACACTATGGTATCCGCTACTCTAATATGTTACCTATATAACTACTGTACAATTTTCTTTTTCTCTAAAACAAAATAACAGTGTGACGTCCGCTACTCTAATATGCTATCTCACTATCTGTGAAACTACACTGTACTAACTTCTATTTTTTTTTTTTCTAAAAAAATATCGGACGTTACTTACTCAGCGACATCTGCTACTCAAACTACCTGAAAAAAAGAAAAAGTCCCTTGCGGCCATGGGAAGAGCACGAAATGTTCAGCTCAGGGCGCTGCGCACGTGAAAAAAGCGCAAAAAAGTGCACAAAAAATTCAATTGTGAGTGGGTGGAGGGGAAGAAGGGGGGACTTGGACAGAGATTGGGGAATTGCTGATGCTGCTGTGATCACAGATCAGTCACTCAGCACACAGCACAAGAGGAGATCGTAGTGCAGGAAAAGAATGCCGCACAGGAGGAGGAGGCAGATCGCAGCACAGGAAGAGGAGGCAGATCGCAGTACAGAGGATCGCAGGAGAGGGAGGCACAGCAGATTGCAGGAGGCACAGCTTGCAGGAGGATTGCACTGGCCACTAAGGAATCTCTCTCTCAGGGTAACACATCGGGTCTCACAACCACTCTGCACCCAAACTCTGATGAAAAGATGGTGTGCAGAGTAGGGATTGCTATTTTAGATGAACCCTTTTGGTGCTGATTGGTCAGAAACTATTGTTTAGCCAATCAGCACCAAAGGGGTTAATCAGGCGAGGTGACGTTGCGATCTCCCCCGGCCATTGTAACTGCTGTGATTGTTGCTGTGTCAGACAGCACCGATTACATCTTGTCACATGTTTGTTTTTTTTAATTTATTGTCACATTGCTGCTATTGGCTGGTCAGAATAGACCAGACTATCACAGCAATCGCCAATGCAGAGATGAGGTGGTACAGACCCCTGTGGCAACTTGCAGGGATAGACAGCGGTGACTGGAAATAGCGTCACCATATATATATGGCGCAAGTCAGGAAGGGGGTCATGAACTTAGTGACTAAGATGCATTGTGTTTTAGAATAACCAATAGTTAGCAGTAGTATAAATTTGTCTTGATCACTGTTGTATAAATGAACCCCTTCACAACTGCCGACGGTAAATAAAAGGGTTGTCGTGACAACCGGAGGTCAAATGATAATCTCCGGGTCGGCCAGCTATGCTGGCCTGGTAGATTCAGACAACAGCAAGGTGTAATAGGCGTTCTGTCAGTGTAAAACTGACAGTTCTCATGCATTGCAATACATCTGCCGTCTTTTAGTGTGCAATAGCATCCAAACATAAAAAAACAATATGAATCTGGTATTACTGTAATCACAACGACCCAAAAAATAAAGTCCTTTAATCACTTATACCTCACAATGAAAAAATAAATAAAACTATGGGGGGTGCATTATACTAAATAAAGGCCTATGGAGAGCGCATTATACTATATAGAGGCCTATGGGGTATGCAGTATACTATATAGAGGACTATGGGGTGCATTGTACTATATAGAGGCAATTTAGGAGGCCATCATACAGTGAGGGGGCCATCATACAGCGTGGGAGCTTATGTAGGGGTTTTGTACTATGCATGGGCCATCATACAGTGTTGGAGCCATCAAACAGTTTGGGCGCCTCTAAGAGGTCAGTATATTGTGTGGGGGTATTACACTGTGTATAGGGGAGTATTATACTGTGTAGAGGGGAGCTGTACAGGGGGGAACTCGGAGCATTATTAAATGTTAAGTGGGCACTTATAGGGGCACTCTGGTTATTGTGATTGTCAAAAGGGTAAACAGAAGGCATTTTTACTTTCTAGGGGGCAAAATGTAGGCACTGTTTTCTAGGATACTTGCACAGGGCAGTAATATATTTTAGAGATTTATTTTACCATCTAGAGCAGTGTTCCCCTACTCCAGTCCTCAGGGCCACCAACAGGTCATGTTTTCAGGATTTCCTTTGTATTGCACAGGTGATGCAATTATCACCAGGGCAATACTAAGGAAATCCTGAGAACATGACCTGTTGGTGGGCCTTGAGGACTGGAGTTGGGGAACCCTGATCTAGAGGGCACACAGTACCACACAGTAGGTACAGTAATAGGGACACATACTGCAGCAATGGCTCAGTATTGGGGTATTAGCAGAATAAGGAGTTTGTGCAGGTTGGGAATAGATGGGGATGATTCCTGAAATGTGAGAAGTCAGATGTATCTTTGTTGCAATCTCTGCAGCCAAGTTCTGGCTGGAGAAATTGTCATGTCGGACTGGGCCAGATGGGAAAATACGGGAAAAGTAAATGACTCCATGAAAAAGAACGTCAGCTGTAAGTCACCATCTATAACTGTATTGTATTCACTTACATGTTCTGTGGTACTGGTATCTACCACTATATGGTCACTATATGGCAGTAATATCAATGTTGGTCTTTATATAGAGATTTTTATTACTAACAGTGTGGTCATCTGCTGAGGTTCTCCTACATCCACTATAAGGGCTCATACTCATATGCGAGAAACTCGACGAGTCTCGCAAGTCAATACCCGACAGCTGACTAGCGGTGGATGCCGCGTCACTGACAGACACGTGTGCACACTCTGCCACTGGGTACTACTACCACCGGTGTTATCCTGTCTATAATCTAAAATAATCAATTACTGCAACTGAAGAAGGCTGTGTGTGGCCGAAACGTTTGTTGTTACTGTTCCTGGCTGCATTAAAAGTTTGGAAAATTCATTTCTAAGTTGAGTGCCTAAGTTTTCTTACTATATGGTACACGGTGTGGGATCCTACTGACGGCACCCTCTTGGTAGTGCACACGCATTTCTCTTAATACCCGGCACTGACACCGGCACTCGGATCGGAGCGTTCCGTTGCATAGAAATACATGCAGCTGAACGCTCCGATCCGAGTGACAGCGGCAATGCCGGGTATTGAGGTGCGAGACTAGTCCGAGTTTCTAGCATGTGAGTATGAGCCCTAAGGCTATGTTCCCTCATTGTGTTTTTGATGCATTTTTTCCTGCAGGCAAAACCCGCCATCTTGGCAGTAAAAAATTTGCTTAAAATAAAACAGGTTTTAATTAGTTTCTATTGCATTTTTTGCTGTGTTTGTGGTGCATTTTTTTCCTGTGTTTCTGTCATGGTACATTTGTCTCCTGTGTATGCTAATAAAGTTTAATGCATAAAAAAAAATCTGATTCTACTTCATCATGTTTTGGCACCAAAAACTGATACCTGCATGTTTTCAGTGTTTTTTCAGCATTTTTTGCATCACCCATTGCTTTCAATGGGTGAAAAACGCTGAAAAAATGCTGAAAGAAGTGTCATGCTGCATTTTGCAAAAATCAAGGTATTGGACAAAACACTGAGGACAAAAAAAGCAAGCTGCGTGTATGAGATTTCTGAAATCTCATAGACTTTGCTGGTACTATAAAACGCAGCTAAAAATTTTCATAAAAAAGTGCTGAAAAAATGCAACATGTGAATATAGCCTTGGGTACACCATCATAGCTGTAAACAGGGTTACTTGACTAGGAGCCCACTGGGAAGTCCCCCCCAGAATCAAAACCCTAGCTACGCTTCTGATAAACACAACATACTGAGCACTACATTGGCAGATTTGCAATTTTCACTTAACAACATCCATTGCTGTTTGTTTCTGCGAAATACACATGGAGTCAAAATCGTCAGTACACCTGTGGATAAATTCCCAGAGGGGTACAATTTCCAAAATGGGATCACTTGAGGGAGGATTCTGCTTTTCTGGCACTTAAGGGCTCAGTATATGCAGTCTGCAAACTATTCCACAAAAATGTTTTCTCCAAAAGTCAAATAGCGCTCATTCTCTCCTAAGGCTCGCTGTGAGACTATGCAATACACGTATATGGGTATTGCCAAGTTCAGCAGAAATTGTGGGACACATTTGGGTTACATTTTATCCCATTTTTTCTTGTGATAATGTAAAATCTGGGGCTAAAACTTTTTTTTTTTTCAAAAAACTGTAATTATTTTTTCTTCACCGTCCAATTGTATAAAATTCTGTGACACACCTGTTAAGTCAATATCACTGCGCCCGAGACAAATTAATTGAGAGGTGTAGATTGTAAAATGGGGTCACTTATGGGGGGTTCTGCTGTTATTTGACCTGTGGGGCTGTGCCAATGTGAAATGGCACCAACACACCATAACAGCAAAATACTTCCCTTCAGAGCATCGCACTGTGCCTCAAAATTAGTTTTTGACCACTTATGGGGGGCGCACTCAGGATAAATGGCATAAAAAATGTGCCATTTGTTTTCTACTATTATTCCTTTTCAAAATTACAGTCTTGGGATCAAAGCAACATTTTAGTGGGAAAAATGATAACATTTAATTCACTCAGCCAAACGTTATACAATTCTCTGAATCGCCTGAGGGTTGAAAATACTCACTGCCACCTACATGAATTCCTTGATCCTCAAAAGGTGTACTTTTCAAAATTGGGTGTTGTGGGGAATTCTGCTGTTTTGACATGTCAGGGGCTTTTCAAATGTGACATAGCGTCCTCAACCTATCCCAGCCAAAATGGCGTCCCTTACCTTCCAAGCCATGCCATGTGCCCAAACAGTAGTTTTCTACCACATATGGAATATTGGTGTCATCTCATCAGGAGAAATTGCACAGCAAATTGTATGGTCAATTTTCACCTGTTACCCTCGTGAAAATATAAAGGTTTAAGGTTAAAGTTTTTTGTAGGAAAATGTGATTTTTTTTATTTTCACTGCTCAATGTTATCAAATTCTGTGATTCACCTATAGGCTCAAGGTACTTACCACACATCTAGATAAATTCCTAGAGTACTGTAATTTCCAAAATTGGGTCATTTTGGGGGATTTCCACTATTTAGGCACATCAGGGGCTCTCCAAACCTGACATGCGACATGGCATCCGCTATCCAGCCAATTTTGTGTTCCAAAAGTCAAATGGTTCTTTTCTCTTTCGAGCCTTGCCATGCACCCAAACAGTAGTTTTCCACCACATGTGGGGTATGGGTGTACTCAGGAGAAACTACATTTTTTCCTGTTACACTTGTGAAAATGTAAAATTTGGGGCTAAATTGACATTTTTGCGAGAAAAAGTAACATTTTCATTTTGTCCTTTCACATTGCTTTAATTCCTGTGAAGCACCTCAAGGGTAAATAAACCTGTAATGTATGTAGTGCAGTTCATATAGCGTCTTGTGCTTGGGTGCGATGAAAACACAGGAGTCACAGGTTTGATATAGAAAAGTCCTGTATTACTTCATACAAGTTGGCAGAAATAGTCACACAGTTTGCAGACACAGAAACAGGAGACACAGCAGGCCAGAGTAATCCAAGCTCAGCAATCACTCTCCAATACAGATTCAGGATCTTCTTCTCTGTTACCGTAAGTCCATGCAAACGTGGGTCTTTCAAAGAGCAGGGTTCAGAGTCCACAAGTGCTTCAGAGTTCCTCAGTAGGAATAGCTGGAGTACAAGGTCCAAGGCTTACAGGAGTCAAGTCACAGGTTCACTGCAGGCTAGATTCTGAAGCACTGATTGCTCAGCTGTGGCTGCTTAAGAAGCAAAGGAGAGAATCAGGGCGGGAACATGCAAGCTGGAAACTCCATTTTGACTGAGGGCAAGATAGCTGCAGCAAGACAGAAAGTAAAATGGCTGACGAACAAACTGAGTTTCAGGAATATATACATAGAACCTTACATTACTCCCCCTTAAGGACAACCTCCGGATGACCTCAGACCAGGCTTGTGTGGGTACCTCTGATGAAACTGACGGAGCAAGCGAGGAGCATTAACGTTATTGACCGGTTCCCATGAGTTGTCCTCCACTGGGTAGCCCTGCCATTTAATCAGATATTGTAACTGATTTCTATACAACCTGGAATCTAAAATCCTTTCCACCACAAATTCTTCCTGACCATCGACTAGCACTGGGTCAGGGCAAGGAGAGGAACGTCCAGGAAACGTATTGGGTGTCGCAGCCTTTAGTAGGGATACATGAAAGACAGGGTGGATTCTCATAGTTCTGGGCAGTTGAAGACGACAAGCAACGGCACTTATAATTTTACTGATTTTATAGGGTCCAATGTACTTATGTCCCAACTTAGACGATGGAATCCTTAACTTAAGATTTCTGGTTGACAGCCAGACCAAGTCTCCTACCTTGAAAGCTGGTGCAGGTTTACGAAATTTATCTGCTGCTTTCTTGTACCTTTCTTGAGCCGATTCCAGATTTTCCTTTAGAAGATCCATATTCTTCTGTAAAGACGTGATTCTTTCAGCCACTGCTGGTAAAGGCGTTTCTATGGGAAATCGTGGTAGAATGTTAGGATGATAACCTAGATTAGAGTAAAAAGGAGACTGTTTAGTGGAGGCACTCTGAGAGTTGTTATACGAGAACTCAGCTAATGGAAGTAGATCCACCCAATCATCCTGTAGGTGGCAGATAAAGCAGCGGAGATACTGCTCCAGGGTTTGATTGGTTCGTTCGGTCTGTCCATTAGTCTGGGGATGAAAAGCAGAAGAAAGGTTTACTTTAATGTCCAATGCTGCACAGAAATTTTGCCAAAACCTAGAAGTGAATTGCACCCCTCGATCCGAAATAACCTCATCCGGTACTCCATGTAAGCAAAACACATCTTTAATCATCAAATCTGATGTCTGTTTTGCAGTGGGTAAGCCGACACAAGGGATAAAATGAGCTGCCTTTGTTAGACGGTCAACCACCACTAGAATGGTGTTCTTCCCCTGAGAGGTTGGTAACTCCACAATGAAGTCCATAGAAATGGATCCCCACGGGCGGGACGGGGTGGGAAGAGGCTGTAACAGACCAGTTGGTGAGGAGCGAGGTGTTTTGCATCTTGCACAGACCTCACATGAAGTGACATAATTCAAAACATCCTTCCTGCAAGTGGGCCACCAAAAGAAACGAGAAAGAAATTCCTGTGTCTTTAGAATTCCTCTATGCCCAGCTATCTTGGAATCGTGAATGAGTTGCAATACTCTTAATCTGACTGTTTCAGGAATATACAGACGTTGTCCCTGAATCCACACACCATTCTTAAAGACAAGACTTACGTCCCTTGGGGGTTGTGCCAAAAAGGAATCCGCATGGTATGCTTCCTTGATGTCCTTAAGTAGGTCTTGATTATGAATTACTCCTAGGAATCTAGAGTCAGGAAGAATAGTCTTAGGAGGAGTAATTGGACGTGTCTCTGCTGAGTAAATCCTAGAGAGTGCATCAGCCTTTCCATTGCGCGATCCTGGTCTATAAGAGATGATAAAATTAAATTGGTTTAAGAAAAGATTCCAGCGAGCCTGGCGAGGAGTCAGGCACTTAGCCGACCTGATAAACTCAAGGTTACGATGGTCTGTCAGGACGACTATTTGCTGTGCAGCTCCCTGAAGAAGGTGTCTCCATTCTTTGAAGGCGGCAATAATGGCCAACAACTCTCTATTGCCCACATCGTAGTTCCTCTCAGCCGAAGACAACTGCTGGGAAAAGAAGGCACAGGGATGCAAGACATTCTTCTCACCTGTTCTCTGAGAGAGTATAGCTCCAACGGCACAGTCTGAAGCATCCACCTCTATTATGAAGGCAAGCTCGGGGTTGGGATGTACTAGGATAGGTGCAGTGGTAAATTTATCTTTTAGACGGGAAAATGCTTCCTGGGCTTGGGGAGTCCAGGAGAAACCTAGACTCTTTCCGGGTAAGTTGAGTGATAGGTGACACTACCTCAGAGAAATTTCTAATGAAACGTCTATAGAAGTTGGCAAACCCGATGAAGCGCTGTACCTCCTTCACATTTCTAGGACTTGGCCAATCCTTGATGGCTTGGGTTTTGCTTCCATCCATACTAATTCCTTGTGTAGACAGTACATACCCCAGAAATTGAATTTCGGTCCTATGGAATTCACACTTTTCAAGTTTGATGTAAAGATGATTTTGTCTTAGACGTTCCAAGACCATTCTCACATGTCCATGATGTTCCTCTGTGGAGTTAGAAAAAATTAGAATATCATCCAAATAAATTACCACGAATGTATCTAGGAGATCCCTGAAGATGTCATTCACCAAGTGTTGGAAAGTGGCTGGGGCGGTACTCAGACCAAAAGGCATAACTAGATATTCAAAGTGTCCATAGCGTGACCTGAATGCAGTCTTCCATTCATCCCCAGGTCTAATACGGACTAAGTTATAGGCCCCACGAAGATCTAGTTTAGAAAAAATTTTGGCATGTCGCACTCTCTCCAATAACTCAGGGATTAAAGGCAATGGATAACGGTTTCTAATAGTAACCTTATTGAGTTCCCTATAGTCTATGCATGGTCTCAGAGATCCATCTTTCTTCTTTACAAAGAAGATGGGTGCACCTGCAGGAGATGAAGAGGGGCGTATGAAGCCCTTGGCTAGATTTTCATCTATGTAATCCTTTAAAGCCTTTAGCTCGGGCCCCGCCAGGGGGTAGATCTTACCAAAAGGTATCTCTGATCCAGGCAATAATTCAATTGGACAATCATATGGACGGTGAGGAGGAAGCTGGTCAGCGTTCTTCTTGTCACATAAATCCACATAGTCCTGGTATACAGCTGGTAGTTCAGGGACTGACATGATTCCTTTAGGAACAGAGCAATCTGAAACTTTTGGACTCATCTGTTTCTCTGGAAAGTGTAATTCCTTGGTCTCCCAGTTAATGGTAGGATTCTGAGCCTGCAGCCATGGTAGCCCTAGAATAATGGGAAAGTGGGGAGAAGAGATAAGCATAAAGGACAGTTTCTCTTGATGATCTTTACCCATAAGAACCCTCAAAGGCTCTGTTTCCTGATCCACTGGTCCAGAGGTCAGCAGGGAGCCATCCACAGTTTCCATCTGTACTGGAGTAGCCTTCTTCACTGAACGTATTCCCTGTTTCAGAGCAAAGGAGACATCCATAAAATTTCCACTTGCCCCTGAGTCGATCATAGCAGAGCTAGACACCCAAGCTGAGTCAACCCAGAGTTTGATGGAAAGAAAGCAATGAGAATTGTTTTTCTTACAACTCAGCTGGGACACCGCTGAGGAAACTTGAAAAATTGCAGCGTTTACACAGTCAACGTCCTCAGAGGTAACGGAGTTTAAGTCCGAGAAATCAAGATCTGTTGCTGCAGATCTCTCTGGAGCCTGAGGCTCGGACCTGACAGATCCCCTCTCGCAACACTCACAATGAATGAGTGCTGCAGTAGTCTTACGAGAACGGCTGGGGCAGTTTATAATGAAGTGCCCTGACTTACCACAATAGAAACATAGATTCTCCTTAAAACGATGTTCCTTGCGTGCATCACTAACCCGTCGTTGTAAAGAGTCTACCTGCATGGGTTCAGGTTCAGGTTCCCGTGTAATCCTACTCAAAGGTTCCTTAGCTGGAGAGGAAGGTAGGAAAAGGTTAGTACGATTGCTTTCGAACCATCTCTCTTGCCTGCGTTCAGTCAGACGAGTATCAATACGGATGCAGTAGTTAATAAAGTCACCTAACGCAGTGGGAGGGTCGGCACGAGCAAGTTCATCCTTAATCAGTGGAGATAACCCCTTTCGAAAAATAGATTTTTTGGCGGAACTGTCCCAGGTGGTATCAAGGGCCCATCTCCTGAAATCCAAGGCATATTCAGCTACCGAGTGCTTACCTTGGCGCAAAGCTAACATGGCTGCTTCAGCTGTTGCACCTCGATTGGGGTCATCAAACACCTGCCCCATGGCTGAAATAAAATCATCAAGGTGATTCAAACAATCATCCTCAGTCTCAATCAGAGGGTTTGCCCACATTAAAGCCTTGTTGGTAAGCAACATAATTATAGTAAGCACCTTAGATCGTTCAGTGGGAAATTGTGAAGCATGTGCAGAAAAAAAAAGATTGCATTGATTAATAAATCCCCTGAATTTCTCACGTTCACCGCCAAAACGAAAAGGGGGCAACTTGGGAATCCCAGCACTCGGGGCTACGGCAGGAGCCTGGACTCGCCCCTCTAGAACCTCAATCCTGGCTCGCAAATCCTGGGTAGTCTGTCCAACCACTTGCAAATTGTGATTATTGAGGTCCTGTAGATTTGTAAAACGGGTCTTTATATTCTGCAAATCTGCAAGGATATTATCAGTCACTCCGCAAAGTTCCTTTATGCGGGCCTCCATTTTCCAGATCTTTTAAGACAGGATTACTGGAAGAAGAGGAGAGAAAAAAAAACAATAGTGTTCACCTGTGGCAACACTGCAGAGAGAAAAAAAAATTAAGGGAACTGCTCACCTGGAATGGTTGTGAGAAGTCACAACCACTATCATCACAGAAAGTTTCAACCAGACATCTGATATCCAGAGTTACAGCAGACAAAAAAGAGAAAAGAAAGGAAAAAAAAAAAAAACAATAGTGTTTACCTGTGGTAACACTGCAAAAAGAAAAAACTTAAGGGAATTGCTCACCTGGAATGGTTGTGAGAAGTCACAACCACTGTCATCACAGAAAGTACAACCGGACGTCTGATATCCACAGTACAGCAGACACAGCCTTCCAGACCCAGCAGACACTAACGTTTTGGCTTCAGAATCTTGTAATGTATGTAGTACAGTTCATATAGCGTCTTGTGCTTGGGTGCGATGAAAACACAGGAGTCACAGGTTTGATATAGAAAAGTCCTGTATTACTTCATACAAGTTGGCAGAAATAGTCACACAGTTTGCAGACACAGAAACAGGAGACACAGCAGGCCAGAGTAATCCAAGCTCAGCAATCACTCTCCAATACAGATTCAGGATCTTCTTCTCTGTTACCGTAAGTCCATGCAAACGTGGGTCTTTCAAAGAGCAGGGTTCAGAGTCCACAAGTGCTTCAGAGTTCCTCAGTAGGAATAGCTGGAGTACAAGGTCCAAGGCTTACAGGAGTCAAGTCACAGGTTCACTGCAGGCTAGATTCTGAAGCACTGATTGCTCAGCTGTGGCTGCTTAAGAAGCAAAGGAGAGAATCAGGGCGGGAACATGCAAGCTGGAAACTCCATTTTGACTGAGGGCAAGATAGCTGCAGCAAGACAGAAAGTAAAATGGCTGACGAACAAACTGAGTTTCAGGAATATATACATAGAACCTTACAAAACCTCTTGAATGTGTTTGCTTTTTTGCGCTTTGAGGGGTGAAATTTTTAAAATGGGGTCATTTTTTGGAATTTTCTGTCACATAAGTCCCTCAAAGTCACTTCAAATGTGATGTGGCACCTAAAAATATTGGTTTTGTAAATTTTGTTGAAAAAATTACTGATAAACTTTTAATCCTTCTAAATTTGTAACAAAGAAAGATATGTAAAACGTGATGCAGATATAAAGTAGACATTTGGTAATTGATATTTATTAATTATTGTACGTGATATAACTGTGGTTTAAGTGTGTAAAAATTATAAGTTTGAGAATTGCTACATTTTCACCAAAATTCATTTATTTTCACAAATAAACGCAAAAAAAATCGACCTACATTTACCCCTAACATGAAGTACAAGATGACAGCAAAAAATATTTTCAGAATCAGTGGGATACTTTGAAGCGTTGCAGAGTTATTACCACATAACATAAATTAACACTGTAAATTGACCTGGTCAGGAAGGTGAAACAAGTTCTGGCATGAAAGGGTTAATATTATTAGGCAAAACTTTTTAACTTAAACACTTCAGAAAATTATTACTGAAAATTGCTGGAAAACAAAAAAAAAGTAATGGTTATCAAGAGAACATGCATATCTTACTGATATCCTATTAATCAGTACATGCGTGTGTTCACTCTTACCTTTCAACAAATTCTATTGAGGACTTTCAATTAAGAACTAATTATTTAAAAGGACTTTAAATTTCTCATGATACAAATTCAATTAATTATCATGGCACATTAGCAAACACCCAACAGGCTGCAATTTACATCAGTGCCACTGAGTTACAGATAGCAAAATCATCTCCTAACAGAGAATTTAAAAATCATGTTTTATTTCACAGCTGGTCATTTTACACTATTCATATATGGATATCTGAAACTGACAGAAAAGTTAGGAAACGACATATCTAAAAGAACTCATCAGGGTCTGTTAATTTAATGACTATTTTATGTGGTATGACTATCTAGATTAAAAGGATAATCATTCAAAGTTTGAAAATTGCTAATTTTTAGACATTTTTGACAAATTTCTGATATTTTTTATAAATGCAGAAAATATCAACATAAATTTACTATTACCATAAAGTACAATGTGTCACAAAAAAAATCAATCTGAAAATCAATTACCGTATATACTTGAGTATAAGCCGAGATTTTCAGCCCATTTTTTAGGGCTGAAAGTGCCCCTCTCGGCTTATACTCGAGTCATATACCAGGGGGTCGGCGGGGGAGGGGGATCGTAGCTGTCCTATATACTCACCCCCTCCTGGCGCGGTCTCTGCAGCCCCTGCTCTTCTCCACGGTCTCCGACACTTGTGTTCAGCCGTCATGTGGTACCGCTCAATAAAGTCATGAATATGCACATATTCATGACTTTAATGAGCGTTACCACGTGACCGCTGAGGTTAGGCATAGCTGCCGGAGACCGTGGGAGAAGAGCAGAGGCTGCAGAGACGCGCCAGGAGGGGGTGAGTATAAGCGATATTCACCTGTCCCCGTTCCACCGCTGCTCGCCGCTGTGTCCTCGCGTCCTCTGGCTGTGAATGTTCAGGTCAGAGGGCACGATGACGTGGTAAGTGCGCGCCACGCCCTCTGCCTGAGCATTCACTGCTGGAGGACCCGAAAGACAGCGGTGTGCAGCGGTGGACAGGGGACAGGTGAATATTGCAGGTGCCAGGGCCTGAGCCAGCAGTGACACCGGCACCTGTCCCCAATAGCTCGCCGGTGTCCCCGCCTGCTCAGGACACCGGCACCTGGCCCCCAGCGACGAGAGGTGAGTATCTCTTTTTTTTTTATTATTATTATCATTCCCAGCAGCAGCATATAGGGGCATAATCTATGGAGCATCTTGTGGGGCATAATACATGGGGCAGCATATGGGGCACAATACATGGGCAGCATATGAGGCACAATCTATGGCGCATCTTATGGGGGCATAATACATGGGCAGCATATGGGGGCATAATCTATGGAGCATCTTATGGGGGCATAATACATGGGCAGCATATTGGGGCATAATCTATGGAGCATCTTGTGGGGCATAATACATGGGGCAGCATATGAGGCACAATCTATAGAGCATCTTGTGGGGCATAATACATGGGCAGCATATGGGGCATAATCTATGAAGCATCATATGGGGGCATAATACATAAGCATCATATGGGGCATAATCTATGAAGCATCTTATGGGGGCATAACACATGGGCAGCATATGGGGCATAATATATGGAGCATCTTGTGGGGCATAATACATGGGGCAGCATATGGGGCATAATCTATGGAGCATCTTGTGAGGCAAATACATGGGGCAGCATATGGGGCAAAATCTATGGGGCAGCATATGGGACAGCACATGGGGCATAATCTATGGAGCAGCATATGGGGCTCCTGATTCAATATGGCTATTCAAAAACATTTAACCTACTTTAATTTTACTTTTATTGGTATCTATTTTTATTTTTGAAATTTACCAGTAGCTGCCTCATTTTCCACCCTAGGCTTATACTCAAGTCGATAAGTTTTCACAGTTTTTTGTGGCAAAATTAAGGGGATCGGCTTATACTCGGGTCGGCTTATACTTGAATATAAATCTGTTTAAGTGTTCCAGAGTTATTACCACATAAAGTGACACTGGTCAGATTTGAAAAATTTGGCCTGGTCACTAAGGGCTTAAACTTTTACCCCAGATAACTGGCTTATGACTTTTGGCATTTTCACCATAGTTTGAATCTGTTCCTACAAAATGGGCAGAGTTGGGAAAGGTTCAGAGAGGGACAGGGTGTAGCCACGTCCTTCTATTGAATTTGTCAAGAGAACCAGCGTTTTGAATGCCAGAAATGCTACTACAGTCCATGATTTCTTATGCGACACACGAAGATGTAATCCATTCAGAAGATGCACTGATATAAGTGGCGTGCACCGCTTAATGAATTTAGTGCCTTCTATTCCAGTAAGATTGTTATATTGTGATCATGTGCTATGTCAGTCTTGATGAATTATCTTAATTGTATTTAAAAAGTTATGCCTTTTAAATTCTGATTTTTTTATAGTCATATGCTCCATGCTTTTCTAGTCTTACAGTTATCTAAACTGGCTTTCCAAAGTTTCTATTGTGTTTTTAGTCCCTTTAGTGTATGTGCACATGTAAAGTATTTGGTGCAGAAAACCGCAAATACATGAGTTTTTGCTTAGTTTTCTACTTAAATTTTTTTGTGTAAATTTTTCCACACTCATTAATATGGGTGAAATCTGCAGCAAAAACGCTGAAAGAATTGACATGTTGCAGATTCAAACCTGCAAGTCACAAATAAGCAAAATACAAAAAAACTTGAAGTGGGAGTCCATACTTATTTGAGAAAACATGCATCTTTATAAAACATGAAGGCAAATATAGGATTAAAACATGTATCAAGGTCATGATTACAGCAAGAGATGGGTAGAAGGACGTGGGTATCTCATACAAAAAGTAGTAAGGAGGCGGGGAGAGCAACCACAAATGATATATATAAATTGATAATAAAGTGCTAATGCAGTTGGAGTGCCCTGCAGGACCGTGGGGTACTTGGTACCCGGCCGGTCCTTCAGGGTATGTCGCGGCAGCATTGACCCGATCCTTGGCCCTGGGCGTCCAATAAAAATGATGCAATTATAAAGTAAAAAGGGGAATAGTTTGTAGGAAAATGAGTTTGTGACGCCACCTGTGGTATTCGGCAATAAAGGTGTTAGCCGACACTGCTTCAGAGTCCGCTGGGGCTGATGGTGATGCAGCAGAGTTGTTACAGCTCTCCACAGGTAGAGCTAGGCCCCAGGGCAGCTGTATGTGTAAGAGATGATGATGGTGGTTGTAGTGCAGGGCAGATGATGCAGTAAATAATTCTGAGGACACAGCAGGGTGCAGTCTTTTCAGTTTACTCACAGTTCTTTGGTATAATCCCCAGCCGGGGTGCTGTGTCCTCTGGGTAGGTGGTCCAGACAGCTCTCAGGTAATTTGGGGTACACCGTGTCAGAACCCCCCTTCAGATGTTCCTCTCCTAGCAGTCTCCCTATGCTGGCTCTCTTCTCTCCTGCCCTGCGCCTTCACACACAGTGCCCAAGCCAGCAGCCTAGGATCTTGTCAGGTGACGTTCTTTAAGTCCCCTTGGTCCTCTCTGGCTGCCTTTTCAGCGAATGTATGCGGATGTGACTGTAGCACATGCAGATACTGCACCCTCCGGTTAACTAGCTGAGTCCTTAGTTTCTCCACTAGCATGGATGAGGGCCACACGGGTGGATTCCTCACTTCTCATGCCACTAGGACCCCTTCTTCCTCTCTCTCACTGAAACTTCTTTCTCTGTCTGTCTTTTCTGTCTGTCTTCTTTCTCTTCTGTCATCTGACCTAGGGATGAGCTCCTCTCTGCTCCAGTCCCCAGCACCAACCCTTTTCCTCTCGTCCAACTCACCAACTCCCACTAACTGTCTGTGGTCTCACTGACCGCTCATTAAGCTCCTCCCCTTCTCTACTTCTCTACCCACACGCTCTACCTAGTCCCTACCGGGCCCTGAGAGGTCTGGTGTTGGATGTAAGTGTGTGGGTTCTGGGAAGTGTCCCCTTCTTACCTGAGAGCGAAGAACCACATGTCCAACTGAGATGCAGTACCTCTGTGGCAACTGGACCTAAGGGGCACCACACTTTAAGGTTGTGCATATACAGTATAATGCCATAAATGTGGGGATGCAAAGGAAGTAGCAACCAAGTATTTACCCACAAACTGGAGTCATCATTATCAATCAGTAACCAATTCTAATACGTAGACCATTTGCAACCATCCATATAATAAGAAAATGCTCTTACCCATAGTTCCCCACGAGAGACCGTACATCAGCAGCCCTAAGTCACAAATAAGCAACACGTGCATGAGACTTCAGGATTCTTATTTACTTTGCTGGCATCAGGAAACACTTCAGGTTTTGTGACAAAACTGCACTGAAAAAAACGCAACATGTGAACACAGCTCAATGGTCCAGTATTGCATCTTGATACCCTTTGATGTAGAAGTGTTTTGAATCAACTCATGTTTGTTTGTAAACCGTCATCATCCTTCCAGTTTTCGACTCTTCTCATGAATGAATGAACAACAGGATATTTTAAATGTAATATCCAATCTGCTCAACTTCCTGTTTGTACAGATTAACTTAAATGTCCACTTAATATATCTCTCTGCACATTCTCCTATAAGAAAGTCAAAAAAATTAATCTCCACAAACATTCATAGGATTCCCGTTCCAATTTAAGAGAACTACATTGCTAATTTTAGCCTTTCTGCTATTTTAGTACTGCTCTGTTTAGCTTCGATCACATGTTAAAATAATCAGCGGAGTGTGGGAAAACCAGCATGTCCATTGTTTCATCAGGTCGGGATGTTTTTATTACATTTCAAATGTACAAGGAAGCTTCAGATGGCATGATCCACAATTGTGAATCAGATTTACTACTACTACTACATCAACCTCTTACACCTTTTAAGCACTTTTTCATTCTATTTTTTTGGGTTTTCAAAACATATAGAAAAAAAATTGATGATTAAAAGGTTAACATCAACTAATAACTGAAGAATCCTATACAATACTAATAAAAAGGGCAAAAAAAGAAGATGCATTGTTTAACATGAATTTTAGAGAAGTATATAAAAAGGGAATAGAAGAAAAAATGGAAAAACTTTGGAAACTTGGCTAAAATCCGCCACTTTTATGGACTGTCTGCAGACAATTGACAATTCTGGCTGTGGGTTAGTTAGCCACAAACCAACCTATGATGAATCTGGTTCTGAGATACCCAGTGAAAGACCTTTCCTGGCTGCAGAGTGCACCTATACAATCCCTTCTCATTCATTTTCCCAATAATGTTGTAGAAAATGAAGAAGGACAATGCCAGCTTACCTGTGTGCACATACACAGGCCAGTAGCCAATCTTACAGCAACTACGGTAATCCATAAAAGAAATATGGTCAAGCACTATTGCAAGGTAAAATTCTTCAGGTTTTATTTTAAACATTTTTCGAGATCCATAATGGGCAGAGATGTTACTGCTGACGCGTTTGAAACAAAAAAAATTGTCCTTAGTTGTAGCTAAAGGTAACTCTAATCAGGTCACAAATGTGATAAAATCTCACAAGAGTTTGCAATTAAATATAAGTCCTGCTTGATCTACCATTGACCTTGGCTATACGATCGTATATATGGACCCTGTGCTGCCTGCCCTGACCTCGGACCTTCTGACCACGTTTTATCTTTGCTCCACTGTACAGCGTACCCAGGCTGTTGCTGTTCTGTAGATGGCCCTGTAGTGGGAACTGGTGACCACCTGCAACCAAGCCTAACCTCACCACCAGAGGCTTTAGTGAACACCAGGTAGTCACTTAGTCCCGTCCTTCCAGGGTATACCTGGCCTGTGGCACAGTGAGACCACAGCGTTACAATAAGTATTGTATTATACCTTTTTTTTTCCATTTGTCACAGTCAAACTTAAACCTAGGCCCAGAAACTTAAAGGGGATCTGTCAGTAGGATCAGCCCTCCTTAGCCAACTCTATGGGCACTAAGATCATAGGAAGCTGAATAAAATCATACCTTCATATCTGCGATCCGATGTTGAATTCCAGAGAAATCCATATTTTTTTATATGTAAATGAGCTTTTCAGGACTATGGGTAGGATATAGATCTATCTGAGAACCTGCCTCCAGAGATTATTTTAAATAGAAGGGGGAGCTACCAGTGTGATGTGTAATGGCTGCTCTCTGCTCTGCTAATCTCACTCCAGAGCTGTGTGTGATTATACCTGACATATCTGCAGGTTACTTTCATCTTCAACTTCCATCTCACATGCAGCAATAGGTGCAATATTGTTATAATACAGCAGAGCTGTAAGAGCTGCAGCAAATGTGTTTGTAAGGTGACAAAGTTCAGTTTTATTGTTCTGTGTTAGATACTTGTCTCACACTGGTAACTTCCTCATTATTGAAAATAAGCTCTGGAAGCATGCAGAACCGTGTTTGGCCCAAAGTCTTTGTGAGCTCATTTACATACAAGAAAAACAATAGATTTTTTCTTGAATAGGTCATCAGACAGCAGATATCAAGATATCATTTTATTCAGCTTCCTATCACCTTCACGCCCATACAGACAGCTTAGGAGAGCTGATCCTACTGACATATTAGCTTTAAGCACATGTTGAGTGACTGTGTTGAAGAGCATGAAAAGGTCTCACAGTTAACTAGTGTGATCCATCCTGATGGTTACAGTTCCATTGTACCTTACAACATAATAATAAAGGGGTAATGGTGGTCGCTGGAGAGCATCCACCCCTTCAAATAGCTGATCATTGGTAGTTTTGGGAAGGGGCCATAGTCGTCCCCTCATTGATCTCAATTAAATATGTATTCTAAATATAGTTCATGCAATTTTAACCCTTTCACCCCCGAGGGTGGTTTGCACATTAATGAACGGGCCAATTTTTACAATTCTGACCACTGTCCCGTTATGAGGTAATAACTCTGGAACGCTTCAATGGATCTTGGCGATTCTGAGAATGTTTTCTCGTGACATATTGTACTTCATGTCAGTGGTAAAATTTCTTCGATATAGCTTGCATTAATTTATTTAAAAAAAATGGAAATATGGCGAAAATTTTACAATTTTGCAATTTTCAAACTGAATTTTTATGCCCTTAAAATAGAGAAATATATCACACAAAATAGTTACTAAATAACATTTCCCACATGTCTACTTCACATCAGCACAATTTTGGAAACAATTTTTTTTTTGGTTAGGACGTTATAATGGTTAAAAGTTGACCAGCGATTCCTCATTTTTACAACACCATTTTTTTTTTACATTTGAAGTCACTTTGAGGGGTCTATATGATAGAAAATACCCAAAAATGACACCATTCTAAAACCTGCACCCCTCAAGGTGCTCAAAGTCATAGTCAAAAAGTTTATTAACCTTTTAGGTGCTTCACAGGAATTTTTGGACTGTTTAAAAAAAATGAACATTTAACTATTTTGCACAAAATATTTACTTCAGATCCAATTTTTTTTTATTTTACCAAGGGTAACAGGAAAAATTGGACAGCAAAAGTGGTTGTGCAATTTGTGCTAAATATACTAATACCCCATAAGAGGGGGAACCACAGTTTGGGCGCATGGCAGAGCTCGGAAGGGAAGGAGCGCCGTTTGACTTTTCAATGCAAAATTGACTGGAATTGAGATTGGACGCCATGTCGTGTTTGGAGAGCCCCTGATGTGCCTAAACAGTGGAGACCCCCACAAGTGACACAATTTTGGAAACTAGACACTCTAAGGAACTTATCTAGATGTGTTGTGAGCACTTTGAACCCCTAAGTGCTGCACAGAAGTTTATAATGTAGAGTCGTAAAAATAAAAAATCATATTTTTTTCACAAAAAATGATCTTTTTCCCCCAATTTTTTATTTTCCCAAGGGTAACAGGAGAAATTGGACCCAAAAAGTTGTTGTGAAATTTGTGCTGGGTATGCTGATACCCCAAATGTGGAGGTAAACCACTGTTTGGGCGCATGGCAGAGCTCAGAAGGGAAGGAGCGCTGTTTGACTTTTGAATGCAAAATTGGCTGGAACTGAGATCAGACGCCATGTTTGGAGAGCCCCTGATGTGCCTAAACAGTGTAAACCCCCAATTCTAAGTCCAACCCTAACCCCAACACACCCCTAATCCCAACCCTAATCATAACCCTAACCACAAACCTAACCCTAACACAACCCTAACCCTAATCCCAACCTTAGCCCCAACCCTAACCCTAACTTTAGCCCCAACTCTAATCCTTACTTTAGACTTAACCCTAACAATAACCTTAACCCTAAAGGGAAAATGGAAATAAATGCATTTTTTTATTTTATTATTTTTCCTTAACTAAAGGGTGATAAAGGCAGGTTTGATTTACTATTTATAGCGGGTTTTTATGTTTGGCAGCTGTCACACACTAAAAGACGCTTTCTATTGCAAAAAATAGTTTTTGCATCACCACTAGGGTTGAGCATTCCGATACTGCAAATATCGGGTATCGGCCGATATTGGCTGTATCGGAATTCCGATTCCGAGTTCCGATATTTTCGTCATATCGGATACCGGAATCGGGATTGTCACTGTCACTGTCAGTGTCCGTCGGTCGGGTCTGTCAGGAGTCAGCGGCACTTACCTGGCAGAAGATCTCCGGCGGTCACGGGCTGGACTGCTTCATGGCCGCAATCTTCTTTCCCGGCGGTCACATGCAGTTTCTCGCGATAACTGCA
>JARQOD010000004.1:477331433-477395058 GCA_033576555.1 Oophaga sylvatica
AGTGTTGGGAATTTTTTAAATCTCTTTTTTATATTTCCAAGTCAGACACCTCTCACGGGCCCCAAAGTATGGATCACACCAGAATATAAAAAGTAGAAAAAGGGTAATGTATTAGAAGCGTACAGCTGTATACAGTGTAGGGGTAATTGTAAATCTCTGTATATATTTCAGGAGTCACACACAGACTCTCACAGGGTCAGTATGGAACACACCAGAATATAAAAAGAAAAAAAGGGTAATGAAGCGTACAGCTGTATACAGTGTTGGGGTAATTTTAAATCTTCGTATATATTTCCGGAGTAACAGACAGACGCTCACAGGCTCAGTTTGGATTAGACCAGAATATAATAATCAGATCCGCAAGACATAATCACACATGTGGGCCAATGTTCCAGGTGTCAATGATGCACTTAAAGTGGTGGGTGGAGGATTTTCTGCCAAAAAGGCTACTGCATCACAAGCGTACAGCTGTATACAGTGTTGGGGCAATTGTAAATCTCCGTATATATTTCAGGAGTCAGACAAAGACTCTCATAGGCTCAGTATGGATTACACCAGAATATAAAAAGTAGAAAAAGGGTAATGTATTAGTGGCGTACAGCTGTATACAGTGTTGGGGTAATTTTAAATCTCCGTATATATTTCCAGAGTCAGACACAGACTCTCACAGGCTCAGTATGGATTACACCAGAATATAAAAATTAGAAAAAGGGTAATGTATTAGAACAGTGTACAGCTGTATACAGTGTTGGGGTAATTTTAAATCTCGTATATATTTCCGGAGTAACAGACAGACGCTCACAGGCTCAGTATGGATTAGACCAGAATATAATAATCAGATCCGCAAGACATAATCACACATGTGGGCCAATGTTCCAGGTGTCAATGATGCACTTAAAGTGGTGGGTGGAGGAGGACTTTCTGCCAAAAAGGCTACTGCATCACAAGCGTACAGCTGTATACAGTGTTGGGGTAATTGTAAATCTCCGTATATATTTCAGGAGTCATACACAGACTCTCACAGGGTCAGTATGGGTCACACCAGAATATAAAAAGTAGAAAAAGGGTAATGTATTAGTGGCATACAGCTGTATACAGTGTTGAGGTAATTTTAAATCTCCGTATATATTTCCAGAGTCAGACACAGACTCACACAGGCTCAGTATGGATCACACCAGAATATAAAATGTTGAGAAAGGGTAATGTAGTAGAACAGCGTACAACTGTATACAGAGTTGGGGTAATTTTAAATCTCTGTATATATTTCCGGAGTAACAGACAGATGCTCACAGGATCACAGCAGAATATAAAAATGAGAAAAAGGGTAATGTATTAGATGCGTACAGCTGTATACAGTTTTGGGGTAATTTTAAATCTCCGTATATATTTCCTGAGTCAGACACAAACTCTCACAGGCTCAGTATGGATCACACCAGAATATAAAAAGTAGAAAAAGGGTAATGTAGTAGAAGCATACAGCTGTATACAGTGTTGGGGTAATTGTAAATCTCCGTATATATTTCCCAAGTAACAGACAGATGCTAACAGGCTCAGTATGGATCACAGCAGAATATAAAAATTAGAAAAAGGGTAATGTATTAGAAGCGTACAGCTGTATACAGTGTTGGGGTAATTTTAAATCTCCATATATATTTCCGGAGTAACAGACAGACGCTCACAGGCTCAGTATGGATTAGACCAGAATATGAAAAGCAGAAAATGGGTACTGTAGCAGAAGATACCAGGTGCATACAGTGTAGGGGTAATTGTAAATCTCCGTATGTATTTCCGGAGTAACACACAGACGCTCACAGGCTCCGTATGGATTAGACAAGAATATAAACAGCAGAATAAGGGTACTGTATCAGAAGATACCAGGTGTATACAGTGTAGGGTAATTGTAAATCTCAGTATATATTTCCGGAGTAACACACAGACGCTCACAGGCTCAGTATGGAGTAGACCAGAATATAAAAAGCAAAAAAGGCTAATGTATCCGAAGATACCAGGCGTATACAGTGTAGGGGTAATTGTAAATCTCCGTATATATTTCCGGAGTAACACACAGACGCTCTCCGAGTATGGATTTGACAGTAATACAGAAGGAAGAAAAACGGTACTGTATCAGAAGATACAAGCTGTATACGGTTTTGGGGAAAATTGAAATCTCCTTATATATTTTCGGAGTAACACACAGACGCTCTCTCAGCATGGATTTGACCATAATACAGAAGGCAGAAAAACGGTACTGTATCAGAAGCGTACAGCTGTATACGGTTTTGGGGAAAATTGAAATCTCCGTATATATTTCAGGAGTGACTCACAGATAGTCAGCATGTATTTGTCCTTGATACCAGCTGGTACACAGTAGTGTGTGAGGAGCGCACAGCTCTATTCGGTGTGGGAAAAAAAGAATGCTCGGTAACTGTGCAGAAATTTTTTTTTAAGTATTAGTGCTGTGTAAAAAGCAGTCTGCACAGCAGTGTACACACAGCAATACAGCTAGCAGGCAGCCTAATAATCAGCTCTGCTGCTGCACACGAGAAGTGCCTCCCCTGTTACTGGCAGGCAGCCTAATAACCAACGCTGCTGCACACAACAAAATCCTCCCCTGTCACTGCACACTAACTGTACAGCACAATCGCTATCAGCACAAGCACAGAATAAGTTTTTTTTTCCTGCCTATCTCTCACTCTAACTACTGAGAACCAGCGGCAGCAACCTCTGCCTACGCTAAGATCGGCAGAAGTAAAATGGTAGTCGGCGGTCAGGGCTTTTATAGCCACTGTGACGCCACACAAAGCAAGCCAATCACTGCAATGCCCTTCTCTAAGATGGTGGTGGCCGCTGCCCATGTCATCGCATTGCCCACAGTGTGCATTTTTGCTCATTGGCTGAGAAAAGGCGCCTGCAAGCATTATGGGAAAACCGACTTTGGCGCTCGGGTCGACGACCGCATGGCCGACCTCACGCTATGGTCGGGTTTTGATTCTGACCGACCTGTTTCGCTCAACTCTAATCAGCACGCTTGTGTGCTAAGTGACTTCAGCGTTCTCGATAATTCATAATATGTATGAATCTCAACGACTGCATTTCCTGCGGCTGTTAGACAGCTGCAACAAATGCAGGGATTGTCTGTTTGTTAGGCAATCCATTCATGTGTTGCAGCTTTTGGCACCCGTGAGACATGCAGGCAGGGGCGCACCTAACATGAGGCGAGTTGAGTACTCTGCCTCAGGCTACGGTGCCTCACTGAAGAGCAGGAGTGGCAGATTCTTATCTCCTGCATCTGCTCCTGTTGCTATTATATTGCTGCTTTGTGAGCACAGGACCTGTGATGAGGTCACCGGAGGGGAGGAGTCATGAGTCACATGATCACTGGCCTCTGTATGTGTGCAGGACTCTGCTGTGCTGGTTGTCATGGTTCTAGATGAGGGAAGTTTATGTGTGGGGTAAGAAGGGCTCTACAGGGTGAATGTAGCAGAGCTGTGTGTGTTCGAGGTGTACGGATTGGAGCCGCGTGTGTATGGGGTGTGCGGAGCAGAGCCTTGTATGTACAAGATGTACAGAGCAGAGCTGCGTGTGTAGGATGTGTGTGGAGCAGAGCCCCATGCGTGCGAAATGAGCAGAGCCGCGTGTGTATGAGGTGTGTGTTGAGCGGAGCCGTGTGTGTTCGAGGTGTGCGGAGAGGAGCCATGTGTGTACGAGGTGTGCAGATCCGCATGTGTACGAGGTGTGCGGAGCCGTGTGTGTATGAGGTGTGTGGAGCAGAGCCGCGTGTGTACAAGGTGTGCAGAGCGGAGCCACGTTTATATGAGGTGAGCGGAGCCGCGTGTAGATGAGGTGTGCGGAGCGGTGCCGTGTGTGGACGAGGTGTGCGGTGCAGAGCCGCATGTGTACGAGGTGTGCGGAGCGGAGCCGCGTGTGTACGAGGTGTGTGGAGCCGTGTGTGTACAAGGCATACAAAGCGGAACCATGTGTGTATGAGGTGTGCAGAGCAATGTGTGTATGAGGTGTGTGGACCCATGCGTGTACGAGGTCGGTTTATGGTGGGGAGCATTCATACTTCCCAACCATCCCAGATCCAGCGGGACAGTCCCGATTTTGAGAGAGTCTGCCCCACTGCCCCAGCCGGGAGCTTACTTTTCCCGTGGACACAGGAGTACATGACGGAGCCTCGAGGAGCACTTTAAAACTTGCACTTGACGTTCCATCGGAAGTGTTGTGCTGGAAGATTGCCAGAAATTAGGTAATTTCGGGAGGAATTGTGACGGAACCATGGAGGCACTTCAGGGAATGCTTCAGATCCATCAGCGTGTCCTCCTCCGACAGTGCGGACAGCGGGATCGCCTTGGAATTGGGTATGCCGGTCATGTGAGCGGATTATGATATGTCCTGCATAGGTAGGCTTATGTGGGCACTACAATGGGAGCCGGGTTGCTATAGCATCTTTACAGAATCTTTATTTCTCTCTCTGTTTCTTTCTTTCTCTCTCTCTATCTCTTTGTTCTTTCTTTCCCTCTTTAATCTTTCTTTCTCTCTCTGTTTCTTTCTCTCTCTGTTCTTTCTTTCGCTCTCTAATCTTTCTTTCTCTCTTTCTCTCTCTGTTCTTTTTTCCCTCTCTAATCTTTCTTTCTTTCGCTCTGTTCTTTCTTTTTTTTCCCTTCTTTCTTTCTTTGTTCTTTCTTTCTATGTTCTTTCTTTCTCTCTCTCTGTTCTTTCTTTCCCTCTCTAATCTTTCTTTATTTCGCTCTCTGTTCTTTCTTTCCTGTTGTGAATGGGTTTGAGATGAGTTCTGAGCAGAGGCTCCCTCTGGTGGTTACAAGCGGTACTAGTGAGGATTGTGAGGACTGGGAATCAGGTGTTACTGATTGGTCTTATTTAAGGGAATCATTTTCCCATCAGGGTTGCCGGTGATCAATTGTTCTGGTCTGAATCCTTCTTTCCAGTTTCCCTTGTAGCCTGCTGTGTCGTGTCTGCATCTCCTGCTATCAGATAAGACAATTTCTTATTTTGTGTTTTTGCTATATTTTTGCATTTGGTCCTGCACTTCTGTGGGGGCCTTCTGGGTCCCCTCCGGGGGCTTTTGCCCTCTCAGTTTAGTTCAGCCACTGTGTTTGTACTTTTGCTTTTTCCAGTTTTTTCAGTGGCTGCTGTTTTTGTTACACCAGAGAACTAATTTAGGTGGTAGAGGTCGTGTGATCTCAGGTGATTTTGAAATTAGTAGAGTTGGTGTTTTTCAGGGTTTTCTGGGATTGCAGTAAGTACCCTTCCTGTCCTTTTCTATTTAGATAGTTTGGGCCCCAGCGTTTGCTCATACTATTTTCTTTCTGTGTCAGTATTTCCTCTTGTCTAACCGCCATTACATGTTTGGGGGCTTTCTATTATCTTTGGGTTCTGCTACGGGGCAGATAGCTTTCCTATTTCTATCTTTAGGTGTAGTTAGTTTCTCAGGCTGTGACGAGGCGTCTAGGACCAACGTAGGAACGCTCCACGGCTGCCTCTAGTTGCGGTGGTTAGTCAGGGTACTGCAATCTCATAGATTCCAACTGCTCTGGTGTATTTCCTTTTTTGCCTGCACTCCTCAGCTACCGTAACATAACAGTATCACCGGCCATAAAAATTGTATGGTACTCACAGAAGGGAAAAAATATTTTGAAGGAAGAAAAGTTGTCAGAGATATTTTTCTGTTTGTTGCATTTTTTTTTTTTTTTTTTTTCCCTCTGTATCTCTGGGTGCTGGGGAGGATCTTTTCTCCCAATGGAGTTTGCACAGTTGTCTGGCCATGTGGATCAGCTTGCCACTGAGGTTCAGTATGCGATATCTGCTAGTTGCTTTGACTATCCCCATGCCAGATTTGTTTTTAGGGGATCGAGCTAAGTTTCAGAATTTCAAAAATAATTGTAAATTTTTCTTGCCTTAAAATCTAAGTCCTCAGGAAACGCAGCGCAGCAGGTTCAAATTATCATCTCTCTCCTGCGCGGCGATCCTCAGGATTGGGCTTTTTCCCTGATACCTGGGGATCCTGTTTTGAGTGATGTTGATGCATTTTTTCAGGCTTTGGGGTTATTGTACAATGAGCCTAATGTCACTGATCAAGCTGAAAAAGCCTTGTTGGCATTAAATCAGGGGCTTGATGACGCTGAGTTATACTGTCAGAGATTCCGTAGGTGGGCAGTCCTGACCAAATGGAATGACGACGCTTTGGCGGCCCTTTTCCGGAAGGGTCTGTCGGATAATGTAAAGGATGTTATGGTGGGATTCCCTGTCCCCTCTGGTCTCAATGATTCTATGTCATTGGCGATTCAAATTGACAGACGTTTGCGTGAGCGGAGAAGTATGCGTGGAGTGGTGTTGCCTTGTGAGCCAGCTGCTGAGCCCATGCAGTGTGATGGAGTGGTGTCTGGGGCACAGCGTCATGAGTTTCGAAAGCGCAATGGGTTATGTTTCTACTGTGGTGATGCCTCTCATGCTATTTCAGTCTGCCCTAAGCGGGGAAGACATTTTGCACGCTCAGTTGTCTTGGGTAGTGTTCAGACTAAGTTTTTATTAACTGTCACTCTGATATGCTCTCTGTCCTCATTTTCTGCTCAGGCTTTCGTTGATTCTGGAGCAGCTATTAACCTGATGGATTATGATTTTGCTAAACGTTGTGGGTTTTCCTTGATACCCCTACAGAAGTCTATTCCTTTACTGGGGATCGATTCTACCCCTTTGGCTGAGAATAAACCCCAGTTTTCTACTCAGGTGATAATGAGGGTTGAACCTGATCACCAGGAGTGCTGCAAATTTTTGGTTCTATATAATCTGCATGACATTATAGTGCTGGGTTTCCCTTGGTTACAGTCTCATAATCCTGTTTTGGATTGGAAATCTGTGTCTGTAACCAGTTGGGGCTGCCAATGTGTTAGTGCCAACACTCCTGTTTTTTCTGCCTCCCCCCAGGCTGAGGATGTTCCTGACTTTTTGTTTGATTTTTCTGATGTGTTTAGCGAAAGTAAATCTGCATCCTTACCTCCCCATAGGAGCTATGACTGCGCTATTGAATTAGTGCCAGGTAGTAAATTCCCTAAAGGTCGCCTTTTTAACTTGTCTGTACCTGAACATGACGCTATGCGGTCTTATATCAAGGAATCATTGGAGAAGGGTCATATCAGACCATCCTCTTCACCCTTAGGTGCCGGTTTTTTCTTTGTGGCCAAAAAAGATGGTTCATTAAGGCCGTGTATTGATTATCGTCTCTTGAACAATATTACTGTGAAATATCAATACCCGTTACCCTTGATTTCTGACCTGTTTTCCAGGGTGAAAAACGCTACTTGGTTTACCAAGCTTGACCTCAGGGGGGCGTATAACCTTATTCGCATTAAGCACGGGGATGAATGGAAGACGGCATTTAACACCCCTGAAGGGCATTTTGAGTACCTTGTGATGCCCTTTGGGCTCACTAATGCTCCTTCCGTCTTCCAGTCCTTCATGAATGACATTTTCAGGGATTTTGTGGACAAGTTTCTGATTGTTTATTTGGATGATATCTTGATTTTTTCTAATGACTGGGACTCTCATGTGAAACATGTTCGAACTGTATTCCAGATTTTGAGAGAGAATGCTCTGTATGTGAAGGGATCAAAGTGTCTTTTTGGCGTACAGAAGATCTCATTTCTGGGATTCATTTTGTCCCCATCTGTTATTGAAATGGACCCGGTCAAGGTTCAGGCCATCTGTGATTGGGTCCAACCTACTTCATTAAAGGCTCTTCAGAGATTTTTGGGTTTTGCCAATTTTTATCGTAAATTTATTGGTAATTTCTCTGTTATTGTTAAACCATTAACTGATTTGACCAGAAAGGGTTCTGATGTGGTGAATTGGCCTCCTGAGGCAGTCTCTGCGTTTCAGGAACTTAAGCAGAGATTCACTTCTGCTCCTGTTCTACGGCAGCCTGATGTTTCTCTGCCATTTCAGGTGGAGGTTGATGCCTCTGAAATTGGGGCAGGTGCCGTTTTGTCCCAAAAAGATCCAGAGACCTCTAAAAGTAACCCTTGTGCCTTTTTCTCTCGAAAATTTTCTCCTACTGAACGTAATTATGACGTGGGTAATCGGGAGTTATTGGCCATGAAGTGGGCTTTTGAAGAGTGGAGACATTGGCTGGAGGGAGCCAAACATCAGGTGGTCCTTACGGACCATAAGAATCTGGTCTATCTGGAATCTGCCAAGCGACTCAATCCTAGACAGGCCAGGTGGGCCTTGTTTTTCACACGTTTTAATTTTGTGGTTTCCTTTCTTCCTGGCACTAAGAATGTTAAGGCGGATGCCCTCTCGAGGAGTTTCCTTGCGGACTCTCCTGAGCTATCTGATCCCTCTGTTATTTTGAAGGAGGGTGTAGTTCTTTCCGCCATCTCGCCCAATTTGAGACTTGCTCTGGAGGGGTGTCAGGAGGATAGGCCCGAGCGTTGCCCTGTTGGAAAATTGTTTGTCCCGGACCAATGGAAAAAGAGTGTGATGTCTGAGATTCATTGTTCCGCATTGGCTGGGCATCCCGGAATTTTTGGTACCAGAGACTTGGTTAGTCGGTCCTTTTGGTGGCCTACCTTGTCTCGCGATGTCAGGGAATTTGTGCAGTCCTGCGGGACTTGCTCTCGCTCCAAGCCTTGCTCTCGCTCTAGTGGTTTGTTGATGCCATTGCCTGTGCCCAAGAGACCATGGACCCATATCTCTATGGATTTCATTTCCGATCTTCCTGTTTCTCAGAGAATGACCACCATCTGGGTAATTTGTGATAGGTTTTCCAAAATGATACATCTTGTGCCATTACCTAAGTTGCCTTCCTCCTCTGAATTGGTGCCGTTGTTCCTTCAGCACGTGGTTCGTTTACACGGCATTCCTGAGAACATTGTGTCTGACAGAGGAGTCCAGTTTGTTTCCAGATTTTGGAGGACTTTTTGTTCTAAACTGGGTGTTCAATTGTCTTTCTCCTCAGCATTTCATCCTCAGACCAATGGTCAAACTGAGAGAACAAACCAGACATTGGAGACTTATCTAAGATGCTTTGTGTCTGCTGATCAGGATGACTGGGTCTCTTTTTTGCCTTTGGCTGAGTTTGCTCTTAATAATAGGGCTAGCTCTGCCACTTTGATGTCTCCGTTTTTCTGTAATTCTGGGTTTCACCCTCGATTTTCTTCAGGACAGACGGAGGCTTCTGTCTGTCCAGGTGTTGACTCTGTTGTTGAGCGTATGCAGCAGATTTGGGACCAGGTAGTGGAGAGTTGTCCCTCTCTCAGGAGAAGGCCCAGCGGTTTGCTAACCGGCATAGGACTGATGGTCCTCGGTTTAAAGTGGGGGACTTGGTCTGGTTGTCCTCAAAGAATATTCCTATGAGAGTAGCATCTCCTAAATTTAAGCCTAGGTTCATTGGACCTTATAAGATCATGGAGATTATTAATCCTGTTTCTTTTCGTTTGCTTCTTCCAGGACATTTAAGATCCATAACGTGTTCCACAAGTCCTTGTTGAAGAGGTTTGTTGAGCCAGTGGTTCCTGCTGCTGTGCCTCCTGACCCTGTTTTGGTTGAGGGCAATCTGGAGTATGTGGTTGAGAAAATATTGGATTCTCGTTTTTCTAGACGAAGACTCCAGTATTTGGTTAAATGGAGAGGTTATGGTCAGGAAGATAATTCTTGGGTGTTTGCTTCGGACATCCATGCTAGGAGACTTATCCGTGCGTATCATAGAACTCATCCTGACCGACCTGGTTGCTCAAATGAGGGTTCGGTGACCCCTCCTCAAGGGGGGGTACTGTTGTGAATGGGTTTGAGATGAGTTCTGAGCAGAGGCTCCCTCTGGTGGTTACAAGCGGTACTAGTGAGGATTGTGAGGACTGGGAATCAGGTGTTACTGATTGGTCTTATTTAAGGGAATCATTTTCCCATCAGGGTTGCCGGTGATCAATTGTTCTGGTCTGAATCCTTCTTTCCAGTTTCCCTTGTAGCCTGCTGTGTCGTGTCTGCATCTCCTGCTATCAGATAAGACAATTTATTATTTTGTGTTTTTGCTATATTTTTGCATTTGGTCCTGCACTTCTGTGGGGGCCTTCTGGGTCCCCTCCGGGGGCTTTTGCCCTCTCAGTTTAGTTCAGCCACTGTGTTTTGTACTTTTGCTTTTTCCAGTTTTTTCAGTGGCTGCTGTTTTTGTTACACCAGAGAACTAATTTAGGTGGTAGAGGTCGTGTGATCTCAGGTGATTTTGAAATTAGTAGAGTTGGTGTTTTTCAGGGTTTTCTGGGATTGCAGTAAGTACCCTTCCTGTCCTTTTCTATTTAGATAGTTTGGGCCCCAGCGTTTGCTCATACTATTTTCTTTCTGTGTCAGTATTTCCTCTTGTCTAACTGCCATTACATGTTTGGGGGCTTTCTATTATCTTTGGGGTTCTGCTACGGGGCAGATAGCTTTCCTATTTCTATCTTTAGGTGTAGTTAGTTTCTCAGGCTGTGACGAGGCGTCTAGGACCAACGTAGGAACGCTCCACGGCTGCCTCTAGTTGCGGTGGTTAGTCAGGGTACTGCAATCTCATAGATTCCAACTGCTCTGGTGTATTTCCTTTTTTGCCTGCACTCCTCAGCTACCGTAACATAACACTTTCCCCTCTTTCTTTCTCTCTCTTTTCTTTCTTTCTTTCTGTTTTTTTTCTCTCTGTTCCTCTCTGTTTCTTTCTCTCTCTCTGTTCTTTGTTTCCTTCTCTAATCTTTCTTTCTTTCTCTCTCTGTTTCTTTCTTTCTCTTTCTATTATTTCCTTCCCTTCTTTCCTTTTCTCTCTGTTCTTTCTTTCGCTGTTCTTTCTTTCTTTCTCTGTTTCTTTCTCTCTCTCTTCTTTCTTTCCCTCTCTAATCTTTCTTTCTCTCTCTCTTCTTTCTTTCCCCTCTTTCTTTATCTCTGTTCTTTCTTTCTCTCTCTCTGTTCTTTCTTTCTTTTTCTCTCTGTCCTTTCTCTCCTGTTCTTTCTTTCTTTTTCTTCTGTCCTTTCTCTCTCTGTTCTTTCTTTCTTTCTTTCTCTCTCTGTCCTTTCGCTCTCTGTTCTTTCTTTCCCTCTCTAATCTTTCTTTCTTTCTCTCTGTTTCTTTCTCTCTCTGTTCTTTCTTTCCCTCTCTAATCTTTTTTCTTTCTTTTTCTCTCGTTCTTTCTTCTCTCTCTGTCTCTTTCTTTCCTTCTCTCTCTGTTCTTTCTTTCTCTCTTTTCTTTCTCTCTCTGTTCTTTCTTTTTTTTCTCTCTCTGTCTTTTGTTCTTTCTTTCTCTCTTTCTTCTTTCTCTCTATCTTTCTTTCTCTCTTTGTTCTTTCTTTCTGTTTCTTTCTTTCCCCTCTTCTTTTCTTGCTCTTTCTTTCTCTCTCGTTTTTCTTTCTTTCCCTCATTCTTTTTCTCTCGTTTTCTCCTTCTCTCTTTGTTTCTCTTTCCCCGCTTTCATTCTCTCTTCTTTCTTTTGCTCTCTGTTCTTTCTTTCCTCTCTTTCTTTCGCTCTCTCTCTGTTGCCTAAAATTTGCCGTGGGGCAGAATGGAGCACTGGGGCCAGAATGGAGCATGGGGCGGCAGAATGGAGCACGGAGCTACTGTGTATGTCACCGGTGATCACTGTATTAACTGTACACTGACATTGTATACAGAGCTCCTGTGTATAATGTCACCGGTTATCACTGTATTACCTGTACACTGACACTATATACAGAGCTCCTGTGTATAATATCACCGGTGATCACTGTATTACCTGTAAACTGACACTATATACACAGTTCCTGTGTATAATGTCACCGATGATCACTGTATTACCTGTACACTGACACTATATACAGCGATCCTGTATATAATGTCACCAGTGATCACTGTATTACCTGTACACTGACACTATATACAGAGCTCCTGTGTATGTCACTGGTGACCACTGTATTACCTGTACACTATACACTATATACAGAGCTCCTGTATATAATGTCACTGTCTCCACCTTTTATCGGTGCCATCTTGTGACTGCAACTTCTGTCTACGGGAAGTCAGAAGTAGCAGAAACCCTCTATCAGGCCATGTTCACCTCAGTATTTGTAGGCCAAAACCAGGAGTGGAACAATTAGAGGAAAAGTATAATAGAAACACGTCACCACTTCTGGATTTCTCACCCACTCCCTATTTGGCTTACAAATACTAAGGTAAAATACGGACCAAATACTGAACATGTGAATGTGGCTTTAGGCTGGTTTCACACATCCTGATATTTCCGGTACCGGAAAAACCGTTAGTGCAGATATCCGTGTCCATTTGTGTAATACGTGTGGCAACTGTGTGCTGCATGAGTACCACACGGACGGCCACTGGGGAAGAAGCGCTACAGTAAGCAGTAAGCACTGTTCCCCAGCCAGGGGTGCACCTAAAATGAAGCAAGTTGATCCGTTCGCCTCAGGCAGAATCGATCGATGTTTCAAATATATTCCTATTTAAAAGTGTATGTATTTTACATGTGTGTCAGGTTAGGCTAGTAAAGAGTAAACCAGATTTATTTGTACTGATTTTACTCCGGGGGGAGGCGCCATTTTGCAGTTCGCCTCAGGCAGCAGAGAGGCTAGGTTCACCCCTGCATGCATGCAGGCGGGGGGAGTCAAACATATTATTCAAGCACACAGAAGACACTTGGTTAGCATGTGGGAATGCTTGGAGGACACTTTTTCCGAGCATGTTTGCTCATCTTTACTCAGCAATACATGAGCAGATATTTAGATGAAGAAACTAGTGATACTAAATATTTTCCCACAAAGCTACGTTAATCTGTACAGTTCCTCTTGCTCTTCTGCCTGCAGATTAGACTCATAAAGGTTCCCTTTTAAATCTACGTCTTTCCTACAGATTTGATAATTTGTCATTAGTTAGATGACTAATGAAATTATTAAATGTACAGTACATAGAGTAATATAGATCAGATAACAAGTAATTGAGATAAGTCAATAAATTCTATTTGAAAACCACCAAGATGTGTAATTAGCAAAACAGAACGGTGAGAAAGTCAAGAGCACAGAAACAAAGTGACTCAGAAAATTACCGTAAGTGGAGACTCAGAAATTAGCAGCAAATCAGGAGCCGCATAGTTATTTAATTCAATGTGACTTACCTAGTACTTGTCAACATTAAAATGTAAAAAATAACTTTAAAAAATACTAAATCCAATGAAAATGCTTTACTGCAAGCAAACCTGCCTCTGAGTTATTCTACAATTTCCCAGGCTTCTGTTTTTATTAAGAAATGTCTTATATAAATAATATCACAGTTATAAATTATATTACAGCCTAGTAAAGAAGTGAACATAGTTTATAGACTTATGAACTCATAAACTCTAGGTTTTATTATTATAGGCGTTTATGGCACATTTTATAGGCTTGCAATGTTACTGTCTGTGTATTTTGGTAAAAATACACTATTCAGAATGTCATAAATTACTACAAACAATGAAAATATAGGAAAACAAACAAGTGCAAAAAAAAAATCTGGCAGAGAAAAGATGACTGGCCAGGTCAAAACAAAAAAGAGATTGTTGTAGGCAAAATTAGGAAGTATGGACGATTTCAAGAGGACAGCCAAGCTCAGAAGCAGGAGGAAGAAATATTTTTTGAGTATTGTTTTTACTTCATTCAATAAGCTGTTAAAACGACATTGCAATACGAATATCCAGGTCAGTATGATTACAATGATGTCAAACTTGTATGGAGATCTTGTTTTAGCTAGGTAATGAAAGGAAATTCAGAAATTTGCAAAAACTAAAAATTCCGTTTGTGTCGCCATTTTTCCAGAACTGTAATGTTTTCATTTTTATCTCAATGTGGCTGGGTGATGTCTTATTCTGATGTATCATTCTTTGCATCACAACCTTATATTTTATTGATACAATTTGAGTAGATATGATTTTTTTATCCCTATTTATTGCATTTTTAGTGGCGTTGCATAGACCAAAAAAAACCCAAAATTCTGGCATTTCGATTCATATTTCTTTGTGGCCTTTAACAATCAGATTTATTCATGTTGACATGAACTTTCATGGACTCAGTGATACCAAATATGCTTATTTGTTAAATTTCTTCCCTCCAAACCACGTGCTTTAAAGCCTCCCCCCAGCCTGTTTTCACTTTCCTGACCAGGCCATTTTTCAATTCTGAACAGTGTCTCTTTATGAGGTATGCAAATTGCTTCTTAAGAGAAAAAGAGGACTTGAACTCTATAGCGCCACCTATTGGAAGTAGCGATCCTACAAGTCACAATTAACCCTTTAACGAGTCTTGTAATATGACTTAGGATAAAAGCCAAATCAGTATCTCAATTTGCAGACACAGTGTTTTGGACTATTGGTCATCGTCAGTGGAAAGTATGAGATCTGATTTGGCTAGATGAGAGGCTCTGGACTGAGGTCTAAGGGGTAAGGTTTCTCCTTGTGGAGAGTGACATACCAGCTCTGGCTTGTCTTTAAGAGTTAGTAACTCTAGAATGCTTCAACATATCAAAGTGATTCTGAGAACGATTTTTTAAGACATAATGTACTTCATATTAGTAGTAAATTTAGGTTGAATTGATTTGCATTTACTTATGAAAATATAAAAAAATGACAAATTGCAAAATGTTGCAATGTTCAAACTTTCAGTTTTTACACCTGTAAGCTAGATAGTTATACCACACAAAACAGATAAATAAAATTTACCACATGTCTACTTCACATCAGCATCATATTTTAAACATTTTTTTAGGAAATTAGAGGGGTTAAAATTTTATCAGCAATTTCTCATTTTTCCAACAAAATTTTCAAAACCGATTTTCTTTTAGGGACTATATCGCTTTTTAACCCCTTCACGACCAGAGGTATTTTCGTCTTTGCGGTTTCGTTCTTTGCTCCCCTTTTTCCCAGAGCCATAACATTTTATTTTTCTATCAATATGGCCATGTGAGGGCTTCATTTTTTTTTTACAGGAAAAGTTGTACTTTTGAAAGACACCATTGGTTTTAACATACTGTGTACTGGAAAACAGAAAAATATTCCAAGTGTGGTGAAATTGCCAAAAAAGTGCATTACCACAGTTGTTCTTTTTTCTTTTTTACCTTGTTCACTAAATGCTAAAACTGATCTACCATTATGATTCTCCAGGTCATTACGAGTTCACAGAGTCCAAACATGTCTAGGCTCTTTTTTATTTAAGTGGTGAAAAAAAAATCCAAAGTTTGGTAAAAAAAAATGGTGCCATTTTCCGAGACCTGTAGCGTTTCCATTTTTCATGATCTGGGGCTGGGTGAGGGCTTATTTTTTGTGTGCCAAGCTGATATTTTTATTGCTACCATTTTGCTGTAGACACGATCTTTTGATCGCCCATTACTTGATTTTATTTTATTACAATGTGGCAGAGACGAAAAAAAGTAATTCTGAATTTTTTTCTTGTTACGCTGTTTACCGATCGGGTTAATTCTTTTTTTATGTTGTTTGATCAGGCGATTCTGAAGTCGGAGATACCAAATATATGTATATGTCATTTTTTTTATTTTATTTTGAATAAGGTGAAAGGGGTTGATTTGAACTTTTATATTTTTTTACTTATATTTTTTTAAACTTATTTTTTACTTTTTGCATGCTTCAATAGTCTCCATGGGACACTAGAAGCTGCACTACTTCGATCACCTCTGCTACATGCAGACGATGATCAGATCACCAGTGTGTTTTGCAGAAATGCTCACTTGCTATGAGTACTATTACTATACTATTGAGGGCCTTATGTGACCAAAAATACCAAAAAGGAATACCATTTTAAAAACTACAACCGCTCAAAGTGCTCAAAACTATATTCAAACATTGCATTAACACATCATAGGCTTTACCAGAATGAAAGCAATATAGAAGGAAAAAATGAAAATCTTATTTTCCCACCAAAATATTGATTTTGGCAAAAAACTTTGAATTTTCAAGAGAGGTAACAAGAAAAAAATGACCATAGAATTTATTGTGCAATTTCACCTGAGTTCACCGGTACCCCATACGTGCTAGAAAACTACTGTTTGGGCACATGACAGGGCAAAAAAGCACCATTTCACTTTTGAAGTGCAATATTGGCTGGAATTGATAGGTACCATGTCGTATTTGCACAGCATCACATGTGCCTAAACAGTGTAAATCCCTGATAAAATACTCCATTTTGTGTACCTACATTCCACAAAGAACGTATCAAGAGGTGTGATGAGCACCGCGAACCCACAGGTGTTTCACAGAAGTTTATAAAGTTGAGCCATGAAAATGAAAGAAACTAATTTTTCCAACAAAAATGTTGCTTCAGACAACATGTTTCATTTTCACAAGGGTTACAGGAGAAAATGGGCCATACAATTTGTTGTGCAATTTCTACTGTCGTGGAAAACTTCAGTTTTGGCACCCATTAATATTTGGAAGGAAGGAACACCATTTGACTTTTGGACTGCAAAATTGGCTGAAATCGATAGCAGACGCCATGTCTCATTTGCAGAGTCCTTGTTGGGTCCTAAACATTGGAAATCCCCCTCAAGTGAAAGGTTTTGGAAACTGCACCCCTCAAGGAACTTATGTAGAGGTGTGCTGATTACCTTGAACCACAGGTGTTTGACAGATTGTTATAATGTTGAACTGTGAACATGAAAAAAAATATTTTTTCTTGTAAAAATGTTGCTTCAGCCCCAAATTTTTCATTTTCACAAGGGTAACAGGATAAAATAGACTATATAATTTGGAGTGCAATTTCTACAAAGTACATTGATATCCCATATGTGATGGAAAACTACTGTTTGAGCGCACGGCAGGACTTGGAAGGAAGGCACAATATTTGACTTTTAGAGTGCAAAATTAGCTGGAATAGATAGCGGAAACCATGTCGCATTTGCAGAGCCCCTGGTGTGCCTGAACAATGGAAACTACGCATAATTGACCCAATTTTAGAAATAACACCCCTCAAGGAACTTATCTAGAGGTCTAATGAACACCTTGAACCCATAAGTGCTTCACAGAATTTTATAATGTTGATCCGTGAAGATTAAAAAATATATTATTCCCACAAAAATGTTTCTTTAGCCCCAGATTTTTCCATTTCACAAGAGTATCAGGAGAAAATAGACCCCAAAATATGTTTTACGATTTCTCCACAGTACACCGATATCCTAGATGTGATGGAAAACTACTGTTTGGGCACACGGCAGGGTTTGGAAGGGAAGGAGCGTCAATTGAATTCTAGAGACCAATTTTGTCTGGAATAGTTTGCAGATGCAATGCCAGATTTGCCAAAACAGCATGGAAATTACACCTCTTGAGCAATTCGTCTAGGGGTGTAGTGAGCATTTTTAATGATTTTAGCTATTGACAAAATTATATAACATTCGGCTGAGTCAACTAAAATGTTGCTTTGGCACCAAGCTTTTAATTTTCAAAAGGGATGATAGCAGAAAATGGACCAAATGGACAATTTGTTAGGTATTTTCTCCTGAGTACGCCAATATCTCATATGTAGTCAAAAACTACTTTTGAGGCACAGTGGAAAGCTCAGAAGAGAAGGAACACCATATTATAGTTCAGATATTGCTGGAATGGTTTGAAGGTGTTATGTCACATTGGCAGAGACCCTGAGATGCCAGAACAGCAGAACTTGCCCTTAAATGGTGCCGTTTTGCAAACTACACTTCTCAATTAATTAAACTAGGGAGAAGTGAGCATATTGACACCACATGTGTGTCACAGAACTTTATACCATTGGACAGTGAAGAAAAAAATATTTTAAAAGGGATAACAGGAAAAAATGGACCTCAGTTTGTTGTGCAATTTCTTCTGAGCACGCCAATACACTACATGTAATTGAAAACTACTTTTCAGGCACACTGAAAAGCTCAGAAGGGAAAGTGAATCATATTGTAGAGCAAATTTGGCTTTTAGGCTAAGAGCACACGCTCAGGAATTTTTTGCGTTTTTTCCGCGATTTTCCGGAGTAAAAACGCAAAAAAAAACGCAAGCATTAAGCATCCTATACATGTTAATTGATTCCGCATGTTTTGGCCACATGTTGCGTTTTTTTCCGCAAAAAAAACGCTTCGCGGAAAAAATAGCAACATGTTCATTAATTTTGCGGAATGTAAGCGGTTCATGTGCGATGGTACCCAGGGTTTGGAGGAGAGGAGACTCTCCTCCAGGCCCTGGGTACCATATCCCTGGTAAAACAATAATTAAAATAAAAAATAATGATATTCTCACCTTCCGGCGGCCCCCGCAGCCTTCCCGCCTTCAGCGACGCTCCCGGCAATTCCCGGTCCCAGTAATGCATTGCGAGAATCACCCAGATGGCGTAGCGGTCTCGCGTGATGCTACGTCATCGGGGTGATTTGTCGCAAAGGACTCCTGGGACCGGGAGTTGCCGGGAGCGTCGCTGAAGGCGGGAAAGCTGCGGGGACCGCCGGAAGGTGAGAATATCATTATTTATTATTTTTTTTATTATTTTTACATTAGATCTTTTTACTATTGATGCAACATAGGCGGCATCAATAGTAAAAAGTTGGTCACACGTGTCAAACACTATGTGTGACTCGTGTGACCAACCTGTCAATCAGTTTTCCAAGCGATGCTACAGATCGCTAGAAAAACGCTAGCATTCTGCAAGCTAATTACGCTTGCAAAACGCTAGTTTCTGGCAGGAATACGCATACAAAAAAAATGCGTATTTCCCACGGGAGAAGTGCGGGATTGCCGCGGAAATTTCCGCGGCAATTCCGCAACGTGTGAACTTAGCCTTATAGTTTGCTGTACCTTGACCAACTAGAAGAGCCCTGGAGGTGCCAGCACAGCAGAAACCCCATAAGTGACCCAATTTCACAAACTACACCTCTCAATGATTTCATGTAAGTGTGCATTGACCATATTGACACCACGGGTGTGTCACAGAATTTTATGCTATTAGGCAGTGAAGAAAAAATTATTACATTTTTACCATACAAATTTTGTTTTAGCCCAAGATTTTACATTTCACTCAGGGAAATGAGTAAAACTGGCAAGAAAATGTATCATGCAATTTCTGCTGAACATAGTAATACCCCATATGTGGCTGTACAGTACTGCTTAGTACTCTTGGAGAACAAATTATCATAGAATAAATAGTATGCACAATCTATAGACAGAGCCCCTAAGGGCCTGAAGAGCAGAATCCCCATTCAAGTGATCCCATATTGAAATTGCACCCCTCTGGAGATTAATCTATGGGTATAGTGACAATTTTGACTCCATTTGTTTTGCTGACTGAATTGAAAATCTGCCATTGTAGTGCCTGTATATTGCAGTGCCCAGTACATTGTTTTATCCATACATTGCAGTGCCCAGTACTTTGTTTTATCCATACATTGCAGTGCCCAGTATGTTGTAGTGCCCAATAAATTATAGTATCCTTGTATTGTAATGCCCATACATTGTTCCCAGCTTATGCTTCTGGAGACATGGACTCCGTAAATAAGGCGGGCTCTCATTGCTACAGAAATGTAAAAAATGTGGACAATAAATGTGGTTTAGGCACACTGTGAGGCTCCAAAGGGATGGGGCATTTGGATTTGGGAGCAGAGAATTTACTGGATTTCTTTTGGGGGGTGTGGAGCTGCAGCGCTTTTCCAGAGCTTTAGTGCTGCCAGTAACTTGAGGGCACCCTATATTTCCATTAACAGATGACAGACCTGAGTGAGGACTTTCTTTTTTGTGCATTGAGTTGGAGCTTATGTTGGGAACATTTTACATAACATTTTGGAGCACAGTTTTCCGCAATCAGCACTTTCATCTAAATCTCTGAATAACATGATTCAGATGAAACCCCGAGGGATCCTTTCACTATAATGAGGCAGCAGAGTTGCTCTGGACTCCATCTGGCCTCTGTTCAGTAGTGTCCATCTTTTCAGAGTTACACAAAACTGTAGCTGACAGCACTTTTATGTATCTTGAAAAGACGGACACCGCCGGATCATAGGCCAGACAGAGTTCACAATGTCTACATTTGCCTCATTATAGAGGTTAAATGCCACTGTCAGACATTGACAACAGTATTTAAGGGGTTATCAGCAGTTGGTTGTAGATGAGCTCAACCATAGTTGTTAAGCTTCCTTCACGTGTCCGGGTTGGCAGTACATGTGGCATTCGTTGTTTTCACGGATGCCACATGTTGTATTCATTTTAGAACCAAAAGGGATATGTTTGTTGGAAACCCAGTCCGTATTTTTTCACAGACACGGCAAAAACACATGAGGAAGTATGTCCTTTTTTCACTAGACGCACATATGACAAGTGCCAATGGGTCTGTGTGAAACATGGACACAGCACACGGATGGTATCCATACGCCATCCATACATGTTTAACATTGCAAGGTAGAGGAGAAGATTTGTCATTTCTTTTACTTTTGCCATACCGAAAAGACCTTGATGACACACTGATGGTAAAAATGGAAACACTGAGGACACACTGATCCAAACACATATAACATTGGTACCAGTTTTATACAGAAGTGTGAAGGGGGCCTCAGAGTAAGATGCTGGCTGTGTAACACAGCCATTATCTTCTGAGTTGGATGTGGTCTCAAACCTTCAGCCTACATCAAAGCAGGGGACCCGACATTGAATGTACCAGAATATTTAATGTCGAGATGTTAAATATGATGTTGCATTCCCCATGTGCCCCAACAGGGAGTTACTTATGCCTGCTCGCCAACTGGTTACAGGCACCCACATGCATTATTATTGGCTCGGTGGCACCAAACGTCAAATATACTACATGCACTAAATTTCAACTTTAAATTAAATATGTGTTGAACCTGGTTGAAATGTTAAAGGGGTGAAAGCACCACAAATCTTTTTCCCACAATGAAATTCCTAAAAACAGCTAGAAGGAATGGTAAATCTTGACAGATATGGGTAACTGGGGGATTTATAATTACAGGAAATTTCTTCCAAGGAAAATTTGTGCCAATCACTTCTTGCAATGGGTTAATTGTGAGGACAACCTTCTTTGTAAAGTCACTTTCTACCTGTATGTCCTTGTGCTGTCACTACGCATATTATATATGCATGAATTCTAATGATTGGTCACGACTGCTGTCTAATGCATGTCCCCGAGAGCACACAGTGCACATTACAGCCCCTCTGACGTCTGCACCAGCTACACGTCAGGGTCTTCAGGATGCAGTGTCTCCCCATAGGGGGAACTTAATTAATCTGAAATGTCAGCAGAACTCAGAGAAAAATAGTGATTGTAAATGCAAGTAGCCTGGAGTGCTGCTGGGGAAGAAGGAGAAGCCAAGTGACCTTTCAGGTGGATAATCCGCTTTCCTGCTAAGCCGATTTATTTTAATAGTAGTGAACCATTTGGGAAACATCACTAGTTTGTTTATAATATGCAAATCCATAATGGGGAATTTTATTTTTCACCTTGTAATGGAAAAAAAACCTGTTTTTGTGGGGTGCAGCTGCTGAATAACTAAGGACTCAGGAGCCAAAATCTGCAAGAAACAATTGTAAACAATTACAGGTCCTTCTCAAAAAATTAGCATATAGTGCAAAATTTCATTATTTTCCATAATGTAATGATTACAATTAAACTTTCATATATTTTAGAATCATTACACACCAACTGAAATTTGTCAGGTCTTTTATTGTTTTAATACTGATGATTTTGGCATACAACTCCTGATAACCCAAAAAACCTGTCTCAAAAAATTAACATATTTCAACCGTCCAATAAAATAAAAGTGTTTTTAAAAACAAACAAAAAAACCATCAAATAATAAAGTTCAGTTATGCACTCAATACTTGGTCGGGAATCCTTTTGCAGAAATGACTGCTTCAATGCGGCGTGGCATGGAGGCAATCAGCCTGTGACACGGCTGAGGTGTTATGGAGGCCCAGGATGCTTCGATAGCGGCCTTAAGCTCATCCAGAGTGTTGGGTCTTGCGTCTCTCAACTTTCTCTTCACAATATCCCACAGATTCTCTATGGGGTTCAGGTCAGGAGAGTTGGCAGGCCAATTGAGCACAGTAATACCATGGTCAGTAAACCATTTACCAGTGGTTTTGGCACTGTGAACAGGTGCCAGGTCGTGCTGAAAAATGAAATCTTCATCTCCATAAAGCATTTCAGCCGATGGAAGCATGAAGTGCTCCAAAATCTCCTGATAGCTAGCTGCATTGACCCTGCCCTTGATGAAACGCAGTGGACCAACACCAGCAGCTGACATGGCACCCCACACCATCACTGACTGTGGGTACTTGACACTGGACTTCAGGCATTTTGGCATTTCCTTCTCCCCAGTCTTCCTCCAGACTCTGGCACCTTGATTTCCGAATGACATGCAAAATTTGCTTTCATCAGAAAAAAGTACTTGGGACCACTTAGCAACAGTCCAGTGCTGCTTCTCTGTAGCCCAGGTCAGGCGCTTCTGCCGCTGTTTATGGTTCAAAAGTGGCTTTACCTGGGGAATGCGGCACCTGTAGCCCATTTCCTGCACACACCTGTGCACGGTGGCTCTGGATGTTTCTACACCAGACTCAGTCCACTGCTTCCTCAGGTCCCCCAAGGTCTTGGAATCGGTCCTTCTCCACAATCTTCCTCAGGGTCCGGTCACCTCTTCTCGTTGTACAGCGTTTTCTGCCACATTGCTTCCTTCCAACAGACTTCCCATTGAGGTGCCTTGATACAGCACTCTGGGAACAGCCTATTTGTTGAGAAATTTCTTTCTGGGTCTTACCCTCTTGCTTGAGGGTGTCAATGATGGCCTTCTTGACATCAGTCAGGTCGCTAGTCTTACCCATGATGGGGGTTTTGAGTAATGAACCAGGCAGGGAGTTTTTAAAAGCCTCAGGAATCTTTTGCATGTGTTTAGAGTTAATTAGTTGATTCAGAAGATTAGGGTAATAGGTCGTTTAGAGAACCTTTTCTTGATATGCTAATTTTTTGAGACAGGTTTTTTGGGTTATCAGGAGTTGTATGCCAAAATCATCAGTATTAAAACAATAAAAGACCTGACAAATTTCAGTTGGTGTGTAATGAATCTAAAATATATGAAAGTTTAATTTAATCATTACATTATGGAAAATAATGAAATTTTGCACTATATGCTAATTTTTTGAGAAGGACCTGTATAAAAAAAACTTGACCTATTTAATATAAAAGTTAATTCTGGGCATTTTTTCAGTTTTGTCTGGGTGCAACTAACTTAAAGGGAATGTCTTATTTTCAGATATTATTGATGCCACCCATAACTTTTTATTTGGGATAATTTAGAGCAGATATGACATATGTACTTGTTAATGTGCCTCCCAGAGTTTTTTCACTCCTTCTGAGAATCTCCATCTAATGTATCCGGAGGTAATGGTCTTACATGTCCAAAAGCTCATTCCCAAATTCCAACTGCTCAAAGTTTCTCGTACATTAGTGATTGTTGCAATTGTGAAAGCATCCAATAAATGCACTAGAGGCATCTTTTACCTGGCATTTTGTTAAGATAAAGTTTAATAAATTATTAACCCTTAATTTTTATGCTTTAACGTTGTACCGTGATTTCCCAAAAAGTTTTGATTTTTTCTCAATAAATGTTGTGAGATATCGACAAAATCTCAACCAAAGCCGTGTCTTATTATGGTGCTTGAACCTCTACTAGGTTCAAGCAACATATTGTAATCCGATTTCTTATATTGTCTTCTTCTTCTTCTCCGCGTTTTCTGCAATTAATGCGGCCCGAACTGCTCGGCGCAGAGACCCCGTTCAGGCGGCGTTTCGAAGCCCTCTGTGGGGACAGGTGTGCTATGTATTTTTGGAGTCGATCCGATTTTTAATTTTTTAAAAAAATCGCATTTTAAGCAAAAATTTTCCCATAGGAATTGATGGCGACCTTTCCATGACCCCCAACTGACATGGATTGAAGCCACAGAGCAGGTGCAGTGACCTTACAAAGATGGCAGCTATGCAAATGCAGCTTCCACACATAACCCGTGTCAGCTAATAGAAGCTGACAGATCGCTGATTCAAGGTCTTAAAGGCGCAGCGCACCAATGGCCTCTGAAAAGCCCCACGGACGCCAAAGTGGCTTTAGAAGCCCAGTGTGCCAAAGTGGCCCCTGAGGGGCTCGGAGCGCCAAAGTGACCCCCGAGGCAAAGTGGCAGCATGTGTCAACATGGCTAAAGTGGCTACCAAGTGGCCAAAGTGGCTACCAAGGTGCCAAATGTGCCAAAGTGGCTACCAAGTGGCCAAAGTGGCTACCGAGGTGCCGAATGTGCCAAAGTGGCTACCATGTGGCAAAAGTGGCTACCAAGTGGCTAAAGTGGCTACAGAGGTGCCGAATGTGCCAAAGTAGCTACCAAGTTTGCCAAAGTGGCTACCGAGGTGCTGAATGTGCCAAAGTGGCTACCAAGTGGCCAAAGTGGCTACCGAGGGGCCGAATGTGCCAAAGTGGCTACCAAGTGGCCAAAGTGGCTAACGAGGTGCCGAATGAGCCAAAGTGGCTACCATGTGGCAAAAGTGGCTACCAAGTGGCCAAAGTGGCTACAGAGGTGCCGAATGTGCCAAAGTAGCTACCAAGTGGCCAAAGTGGCTACCGAGGTGCTGAATGTGCCAAAGTGGCTACCAAGTGGCCAAAGTGGCTACCGAGGGGCCGAATGTGCCAAAGTGGCTACCAAGTGGCCAAAGTGGCTACCGAGGTGCTGATTGTGACAAAGTAGCTACCAAGTGGCCAAAGTGGCTACAGAGGTGACGAATGTGCCAAAGTGGCTAACAAGTGGCCAAAGTGGCTACCAAGGTGCCGAATGTGCCAAAGTGGCTACCAGGTGGCCAAAGTGGCTACCGAAGTGCCAAATTTGCTAAAGTGGCTACCAAGTGGCCAAAGTGGCTACCGGGTGCCGAATGTGCCAAAGTGGCTACCAAGTGGCCAAAGTGGCTACTGAGGTGCCGAATGAGTGGCCAAAGTAGCTACCAAGGGCCGGCGACCGAATGTGCCAAAGTGGCTACCAAGTGGCCAAAGTGGCTACCAAGGTGACGAATGTGCCAAAGTGGCTACCAAGTGGCTAAAGTGGCTACCGAAGTGCCAAATGTGCTAAAGTGGCTACCAAGTGTTAGGGTCTGTGGAACGCACCTAATAGATATTGTTGAGAGGTGCGTTCGCAGCCCGGGGTCCACCATGCAGGTGAAGCCCGCTGCTAGTAAGATGGCGAAAGTAGCGAACTCTGTTATCCTGCAGAGTCGCTAAAATAAACGCCGTAGCGCGCTGTGGCAGTTAGTGCGAACTCTGTTAATCCCCAGAGCCGCTAACGGGAATGCCACAGCGCTATATGGCGATAAGTACGAACTCACTTAACTTCAGTGAGCCGCAAAGTAAGCCTCTAGGGCGCTGAACCAGCGATCCCTGTTGCGTCACAGAGCCGCTGAGAAAAAGACTATGTCCTGTTAGACTCACAGGGATACACAGATAACTGCTGTGCGGATAGCAGTCCGTGATCATGCAGACAGCAACGCAATCAAGAAGCTGGTATTCTAGGGGCTTATTTCAGCCGAGCCCTAACCACATGCATACATGATCACACTGGCGCAAAGCACATAATGCAATTGATACTAGCGCATGGCGGCCCAGCCATGCCACCCTTTTATAGTAACAGCTACAGGACCTGCCAGAAACAAGGACCAATGAGAAACTGTTCCAAAACACATGTAGTTTCAGGGCCTTCCTGGCGGACCAATAGGAGCTGCTGCAGTACCTGAACATGTGACCCCTGATCTCCAATGAGAGATCTTACCCTGGGCATGCTCAGAAGGGGAAACGCAGGACTTCGTCCCAAAGACGTCTGCTCTAGTACTGGCTATAATAGAAGATCCAGGAGGGGCAGCAGCAAGTCTCTGCACAGTATTGGAATGGGCAAGTCGCTGGGACCGACGTCTCTGCTGAGCAGGCTCCACTGCGGACGGAGATGGATGGGCGACCACAGCGGGACTGGTACGAGACTCCCCTTGTGCAGCAGCGGGAACTCAAACCCTAACACCAAGTGGCCAAAGTGGCTACCAAGGGGCCGAATGTGCCAAAGTGGCTACCAAGTGGCCAAAGTGGCTACCGAGGTGCTGAATGTGCCAAAGTGGCTACCAAGTGGCCAAAGTGACTACCGAGGGGCCAAAATGGCTACTGAGGTGCCGAATGTGCCAAAGTGGCTACCGAGGGGCAGAATGTGCCAAAGTGGCTACCAAGTGGCCAAAGTGGCTACCGAGGTGCCGAATGTGCCAAAGTGGCTACCAAGTGGCCAAAGTGGCTACCAAGTGGCCAAAATGGCTACTGAGGTGCCGAATGTGCCAAAGTGGCTACCGAGGGGCAGAATGTGCCAAAGTGGCTACCAAGTGGCCAAAGTGGCTACCGAGGTGCGAATGTGCCAAAGTGGCTACCAAGTGGCCAAAGTGGCTACCAAGGTGAAGAATGTGCCAAAGTGGCTATTAATGTGCTAAAGTGACTACCAAGTGGCCAAAGTGGCTACCGAGGGGCCGAATGTGCCAAAGTGGCTACCAAGTGGCCAAAGTGACTACCGAGGTGCTGAATGTGCCAAAGTGGCTACCTAGGGGCCAAAGTGGCTACCGAGGTGCCGAATGTACCAAAGTGGCTACCAAGGTGACAAATGTGCTAAAGTGGCTACTGAGGTGCCGAATGTGCCAAAGTGGCTACCAAGTGGCCAAAGTGGCTACCAAGGTGACGAATGTGCCAAAGTGGCTACCAAGTGGACAAAGTGGCTATTAATGTGCTAAAGTGGCTACCAAGTGGCCAAAGTGGCTACCGAGGGGCCGAATGTGCCAAAGTGGCTACCAAGTGGCCAAAGTGACTACCGAGGTGCTGAATGTGCCAAAGTGGCTACTGAGGTGCCAAAGTGGCTACCTAGGGGCCAAAGTGGCTACCGAGGTGCCGAATGTGCCAAAGTGGCTACCAAGTGGCTACAGAGATGTCGAATGTGCCAAAGTGGCTACCAAGTGGCCAAAGTGGCTACCAAGGTGACGAATGTGCCAAAGTGGCTACCAAGTGGCCACAGTGGCTGCCAAATGTGCTAAAGTGGCTACTGAGGTGCTGAATGTGCCAAAGTGGCTACCATGTGGCCATATACGACCCATCCCAGGTAGTGCTATCGCTATACACAACGTTCATATTCTAACTTTACTTTCTTACAGTCGACACCTGATACACTGCTGTAAAGCTGGCAGCGCTGTTCATGCACCATGTTTTTCCTTCAGGAAATGCCCATCTAGTTTCTAAATGATAATTGCCAGAACTCCATTTTATTGGTACAGAGTATCAAATCCAGTGGATTGAAATTGATTTAAAGAAACAACTCACATTACAGAATCCACAGATTAGTATCATGTTACAGTGCAGGAAGCGCTGAGCAGAGACAATATTATATAAATATGTATAATACATATACTGTATATACAGTGCCTTGAAATAGTATTTATACCCCATGAATGTTTCTACATTTTTTCACGTTATACCTACAAACATAAATGTACTGTATTGGAATTTGATGTGATATAACCACACTAAGTAGCAGGTATTTGTGAAGTGTAAAAGGAATGATGCATGGTTTTCTATTTATTTGAAAAATGCAAATCTGAAAATTGTCATGCACATTTGTATTCCGCCCCCTGGAGTCTGATACTTTGTAGGACCACCTTTCACTGCAATTAATGCTGCAAATCTTTTGGGGTCTGTCACTACCAGCTTTGTACATGTAGAAGATTAAATTTTTACCCCATTTTTCTTAGCAAACTAACGAGCTCGGTGAGATCGGATGGAAGCATCTGTCAACAGCAATGTTCAAGTTTTGCCACAGATTTTCAATGGGATTTAGGTCTGGACTGTGACTGATCCCTTCAAACATTTTAATATTGTCACAGGTAGATCACGGCGTCTGGCTACATGTGCACCTAATTGATTGGATCTGCTTTGCGTTTAGGCTATGTGCACACATTGCGTTTTTTAAGCTTTTTTGCCTCGGTTTTACGCAGCGAAAACACTTATAAAAACGCTAACAAAACGCATTGCATGCAATCCTATGGGATTACGCAATTGCTGTGCACATGCTGCGTATTTTTCAGGAGCGTAATCGCATTGTGTAAAAATAAGCAGCATGTCCATTCTTTTTGAGTAATCGTGGTGATTGCGCCACCATAGGATTGCATTGAAATGCTCACTTTACGCATGTGGCTATGCCCACCATGCGTGAAGTGAGCGCTTTATGCACGGTTGGTACCGCTAAGCACGCCTGGGAACGGAACTTGGCGGCAGCTTCACTGAGGAGTGGGAGGAATCCGGGGGTCGACAGAGGGTAAGTATATACATATTTTTTATTTGTTTTATTATTTTTTACATTCATCAATAGTAATAAGTTGGTCACACTTGTGAAGCACTATGCGTGACAAGTGTGAACATCCTGTCAATCACTTTTCCAAGCGATGCTTCAAATCGCTTGGAAAAGCGCAAGCATTCTGCAAGCTAAAAACGCTTGCTTGTGTTTTGTGGGAAAACGCATGTGAATTACGTATACATTTTACCCGCTGTGTGGAGTTGTGCAAATGCTCAGCAAAATTACGGAGCATTTCTGCAACGTGTGCACATAGCCTTAGATTTACTTTCCAGTTAGCTGTGCAGATTTACCTTGTTCTGTTACTTCAAAGATTAAACAGTTCTGTATTTATTCTAGAGCTCTCCATTCTGAGTTATCTCAGCTGTTCTGATTTCTTCACCCCCCACTGGCATAAATGCTCACTTCTTAGCTTTGACTAGTTGCCAGTGATAGCTTGCTATAACCTGGTTTGGAACTGGAGATGTGAGCTGTGTGAAGCGAGGTCAACTAGGAATCATCTCTGCAGATATCTGTTTGGAAGTTTGGTTGAATGTCTTCCTTTACCTTATTGCCTATTTGGTTAGTCTCACCTTTTCCTCCCCATTTCTTTTATCCATATCTGTGTCCTTATGTTAGAGCAGTACTAGCTTTATTGCTGCCCTAAGCACTGTTCATGGTCGTTCTCACTGTAAAACAGGGATAGGAACAATATTGCCACATGAAGGGATGCTAAAGCGCTGAGGGTTGTGCATCTAATGGCAGAGCTTCCTTTTCCTTATGTCTCTACTTGCATTGTATTGCTTCTGGCTGAAGCGTGACAAATATGCTCTGATCAAACTATTCCACTGTAGCTCTAGCAGTATGCTTAGGGTCGTTGTTCTGTTGGAAGGTGAACCTATGCCCCAGTAGAACTTTTTGGGCTCAATGGAAAATGCAATATGTGGCAGAAAACAAACACTTCACATCACCCTGAAAAACCCATCTCTACCGTCAAACATGGTGGTGGCAGCATCATGCTGTTTGGATACTTTTCTTAAGCCTGAACAGGGACGCTGGTCAAAGTTGAATGGAATATGGATGGAGCTAAATACAGGGCAATTCTTAGAGGAAAACCTGCTAGAGGTTGCAAAAGACTTGTGACTTAGAAATGAAAAATGAAACTGGCCGCAGCATAGACAGGTCACCAAAACGTTTGCCACCATATAATCTAATACTTCTCTTCATCGCTGCATTGGGCTTATAACTGCCTATAAATTCTCCATTCAGTAGATTCTAAGATATATGCCCAAGCTTTAGGTTTGCTGACATGGGAAGATTTTTAATGTTAACTGCAATTCTTCAAGCAATGACTTAATAGAGCAAGGAAGACAAATGAGACACTTTACTACATTAGGAATGAAGCTAGAACCAAAAAACTTTGCTAAGACAATAAGTTATGTAGTCATTAAGCTGTAGACGCCACAGTTTTTCTCTAAAAGTTCCTTCCAATTTTTTCTTTTCACCAGTGTGATAGTCATACACTGGGCTCATATGATATATGGGAATGAGATTATAGGTAAACTTTTTTTAAGAGCACCATCACAGGTTTTACTTATTTCTGCCAGGCAAAGAGCACAACAACCCCTCCAATCCATACAGGCAAATAAATCAAACTATAGATGTCCATAAATTATGTGTAATAATGAGAAATGACACAGGGAAAAAAGTATTGAGCACACTTACTGAAATTTAATTAATACTTAGTACCAAAGTTTTTGTTGGTGATGACAGCTTCAAGACGCAAACTGTATGAACATATTGTGTATTGTCGCATCAGTAAAAATCGTATCTCTCAAGGTATAAAATTAATAGGATAACACAGTAAAAGCAGAGAAGTAAAAAATGCAATGCAAGAACAGCTTTTTTTTCAATTGCTGCACTCCCCACAAACAAATACGATTTAAAAAATCTAACAAAATTTTGTATGTACGCGAAAGTTTAATCAATAAAAATGTAAACTTCTCAAGCCAAAAAGAAGCTTTTACCTGCCTCCATTGAGGCAAAAATATAAAATTATAGAAAATGGAAAGACAAATATTTTTTGTTCCAATGTTTTGAATTATTATTGGCCACAAAAATATGAAAAAACTGTTATAAGTTATTCATACTGACCAGAGGAATCACATTGTCTGATTATTTTAAAGGAATTGCATAAAAATAATTCCAAAAAACAATAGAATTAAGGGTTTTTTTCACACTTGGATTTTTTTTCCCCATTTTTGTAGTACATTACATGATAAAGTGAATGATGTGATTCAAATGTATGATTTCTTCTGTAAACAACAAACCCTTAAATAGTTATATTTAAGAAGAGGAAGAAATTAAAATGTTATGGCTCTTGGAAGGAGGGAAGTAAACAATGAACAGGGAAAAATTGAAAATTGACCAGTTAAGATGAAATAAAGGAAAAACTCCAGAATATATTCAAGAACTATACCTACTGTATCCCAACCACCTCAAAAGCACAACTGTGCTACTTAAAGGCTAAATGCTAAAGGCGCAAATCATATGTACTCTACCTTATCATTGTTACATCTCCACCTGGACTTTCTCCATTCACATCTGCCTCAATAAAAAGGTGCTACCATATTCATTCTGTGGTTGGCACTAGTGATGGAGGAGACATTATGACCTGAAGCTCTGGACATCACAGGTTCTAATCAGCAATAGATACTGAGGTGGTTGGGATCAGATATGCCCCCAATTCTGGCAGAACGGAGAAGCCCCACACCCAACTTAAACTCACAGCTTTCTGCTGTGTGGTTTCAGTTTTACTCAGATATTAACTCTGGTCTTTGCACAGTTATATACATTTCTGCATGACTTAGTTTCTGATACCTGTTACTAACTTTTAATTTCTATAATACCAAGAAACAAAAGGCTTTGCATACAACCATGTACTAATTACACTTTGGTCTTGATAAACACAGTGGACCTGCACAGGCAGATGACATGGCTCCCAAAATCATCATTCATTGAGGATACTTCACACTAGACCTTGGAAATCAAGGTCCCAGAGTCTGAAGGAAGAGTGGAGAAAATCCAAGCTGTTCGAGGTCTAGTGTGAAGGTTCCACAATCAGTGATGGTTTGGGGAGCCATGTCATCTGCTGGTGTAGGTCCACTGTGTTTTATCAAGACCAAAGTCAGCGCAGCCATCTACCAGGAAATTTTAGAGCACTTCATGCTTCCCTCTGCAAACAAGATTTTTGGTGATGGAAATTTCATTCTCCATTAGGACTTGGCACCTGTCCACAAAATTACCAATACCTGGTTTAAAAACAACAGTATCACTGTGCTTGATTGTCTGACCTTAACCCCATAGAGAATCTATGGGTTATTCTCAAGAGGAAGATGAGAGACACCAGACCCAACAATGCAGACAAGCTGAAGGCTGCTATCAAAGCAACCTGGGCTTCCATAACACCTCAGCAGTACCACAGGCTGATCGCCTCCATGGCACGCCGCATTGATGCAGTAATTGATGCCAAAGGAGCCACGACCAAGTATTGAGTGCATTTACTGAATATACATTTCAGTAGGCCAACCTTTCGAATTTTAAAATCATTTTTTCAAGATGGTGTTATAAAGCATTTTAATTTAGTGAGATAAGGGCAGCACGGTGGCTCAGTGGATAGCACTGCAGCGCTGGAGTCCTGGGTTCGAATCCCATCAAGGACAACATCTGCAAGGAGTTTGTATGTTCTCCCCGTATTTGCGTGGGTTTCCTCTGGGTACTCCGGTTTCCTCCCACACTCCAAAAACATACTAATAGGGAATCTAGATTGTGAGCCCCATCGGGGACAGCGACGATAATGTGTGCAAACTGTAAAGCGCTGCGGAATATGTTAGTGCTATATAAAAATAAAGATTATTATTATTAAGGACTTTTGGGTTTTCATTGGCTCTAAGCCATAATCATCAACATTAATAGAAATAAACACTTGAAATAGATCACTGTTTGTAATGACTATATAATATATGAGTTTCACTTTTTGTATTGAAGTACTGAAATAAATTAACTTTTTGATAATATTCTAATTTTGTGAGATGCACCTGTATGTGTACTGTTATGCTCTAATAATGAATTGATATATTCTATCTCCATTACAGATTCAAGTTAGGACTAGTGTTGAGCGATACGATACTGCAAATATCGGGTATCGGCCGATATTAGCTGTATCGGGCTTTCGATTCCGAGTACCGATATTTTCGTCATATCGGATACCGGAATCGGATTTGTCACTGTCACTGTGAGTGTCCGTCGGTCGGGTCTGTCAGGAGTCAGCGGCACTTACCTGGCAGAAGATCTCCGCGGTCACGTCCTGGACTGCTTGATGGCCGCCATTATCTTCTCCCTGGCGGTCACATGCAGTTTTTCGCGATAACTGCAGTGACTGCTGGGTAATCCCTTACGCCGGGCTCCATCAGGGTTCCTTTATCTTTTCTCATCCGGTCCTTATCTGCCCGGTCCTTCTCGATGTGACGTTGGCGAAGCTTCTGGGATTCGCGCTGCTCCCTTTGTCACTCGGCTTCTCTCTCCCGACGTCTCCACTCTTCCTCCTGACGCCGGTTGTAATTCTCCTCCACCAGCATCTCCATGTCTCCACCATCAAACTGCAGCTTACGATGTCCGGTTTGCGGTAGCTCTCCTGGCGCCCGACAGTCCTGGCGGCGCTCACCTGCGGAGGAAGCAGCCGGCTCTGGAACAGATGACAGTCGGGGCTCCGGTACAGACAGGTAGACCTCTGGTGCCTGCGCGGCCTCCTCCATGAGGACGGGTGTCGCTTCTCCTGTCTCAGCGACGGGGGCAGACAGCGGGATCTGGGGTGCTGCCGGTGCAGCGTTTTTTGCAGGAACGGGTGCCTCCACTGTGACAACGTCAACCGGATCACATTGCAAGGGCTGGGATGCCCGCACGGACTCCTCTACTAGAACGGGTGCCTCACCTTCCGGTACAGACACTTCAGGTAAGAGGGATTGGCGCCGCTCCAAGTTTAGTTTTTAGGGCACGCCAGCTGGCTTCCATCCTGGCGACCTCCTCCCGGTGCCGGGCCAGGCCTCTTAGGGTATCCTCCGCTTCTTGCAGCGTAGGAGGGTTTCCAGGCCGGGTGCCCAACGGTGGTTCCGTGGCGATCGGGTCGCTTCCGTGGGGGGAGAGCTCTGACTGCTCCATCCCTTCACACTTCTGCTCGTGTCCATTAGCCATCTCTGCCAAGTCACATGTGTCATTAGCATCTGGAAAGGGCCCCTCTTTTGTAGTGAGGCGGGACCTTCGTGTTAGTTTCCGCACACTGAGGAGGATGAGGGGCGAATCAGAGTGTGGCACGATCTACATTGCAGTACCATTTAGAGTGGTCGGCCATCGTTTTCGCGCCACTGAGTGAGTGTACACCCACGAAGAGCACACCCTTCTTCTTCACCAGTGCCTCGTCGTGACGCAGATATGGCGGAAAAATGGCAAATACATTCTCTGATGATTTTAGCAATTCTCAAGCACAAAACCAGTTCAATTCAGGCACACAGGACTCGCTTATAGCGAGCTACAGAATCCTGTTCGTGACGCCCAAGTTGAGTCGCACAGAGCCAGAGGTTTTGGGGGTACTGGGCACCGAGCCCGTCGACTTCTATTGGGTATGTCACGGCTTTACCCGGCAATTGAATCAGAGTCTATTTTACTATGTAGAAGTGTATAAACTATAAATATATGTATATATATATATGTCACAATGACATGTATATATATATATATGTATTCTATGTGTGTATATTTTGTGTTTACAAGAAATAAAGTGTTTTTTTAGTTGCGATATTTTGTTCCCATAGACTTACATGGGACTTCCGGTATCGGAATCGGATATCGACGATATTTAGTGATATCGGCGATACCATTCCGATCCGATATTTTTAGATATCGAGCAGTATCGCTCAACACTAGTTAGGACTCTCAATATAAGTCCTGGTTATTAGTGATATTTTTCTTTTTTTCACCAGTAATTCCCTCCTTCTTTGTCCCTTCTAACCGCCTTTCTCGCTTTGAATGGGAGATCTGGCTTTGTTTACAGGTCACCCTTGGTGATAATTGATATGAAATGTCAAGTATCCAGGAAGTGATTCACTGAGGTCCAACCTCTCACCGGTCACGTGATATCGCACTGCACTTCACTAGTCGCCGCTGCATATCTCACCACTGTTTGACAGCCTCAACACATGCAGTGATTGCCTAACAAACAGGCAATCTCTGCATGTGTTGCAGTTGCCGAACAGTCGCGAGACATGGAGTGGTGGTGGCTCGAGCATTTTTTTGTGCACGCCAAAAATATTCAATTAGGGCACAAGTATGCTCGGATAACATCTTATCCGTGCATGCCCGCTTATCTCTATTTCTTAACCCTCTGTTGCCTGACAATTTTACCTTTAATGCCACCTTTCTGGTTTTGATCTTGGTTCATTTATGACTTTGTTCCTGATTACTGATTTGGACCTGTCTCTCCTTGGTTTTGAGCCAGCTAGTCAACCAAATTCTGCAAGCTCACTCCACCAGCATGTAGTCACACCATGGACATAAACAAGGAAATCTTGCGTGACTCCAGATATCTGTGTAGGGGTTAAAATGTGAAGGGTAGAAATCTTCTAAAGACCGCTAAGCAGAATGTCTTGAGCAATGTCTGTCTGTGGAAACCTATTGTGATGCTAGCCACTACTCAATACTCATGGACAAGCCGCGACGCTGGGTAATCAACAAGTCAGAGGTCAAAAGCCAGGAGGGTATGCCATAGACGAAGCTGTGAGACAAAGGCGAAATAAGGTCACAGTCTGGGGTCAGAATTCCAAGAATGTAGCCGATCATGACAAAAGTGCTAGGCAAATGCAAGGTCAAAGGTAAATCCAAGGTCAAGCAACAAAGATCAGAATACAAGACTAGGAGCACAAAGCAAACACACAACTTTTGATCAAAGCTACAAATGACAGTAATCTAAGGCAGAGACTTGGTTAAAGAGCCAGGTAATTACTCCAAATGGGAGACACATGGATAAAGCCCCGGCACACCCTGGTCTTCATTGAACTGCTAAACTGTCTCACTTGGTTTTTATACCTTGAGAAAGGTTGCGGTCCGGCACAGAAATGCATTGGTATTAATAAAAACCTCTTTGGAATCCCAAGGCTCTTCATTCCCGCATCACAGTCCACCTAAATGTGGCAGCTTCAATTTTTTCCAAACTTTCACTCAAGACACTGACAACTTAGCGCGGCCCAGCATCCAATCGAATAGCTGAGTTGTACTCACCAAAATGACAGCTCATCATGACCCTATCCTAGATTGGACAGCAGAACTGTCATTCACTACGCCCAGACACACTGATAGGAGGAATTGTGACAGTTATTAAGAGCTGCCAAGCTTTCACGTACAGTAATCCTTAAAATAGCTTTGCTTCTGCAGCCTATGGTGTGTGCACTGTGAAAAAGTCGGCCTCTTCTTTCTCAACCCTCTTTTTGGCAGCTACCCTGGTGCAGCATATAGTAAATGGTCTATGGCTGCATTACTAGTGCATAACATTCCCTCCTTAGGTCCAGTTCTGTGTGTCCGCCAGTGCCATGGTTTCTATTGTTTGGTTGCAGTATTGATGTAACATTATCAACACTGCAGGCAATCAATGAGCTCAGCATCTCATGCAGTCTACACTGGCAGAGCCGCTCAGTTCAGTGATTGGTTGCTGCGCTGTCAGCATTACATCACCACTGTAGCCAAACAACAGAGACAGGGACAGTAGTGGAGATTCAGCCCTAGACTTGTGAGGGTTAGTAATACTCAGCGTAGTTTTATAACTTACTAGAGTATGACAAAAAAAATTCCCGAAAGTGGATAACACTTTTAATTGATCATTAATCATTATTTGTATTTTACACCTATTAGGATCATAGATTTACCCTGCAGCATGAGTTAATTTGATACATGGGCTAAATAGTTAAACAGATATAATTCTACTATGACATGCATGTACCCTAATAGGGCATTGTGAGGCAGTGACTGGTGTTATATGCGAGGGTCGCTATGTGTCCCCTAGGATGTACCCAGAAGCGTATTGAGGCCACGGGAGTACAGTATATTGAAGTCACAGGCATAGCTGTGATTACAATACAAAATAAAAGTAACTGTTGGTCTTGAGCAAGCTATTTTCCCAAGGCAGATTTAAGAAAACCCGCCATGGGCTTTTATTTTTGAAGCAGACTACAGGATGGTAGTTGGGCGGTCCGCTTCCTTCTGGCCAGGTCTTTCAAGTGGCCTATGGCCACAGGTTCCTTGCAAAAACCCTGCAGCAGAGGGTTGGGTGTGTTAGTTTTGGTTTGCAAGCATGCAGAGCAGAAGGCTCTGCAGAGCTCAGGCTGTGTGAAGCAACACAGAATCAAGTGGAGCCAAAAGGCCTGGCACCCTTCAGCGTACACGGCGGTGCAGTCTCGGTTGCGGACTATCTTCTTTCCCAGCTGCGATCCAGAGGATACTATTTTGCTTTCTGTTTGTGAGTACGCTGACCATTGTAGAGACTTTGTTTTAAACTTTCCTGGGTCACTGCCTGTCTTCACACTGCATCAACCCTGCTGCACTACAGGTATGTTAAAAGAGGTGTCCTGGTATGATGCTTTCAATGAGCAGTTTAATATAATTTACACTCATTATCCAAAAAGTTCACAACAGTTGCACAATCAAGACAATTTACCGAACCGGAGGTGTTAGAAAGAGTTTGTCACAACTTACCAACATTACCACATCTGTGGCCTCCACTTCCAGACAGACGTCCCTCTTACATGGTACATCTACAAAGAACACTTTATATAAATTATCATTGTTCTCTTTAATTAAAAATGTGATTGAAGTAAAAACTCATTTTCTGGAACACAACACAAGACAATATTTCTTTTGACAATGGTATAGCTATTGTTTCATGCTAAACAGTGCATGACATTTCGGAGTATTGATTGGAGAATGATGCAATAATACACAATGGACTACTTCTAAGCATAAGGTAGTCCTCCCCGCGGGATCACTAATAACATTATTACCTTTATTATATTGGATGTGCTATACATGTAAAAGCCCTTATTTATTTTTCTGTGAGTCAGATGGCTCCCCACAGATTTAAGCGTAATGCTTTTATTCCTATAATACAAGAACATGCTGCTCTAGACGGCGCGGATCACTCAATAAAATCATGCCTCAATGGCGTTAAAACATGACAATTTTTATTCTAAAAATAGATATAACCTCTTTTTAGTAAGAAGAAGTCAATATCAATCTATTGTAGCCTCAGCGTCAAGAGGATGGTTTTTATGTTCTTTGCCACTGTGGTTCCATTATTTAATAAAAAGTTCCAGATTTGCATTGTAATAAAGATATGAAGTATACACTGGGGCGTTATTAGACCTGACAAAGAGGCTGACAAACCACAGTAACAATAAGTAACCACATTTTACTCATTGATTAAAGACAAGATTTATGGAGAAAGAAGAAATAACAGTAAAGATCTTAACAGCAAATGGTTCATTATTTCTGCAAATCACTGTTTGGACAAGGTGAATTTCAATATGTATTTTGAAAAAAAAAACCTACTTATTGCCACAATTTCAAGAACATGGTCAGCGCTGTAAACCGTCAGGAGTACTACTTTGCTCAGGTTGTCCAACTTCAGGAATACGTGGCGTGGGGGGAAACTCAAGGCTGTAAAAAAAGTTATTCAATCCAGCAAAGCGAATTAAAAGCACAAATGTTTTACTGTGACTTCATTAAAATGAGCATAAAAAATATACTGAAGTGTTTCGAGTCTAGCTCACTCTTAATCGTGGATCTATTAAAACTCAAGTCTCATTAGCCCCGATTTTTATAAGACTGTTGTTTCATACACTTATCTTAATGAAGAGTGTACAGGAATCAGATGTGGCAAATTAATAAATATGCACACCACTTAATGATTTTGGCAGATCTTCTCAGTTGCATGCACCTCCGTGCGCTGCACAAGAAATCTTACTCCAGTCAATGACCAATGTCCAAAACTTGCAAACAAAACAAAAGGTATCCACCGGATCGCAGCCGGGAAACAAGACAGTCCGTAAATGCGTCCAAATGCCGAGGGCAACTGCACCACTGTATTACTTTGCGGGGTGTCAGGAGTTCACTCCATTTGGCTCTGTGTTCCCTCACACAAGCTGAGCTTTTGCAGAGCCGTCTGCTCTGCACCTTGCAAACTCCACGCTGACACACCCAACCCTCTGCTGCAGGGGTTTTTACAGTGAACCTGTGGCCATAGGCCACATGGAAAACTCGGCTGGGGAGGAAACTGACCGCCCCACTACCTTCCTGTAGTCTATTTAAAAAATAAAATCCCATGGCAGGTTTTCCTAAATCTACCTTGGACAAACAGCTTGCCCATGACCTACACTCACTTTTGTTCAGCATTGCAATCACAGCTATGCCTGGGACTGCAATGCACTCCAGCGGCCTCAATACGCTTCAATGCGCATCCTAGGGGACACATAGCGACTCTCGCATATAACACCAGTCACGGCCTCACACATCTAAGAGTATCAATGTGGCCATGCTTTACCATAGTGTACAGTACAGACCAAAAGTTTGGACACACCTTCTCATTCAAAGATTTTTCTGTATTTTCATGACTATGAAAATTGTAGAATCACACTGAAGGCATCAAAACTATGAATTAACACATGTGGAATTATACATTACACTTTACAAAAAAGTGTGAAGCAACTGAAAATATGTCTTATATTCTAGGTTCTTCAAAGTAGCCACTTTTTGCTTTGATTACTGCTTTGCACGCAGAAAAGGTGAACGGATGGACTCTACATGCCTGGTTCCCACCGTGAAGCATGGAGGAGGTGGTGTGATGGTGTGGGGGTGCTTTGCTGGTGACACTGTTGGGGATTCATTCAAAATTGAAGGCATAGTGAACCAGCATGGCTACCACAGCATCTTGCAGCAGCATGCTATTCCATCCAGTTTGCGTTTAGTTGGACCATCATTTATTTTTCAACAGGACAATGACCCCAAACACACCTCCAGGCTGTGTAAGGGCTATTTGAGCAAGAAGGCGAGTGTTGGGGTGCTGCGCCAGATGACCTGGCCTCCACAGTCACCAGACCTGAACCCAATCGAGATGGTTTGGGGTGAGCTGGACCGCTCACCGCTTCAATTTTGAATAAATCCCGAACAGTGTCACCAGCAAAGCACCCCCACATCATCACACCACCTCCTCCATGCTTCACGGTGGGAACCAGGCATGTAGAGTCCATCCGTTCACCTTTTCTGTGTGCAAAGCTGTAATCAAAGCAAAAGGTGGCTACTTTGAAGATCTTAGAATATAAGACATATTTTCAGTTGTTTCACACTTTTTTATAAAGTGTAATGTATAATTCCACATGTGTTAATTCATAGTTTTGATACCTTCAGTGTGATTCTACAATTTTCATAGTCATGAAAATACAGAAAAATCTTTGAATGAGAAGGTGTGTCCAAACTTTGGTCTGTACTGTATATATATACTGTATATATCAGGATAATATTATATGATTATGTGCATGAAGAGCATAGATGAGCAAAATAATATTCTTGAGGAATTCTGTGTTCTATAACGAGTCATGAGACAGCATAATCTTGGGTATTTCTTTAAGAGTGAACTGTTTCTAGGTTGATAGAATTCCAACTCCCCACATTCTGCAAAATGATTAGAACACATCATATCATGTAAATAAAAAGGACATTGGCTGTACGCTTGTAACCTTCAGGGATGGGCGCTTCACAGTACACTTGGCAGACATTACTTTGGCCGTTAAGGTAATTGAGCTATTTAAATCTGCAGTCAATTAAAGCGACTTTGAGCAAGTCTGCCGCAGGAACTGTTAGCTTAGTACTAACCACAGTGTGAAAAAATTAGACGACTTTATCTCTATAGAGACATTGAGGTTTATGTTAACCACATGAATTACATGGAGATTATTGGCAAGTAAAAGATTCCCAGAGGGTCACATTGAACAGTAAGAAATATGATTGCAATCATACAATTTGCCATATTAGCGAAATTTCTTCCATTATTATAATTGACTTTATTAAAAAGACAATATAAAAAATAAAAAAATAATCGACTTGAAAATACCATTCTACCATGCTCCTATATGTGTGCTCCTGTACTAAAAAAATTGTTCTGCTCAGAATATGTTAACCCATTACACCATTCTGTACATCAAGGAAACAGGTATACCAACAAATAACACCACAATGGATGTCAAAAGACGCTTATTGTATTGAACACGTCACAAAATTTTGAAGTAAATATATTTCTAAATGTGCCATTGACATGAAATTCTCACCAGTGGTAAAAAAAAATCGAAACATAGATGTCTGTAAATTATGTTATGTGTAATAATGAAGTAGAGTTGAGTGAATTTGTTTGGATTTTGTCGCCGAATCTAAATTTGACATATTTGTGCCATATTCGAACCCTATTCGTGCTGAATGTATGTTTGAAGATCGGCTTTGAACATATTTCGGTAATTTCTACTCCCATTGACTCTAATGACATTCGGCTGTGTTGGACGAATATTGCAAAAGCAATATTCGATGACGATCATATTCGGAACCGAATCCGAAAAAATTCTCTCAACTGTAATAATGAGGAAAAAAAGGAATTAAACTCACTGAAATGTATTCAACATTTCATACAAAAGCCTTTGTTCGTGATGACAGCTTCAAGATGCCTCCTGTATGGAAAAGCTAGATGCATGCATTGCTCAGGTCTGATTTTGTCCCATTCTTTTACACAAACACTCTTCAAATCCTGAAGGTCTTGTGGGCTCCTTATATGAACTCTGAGCTTTAGTTCCTTCCATACATTTTCTATTGGATTCAGTTCCTGTGATCGGCTCGGCTATTGTAGCAGAAAATTGGTTTCTCTGAAACCATTTGAGAGTTTCCTTGGCTGTGTGTTTGGGATCACTGTCTTGCTGAAATGTCCACCCTCGTTTCACCTTCATCATACTCTTAGATGGCAGCACATTTTTATCAAGAATGTCTCGTGTCTCGGTACATTTGTCCATTCATTCTTCCTTCAATTACAAGAAGTTTGCCCCACACGACAATGTTCTCACCTCCAAACTTCACAGCTGATATGGTGTTTTAATATGGTGAATATTATTGCATCAGTCTTGCTTGCTGAAAGTATATGCATACATACAGGCCATGGAGGTTGAGTGCATTACTTGCAGTTTTCTTTGAAATAATTGTACTTACTACTTCCCGGTCTTTCTGTAGCCCTCCACAGGTGGTCCTTGGCTCTTTGACAACTCTTTTGATAATTATTTTCACTACACTGTCTGAAATCTTGTGGGGAGCACCATTTCCCAATTATGGCCCCAACAGTGCTCACTCGAACCTTCAGTAGTTTAGAAATTCTTATGTCAATTCCATCCGTATAATTTTCAACAAGGTTGTCAAAGGTATTGAGGCAGCTCACTGGTTTTACCTGTCATGCGATGCTTTTTTATTATTACTACTACTACTACAACCACTCATAATAATATTAATAATAATAATTTTATTCTATTATCGCCAACATATTCTGTAGCACTTTATAATTAAGCAGGGACATCTACAGACAATAACTACAATACGAACTAACACATAGTTCAGCAGTTACAGCAGAAGTGAGGCCATGCATGCATGTGTAAAGGGTTGGCCGAGGGGTGAACTTACTGGGAGCAGCTGCATTCTTCACTCCGGTTACCTCTATTTTCCTGGGGTGTTATTCCCCGTGACAGAGTATACAGAATAATTAGAATCAGAGTCCAGCATCACGTCAAACAGTTCTGCTTTATTTTCCTCCAGACACAGCACATCCAAAACAACATTAGCACGTCTTATATGGTACCAGCAGTACATTTTCCACAACTCCGCTTCTTCTCCTCTGCTATACCAGAATGGACCACAGAGTATTGATGGGACGAGAAGCCCGGTGAAAACGGCACTTCAATCTCTTTCCCTGGAGACACTTCAATCCAGTATAGAAATACACATCTACTAGGCCGTCCACCCCCTTCTGGTTATCCTGCCTGGATCTCGCTGGTGGCACACTCGCTACTACGCTCATGCACACACTCTTCTGCTGAGAGTTCCCACAGTGGATCTTCCACTGGCCTCTGCTACGTCAGCCCACAGACTTTGGGCTTACGTTCCCACGGTGAGCCCTTCATCGGCTGCTCTCAGGTTGCTGGTACCTTCCTCTCTACTTGTCTCTGCCCAGGGCCCAGGAACGTGGACGTCCTTACTCTAGCAAGGTCCACCCCCGACTGACTTCCGCTAAGAGGAAATCTTCCTGACAGACCTCCGCTACAAGATCTTTCCCTGACAAAAAGTCCCAAACCATTTGTCCCTACTGGACTGGATGTTCTCAATGCCCCCATCTAGAGTCCTACCCATTACTGCACTGACTTATTTTATATCTGGCTAACTGGATCTCTAACATGCCCCCAATTAGTGATCACTCGCAAAGCTATATCTACCATATATATATATATATATAGTCTACACTACTAGTGCCCCCTTTAATGTCCCCAAGAACGCACTGTCTACCTATATCCATACCCCCATTAATCAGACATAACACTAGAAGATGACATCACACAGGACATAGGAGGCATACATTTACACACATAAAGAGAATGAAACATTTCAAGGGTTAATACCCTTGACCTCCTTACACATGCTTACAATCTATACAGTTGAACCAGGAGATATTATATTTCAGTAAGGCTACTTTCACACATCAGGTTTTTTCCTTCAGGCATGATCCTGCTATTTTTTGAAAAACTAGATCCAGTGTAATCTACCGCTGGATACGTTATTTTCCCATTGACTTGTATTAGCGCCGAATCACGCCGCATGTCCTCGCATTTTGTCAGTTTTTTGCCGGATCCAACTAAAATTTTCATTCTGGCATCTGGAAAAAACGTCTTCAGTAACGTTTTTTGTCTACGGACAGCGGCGCTTCGGGTTTTTTGCTACAATGGAAGTCTATGGGCGCCGGATCCGGAAAAAGATGGATCCGGTCACCGGATCCGGTTTTTAAGTCTGAGCATGCTCAGATCCAATTGGCCAGCCCCCAGGAAACAGATCATTGTTTGGGAACCTCCCATGGGTGTTTTTAAAAACTGGATCCATCGTAAAACGGATAAAAAAACAGACAAAATGGATGGAAAACTGATGAAACGGATCCGTTTTTTGCCGCACGTCCAGAAACGAGAAGGAGACCTCCATAAATTACTGCTGAGAAGGGAAGCTAGGTGCATACTTCGCTTCCGTGCACAGGAGGCATCAGGATTCAATGAGAAAATAGACATGTCTGTCTTTTTGTAATATGAAATGTGTCTTTTAATTCATTCCTTCATTTTTTTTCTATTAATTGAATGATTGTTTTTAATTGTATGTTTTGTTCACCAGGTTTTTATGGGTATTTTGATATCTTGATTTGTTTTTATGATGTCAAAAGTGGGGGATTGGTATCACCTGTATATCAGGTTTGCTATTCCTTCCCCACCCAGGACCCGTAGAAGCGCAGCATTGCGCGAGACGGCCGTCGTCCAGTGCGGCTCCACTGAGAGCTCTCCTGCTTTGTATGTATAATCCACAATAAAAGGACATATATCGGGACGGTGAGTGCCTTGCATCTCTTGCTTTTTGGATGTGGACATTTTCTAATTATTCATTCGGCTTGGCACCCATGACTCCCAGGAGTCAGAGGTAATTCATTATCCTGGAGATGTGCAGCTGTGCCAGTCATTTGTGCCCTCTCACGGCATTCATTCAGTAGATTTGGTTTCCAGTACCAACTCTATGCTGATGACACCCAGTTTTACACTTCTACTCCTGACCTCAGGCCTGCATTATTACAAAACAATAGTGATTGTCTTACCACTGTCTCCAACATCATGTCCTCCCTTTATCTGAAATTGAACCCATAAAAACTGAACTTTTTGTGCTTCCTCCCTCCACTAACCTACCTATTCCTTACATTGCCCTCTCCGTGTGTGGTTCGACCATTACTCCACAGCTACATGCCCCTGGCTTGGGGTCATAGTTGATTCAGATATTTCATTCATCCCCCACAACCGATCACTGGCTCACTCTTGTCATCTACATCTCAAAAACATTTCTAGAATTCGACCTTTTATTACTTTCGACTCTGCAAAAACTCTTACTGTAGCTCTTATTCATTCTTGTCTGGACTATTGTAACCCTCTACTAATCAGTCTTCCTCTTACTAAACTCCCCCTCTTCATTATGACTTGAATGCTGTAGCCAGGATCATATTTCTTAGTATTGGCGGAACGCAGCAAATAAAAAATAATAAGTTGCTTTCGCAACCCGGGGTCCACCATGTGGTGATGGAGTGACCGCAGCTAGCACAATGGCAGAGCAAGGCTGCGAGCCAAAGCTACAAGCGCACTGAGTTGAAAGTCACTCAGTGAACTGAAACTAAGTAAAAAGCTCTGTTAATCCATAGAGTAGCAATATAGCAGAGCTCTACAGTCATGGCCAAAAGTTTTGAGAATGACACAAATATTAATTTTTACAAAGTCTACTGCTTCACTTTTTGTAATGGCAATTTGTATATACTCCAGAATGTTATAAAGAGTGATCAGCTTAACAGCAATTACTTGCAAAGTCAATATTTGGCTAGAAAATGAACTTTATCCCCCAAAACACATTTCAACATCATTGCAGCCCTGCCTTAAAAGGACCAGCTAACCTCTTTTCAGTGATTGCTCCATTAACACAGGTGTGGGTGTTGATGAGTACATGGCTGGAGATCAATCTGTCATGATTAAGTAAGAATGACACCACTGGACACTTTAAAAGGAGGCTGGTGCTTGGCATCATTGTTTCTCTTCTGTTAACCATGGTTATCTCTAAAGAAACACGTGCAGTCATCATTGCAACACACAAAAATGGCCTAACAGGGAAGAGTATCGCAGCTAGAAAGATTGCACCTCAGTCAACAATCTATCGCATCATCAAGAACTTCAAGGAGAGAGAAAAAAAAAAAAAAAAAAAAACCAGCGAGAAGGTTGCAGTCTAAAAGATAACCTTTAATCCATTAGGTTAAAACATAAGTGGCATAGGATTGTCGGGCATAGGAAAAAACACTTCAAAAACAGATGACGCGTTTCGACTTAGCAGTCTTCATCAAGATCTTGATGAAGACTGCTAAGTCGAAACGCGTCATCTGTTTTTGAAGTGTTTTTTCCTATGCCCGACAATCCTGTGCCACTTATGTTTTAACCTAATGGATTAAAGATTATCTTTTAGACTGCAACCTTCTCGCTGGTTTTTTTTTTTTTCTCTTCCCAAGTACGTTTGCTTCATGGAACCGTGCTGAGCACCAGCTGTCTAATGAAGATTTCACAGAAGGGTGAGCTGACTATATATTTTTTGTTTCCCATTCAAGGAGAGAGGTTCCATTGTTGCCAAAAAGGCTCCAGGGCGCCCAAGAAAGACCAGCAAGAGCCAGGACCATCTCTTAAAAGTGTTTCAACTGTGGGATTGGGCTACCAGCAGTGCAGAGCTTGCTCAGGAATGGCAGCAGGCAGGTGTGAGTGCATCTGCATGCACTGTGAGGCGGAGACTCTTGGAGCAAGGCCTGGTCTCAAGGAGGGCAGCAAAGAAGCCACTTCTCTCCAGAAAAAACATCATGGACAGACTGATATTCTGCAAAAGGTACAGTGTTATGTTTTGGTAGCTGAGGAGAGCAGGCAAAAACGGCAATACACCAGAGAGATTGGAATCTATTGGATTGCAGTACCCTGACTAACCACCACAACTAAAGGCAGCCATGGAGCGTTCCTACGTTGGTCCTAGACGCCTGTCACAGCCTGAGAGGTTAACTACACCTAAAGATAGAAAGAGGAAAGCTATTTGCCCCGGAGCAGATCCCCAAAGAACATAGGAAGCCCCCAAACATGTAATGGCAGTTAGACAAGAGGAAATACAGACACAGACAGAAAATAGTATGAGCAAACGTTGGGGCCCAATCTTCCTAGAAAGAAAAGGATAGGAAGGACACTTACTGCAATCCAAAAAACCCTAAAAAAATACCAACTCACTAATTGCAAAAACACCTGAGATCACACGACCTCTACCACCTAAATTAGTTCTCTGGTGTAACAAAACTAAGCAGCAGCCACTGAAAAAACTGGAAAAGGCAAATGAACAAATAACAGTGGCTCAGATAAACTGAGAGGAGCACAAGCCCCCGGAGGGGACCTGGCTGACCTCCACAGAAGTGCAGGACAAAATGCAAAAAGCAAGCACAAAAATAAAAGCAGAAAATATCTTATCTGTTAGCAGAAGATGCAGGCAAGACACAGCAAGCTTCCAAGTGAACCAGGAACAAAGTTGAGACAAGAACAATTGATCACAGGCAACACTGATGGGAGGGAACCTCCCTTATATAAGACCAGTCTGTAAGACCTGATTGCCAATCTTCACAATCTTCATTGAATAGTTCAGTACTGTTTGTAACCACCAGAGGGAGCTTCTGCTCAGAATTCATTTCTAACACATTCACAACAGTACCCCCCCTTGAGGAGGGGTCACCGAACCCTCATTTGGGCAACCGGGTCGGTCAGTATGAGCTCTGTGATACGCACGGATCAGTCTCCTAGCATGGATGTCCGAAGCAAACACCCAAGAATTGTCCTCCTGACCATAACCTCTCCACTTAACCAAATACTGGAGTTTCCGTCTAGAAAAACGAGAATCCAATATTTTCTCAACCACATACTCCAGATTGCCCTCAACCAAAACAGGGTCAGGAGGCGCAGCCATAGGAACCACTGGCTCGACAAACCTCTTCAATAAGGACTTGTGGAACACGTTATGGATCTTAAATGTCCATGGAAGAAGTAAACAAAAGGAAACAGGATTAAGAATCTCCATGATCTTATAAGGTCCAATGAACCTAGGCTTAAACTTAGGAGATGCAACTCTCATAGGGATATTTCTTGAGGACAACCAGACCAAGTCCCCCACTTTAAACTGAGGACCATCAGTCCTATGCCGGTTGGCAAACCGCTGGGCCTTCTCCTGAGAGAGGGACAACCTCTCCACTACCTGGTCCCAAATCTGCTGCATACGCTCCACAACAGAGTCAACACCTGGACAGACAGAAGCCTCCGTCTGTCCCGAAGAAAATCGAGGGTGAAACCCAAAATTGCAGAAAAATGGAGACATCAAAGTGGCAGAGCTTGCCCTATAATTAAGAGCAAACTCAGCCAAAGGCAAAAAAGAGAACCAGTCATCTTGATCAGCAGACACAAAGCATCTCAGATAAGTCATCAATGTCTGGTTTGTTCTCTCAGTTTGTCCATTGGTCTGAGGATGAAAAGCAGAGGAGAAAGACAATTGAACACCAAGTTTAGAACAAAAAGTCCTCCAAAATCTGGAAACAATCTGGACTCCTCTGTCAGACACAATGTTCTCAGGAATGTCGTGTAACCGAACCACGTGCTGAAGGAACAAAGGCACCAATTCGGAGAAGGAAGGCAACTTAGGTAATTGTTGTGAATGTGTTAGAAATGAATTCTGAGCAGAAGCTCCCTCTGGTGGTTACAAACAGTACTGAACTATTCAATGAAGATTGTGAAGATTGGCAATCAGGTGTTACAGACTGGTCTTATATAAGGGAGGTTCCCTCCCATCAGGGTTGCCGGTGATCAATTGTTCTTGTCTCAACTTTGTTCCTGGTTCTCTTGGAAGCTTGCTGTGTCTTGCCTGCAGAGAAGACACAGATAAGATATTTTCTGCTTTTATTTTTGTGCTTGCTTTTTGCATTTTGTCCTGCACTTCTGTGGAGGTCAGCCAGGTCCCCTCCGGGGGCTTGTGCTCCTCTCAGTTTATCTGAGCCACTGTTGTTTGTTCATTTGCCTTTTCCAGTTTTTTCAGTGGCTGCTGCTTAGTTTTGTTACACCAGAGAACTAATTTAGGTGGTAGAGGTCGTGTGATCTCAGGTGTTTTTGCAATTAGTGAGTTGGTATTTTTTTAGGGTTTTTTGGATTGCAGTAAGTGTCCTTCCAATCCTTTTCTTTCTAGGAAGATTGGGCCCCAACGTTTGATCATACTATTTTCTGTCTGTGTCTGTATTTCCTCTTGTCTACCCGCCATTACATGTTTGGGGGCTTCCTATGTTCTTTGGGGATCTGCTCCGGGCAGATAGTTTTCCTCTATCTATCTTTAGGTGTAGTTAGCTTCTCAGGCTGTGACGAGGTGTCTAGGACCAACGTAGGTACGCTCCATGGCTGCCTTTAGTTGTGGTGGTTAGTCAGGGTACTGCAATCCAGTAGATTCCAACCTCTCTGGTGTATTGCCTTTTTTGCCTGCTCTCCTCAGCTACCAAATCATAACAGTATCACCGGCCTAACTGAAAATTATATGGTACTCACAGAAGGGAAAGATAGTGTAAAAAAAAAAAAAGTTGTCAGAGATATATACTTTTTTATTCTTCCCTCTTTTTCTCTGGGTGCTGAGAATTTTTTTTTTCTCTCAATGGAGTTTGCACAGTTGTCTGGCCATGTGGATCAGCTTGCCACTGAAGTTCGGAATATTGCTACCTATCTTGCAGGGTTGCCGGTTGTGGAACCTAGGATCCCCATGCCAGATTTGTTTTTAGGAGATCGAGCTAAATTTCTGAATTTCAAAAATAACTGTAAGTTGTTTTTTTGCCTTAAAACCTAAGTCCTCAGGGAACGCAGCACAGCAGGTTCAAATTGTCATCTCTCTCCTGCGCAGCGAACCTCAGGATTGGGCTTTTTCCCTGACACCTGGGGATCCTGTTTTGAGTAATGTTGATGTATTTTTTCTGGCTCTGGGGTTATTGTACGATGAACCTAATGTCACTGATCAAGCTGAAAAAGCCTTGTTGGCATTAAATCAGGGGCTTGAGGACGCTGAGTTGTACTGTCAGAGATTCCGAAGGTGGCAGTCCTGACCAAATGGAATGATGATGCTTTAGCAGCCCTTTTTCGGAAGGGTCTGTCAGAGAATGTAAAAGATGTTATGGTGGGTTTCCCTGCTCCCTCTGGTCTCAATGATTCTATGTCATTGGCGATTCAAATTGACAGACGTTTGCGTGAGCGTAGAGGTATGCATGGGATTGTGTTGCCTTGTGAACCAGCTTCTGAACCCATGCAGTGTGATAGAGTGGCTTCTGGGGCACAGCGTCATGAGTTTCGAAAATGTAATGGGTTATGTTTCTACTGTGGTGACGCCTCTCATGCTATTTCAGTCTGCCCTAAGCGGGAAGACGTTTTGCACGCTCAGTTGTCTTGGGTAGTGTTCAGACTAAATTTCTGTTGACTGTTACCCTGATTTGCTCCCTGTCCACATTTTCTGCTCAGGCTTTTGTTGATTCGGGAGCAGCTATTAACCTGATGGATTTTGATTTTGCTAAACGTTGTGGGTTTCCCTTGATACCCCTACGGAAGTCTATTCCCCTACTGGGGATTGATTCTACCCCTTTGGCTGAGAATAAACCCCAGTTCTCTACTCAGGTGATAATGAGGGTTGAACCTGATCATCAGAAGAGTTGCAAATTTTTGGTGCTGTATAATCTGCATGACATTATTGTACTAGGTTTCCTGTTGTGAATAGGCTGGAAATGAGTTCTGAGCGGAAGCTCACTCTGGTGGTTACAAACGGTACTGGACTGTCCAGTGAAGATTGTGAGGATTGGGAATCAGGTGTTACTGACTGGTCTTATATAAGGGAGTCACCTTCCCATCAGGGTTGCCGGTGATCAATTGTTCTGGTCTCAATCCTTGATTCCTGTTTCCTTGGTAGCCTGCTGTGTCGTGTCTGAATCTCCTGCTAACAGATAAGACATTTTCTTCTTTTTGTTTTTGTGCTTGATTTTTGCATTTTGTCCTGCACTTCTGTGGGGGCCTTCAGGGTCCCTTCTGGGGGCTTTTGCCCTCTCAGTTCAGTTCAGCCACTGATGTTTGTACATTTGCTTTTTCCAGTTTTTTTCAGTGGCTGCTGTTTTGTTTTTGGTTACACCAGAGAACTAATTTAGGTGGTAGAGGTCGTGTGATCTCAGGCGTTTTTGAAATTAGTAGAGTTGGTGCTTTTCAGGGTTTTTTGGGATTGCAGTAAGTGCCCTTCCTATCCTTTTCTATTTAGTAAGTTTGGGCCCCAACGTTTGCTCATACTATTTTCTGTCTGTGTCAGTATTTCTTCTTGTCTAACCGCCATTACATGTTTGGGGGCTTTCTATGTTCTTTGGGGATCTGCTCCGGGGCAGATAACTTTCCTCTTTCTATCTTTAGGTGTAGTTAGTTTCTCAGGCTGTGACGAGGCGTCTAGGACCAACGTAGGAACGCTCCACGGCTACCTCTAGTTGTGGTGGTTAGTCAGGGTACTGCAATCTCATAGTTTCCAACTGCTCTGGTGTATTTCCTTTTTTGCCTGCTCTCCTCAGCTACCAAATCATAACAGTTTCCCTTGGTTACAGTCTCATAATCCTGTTTTGGATTGGAAATCTGTGTCTGTAACCAGTTGGGGCTGCCAATGTGTTAATGCCAACACTCCTGTTTTTTCTGCCTCTCCCCAGGCTCAGGATGTTCCTGACTTGTTGACTGATTTTTCTGATGTGTTTAGCGAAAGTAAATCTGCATCCTTGCCCCCCCCATAGGAGCTATGACTGCGCTATTGAATTAGTGCCTGGTAGTAAATTCCCTAAAGGTCGCCTTTTTAACTTGTCTGTACCTGAACATGACGCTATGCGGTCTTATATCAAGGAGTCATTGGAGAAGGGTCATATCAGACCATCCTCTTCACCCTTGGGTGCCGGTTTTTTCTTTGTGGCCAAAAAGGATGGTTCATTAAGGCCGTGTATTGATTATCGTCTCTTGAACAATATCACTGTGAAATATCAATATCCGTTACACTTGATTTCTGACCTGTTTTCCAGGGTGAAAAGTGCTACTTGGTTTACCAAGCTTGACCTCAGGGGGGCGTATAACCTTATTCGCATTAAGCACGGGGATGAATGGAAGACGGCATTTAATACCCCAGAGGGGCATTTTGAGTACCTAGTGATGACCTTTGGCTCACTAATGCTCCTTCCGTCTTCCAGTCCTTCATGAATGACATTTTCAGGGATTTTGTGGATAAATTTCTGATTGTTTATTTGGATGATATCTTGATTTTTTCCAATGACTGGGACTCTCATGTGAAACATGTTCGGACTGTGTTCCAGATTTTGAGAGAGAATGCTCTGTATGTGAAGGGATCAAAGTGTCTTTTTGGCGTACAGAGGATCTCATTTCTGGGACTCATTTTGTCCCCATCTGTTATTGAAATGGACCCGGTCAAGGTTCAGGCCATCTGTGATTGGGTCCAACCTACTTCATTAAAGGCTCTAAGAGATTCTTGGGTTTTGCCAATTTTTATCGTAAATTTATTGGTAATTTTTCTGTTATTGTTAAACCATTGACTGATTTGACCAAGAAGGGTTCTGATGTGGTGAATTGGCCTCCTGAGGCAGTCTCTGCGTTTCAGGAACTTAAGCAGAGATTCACTTCTGCTCCTGTTCTACGGCAGCCTGATGTTTCTCTGCCATTTCAGGTGGAGGTTGATGCCTCTGAAATTGGGGCAGGTGCCGTTTTGTCCCAAGGAGATCCAGAGACCTCTAAAAGTAACCCTTGTGCCTTTTTCTCTCGAAAATTTTCTCCAACTGAACGTAATTATGACGTGGGTAATCGGGAGTTATTGGCCATGAAGTAGGCTTTTGAAGAGTGGAGACATTGGCTGGATGGAGCCAAACATCAGGTGGTGGTCCTCCCCGGACCATAAGAATCTGGTTTATCTGGAATCAGCCAAGTGACTTAATCCTAGACAGGCCAGGTGGGCCTTGTTTTTCACACGTTTTAATTTTGTGGTTTCCTTTCTTCCTGGCACTAAGAATGTTAAAGCGGATGCCCTCTCTAGGAGTTTCCTTGCGGACTCTCCTGAGTTATCTGATCCTGCTGTTATTTTGAAAGAGGGTGTAGTTCTTTCCGCCATCTCGCCCAATTTGAGACTGGCTCTGGAAGGGTGTCAGGAGGATAAACCCGAGCGCTGCCCTATTGGGAAATTATTTGTCCCAGACCGGTGGAAAAAGAGTGTGATGTCTGAGATTCATTGTTCCGCGTTGGCCGGTTATCCCGGAATTTTTGGTACCAGAGACTTGGTTAGTCGGTCCTTTTGGTGGCCTACTTTGTCTCGTGACGTCAAGGAATTTGTGCAGTCCTGCGGGACTTGCTCTCGCTCCAAGCCTTGCTCTCGCTCTAGTGGTTTGTTGATGCCATTGCCTGTGCCCAAGAGACCATGGACCCATATCTCTATGGATTTTATTTCCGACCTCCCTGTTTCTCAGAGAATGACCGTTATCTGGGTGATTTGTGATAGGTTTTCCAAAATGATACATCTTGTGCCATTACCTAAGTTGCCTTCCTCCTCCGAATTGGTGCCTTTGTTCCTTCAGCACGTGGTTCGGTTACACGGCATTCCTGAGAACATTGTGTCTGACAGAGGAGTCCAGTTTGTTTCCAGATTTTGGAGGACTTTTTGTTCTAAACTTGGTGTTCAATTGTCTTTCTCCTCGGCTTTTCATTCTCAGACCAATGGACAAACTGAGAGAACAAACCAGACATTGGAGACTTATCTGAGATGCTTTGTGTCTGCTGATCAGGATGACTGGGTCTCTTTTTTGCCTTTGGCTGAGTTTGCTCTTAATTATAGGGCAAGCTCTGCCACTTTGATGTCTCCATTTTTCTGCAATTTTGGGTTTCACCCTCGATTTTCTTCATGACAGACGGAGGCTTCTGTCTGTCCAGGTGTTGACTCTGTTGTGGAGCGTATGCAGCAGATTTGGGACCAGGTAGTGGAGAGGTTGTCCCTCTCTCAGGAGAGGGCCCAGCGGTTTGCCAACCGGCATAGGACTGATGGTCCTCGGTTTGAAGTGGGGGACTTGGTCTGGTTGTCCTCAAGAAATATCCCTATGAGAGTTGCATCTCCTAAGTTTAAGCCTAGGTTCATTGGACCTTATAAGATCATGGAGATTCTTAATCCTGTTTCCTTTCGTTTACTTCTTCCAGGGACATTTAAGATCCATAACGTGTTCCACAAGTTCCTATTGAAGAGGTTTGTCGAGCCAGTGGTTCCTATGGCTGCGCCTCCTGACCCTGTTTTGGTTGAGGGCAATCTGGAGTATGTGGTTGAGAAAATATTGGATTCTCGTTTTTCTAGACGGAAACTCCAGTATTTGGTTAAGTGGAGAGGTTATGGTCAGGAGGACAATTCTTGGGTGTTTGCTTCGGACATCCATGCTAGGAGACTGAACCGTGCGTATCACAGAGCTCATCCTGACTGACCTGGTTGCCCAAATGAGGGTTCGGTGACCCCTCCTCAAGGGGGGGGGTACTGTTGTAAATGTGTTAGAAATGAATTCTGAGCTGAAGCTCCCTCTTGTGGTTACAAACAGTACCGAACTATTCAATGAAGATTGTGAAGATTGGCAATCAGGTGTTACAGACTGGTCTTATAAAAGGGAGGTTCCCTCCCATCAGGGTTGCCGGTGATCAATTGTTCTTGTCTCAACTTTGTTCCTGGTTCTCTTGGAAGCTTGCTGTGTCTTGCCTGCATCTTCTGCTAACAGATAAGATATTTTCTGCTTTTATTTTTGTGCTTGCTTTTTGCGTTTTGTCCTGCACTTCTGTGGAGGTCAGCCAGGTCCCCTCCGGGGGCTTGTGCTCCTCTCAGTTTATCTGAGCCACTGTTGTTTGTTCATTTGCCTTTTCCAGTTTTTTCAGTGGCTGCTGCTTAGTTTTGTTACACCAGAGAACTAATTTAGGTGGTAGAGGTCGTGTGATCTCAGGTGTTTTTGCAATTAGTGAGTTGGTATTTTTTTAAGGTTTTTTGGATTGCAGTAAGTGTCCTTCCTATCCTTTTCTTTCTAGGAAGATTGGGCCCCAACGTTTGCTCATACTATTTTCTGTCTGTGACTGTATTTCCTCTTGTCTAACCGCCATTACATGTTTGGGGGCTTCCTATGTTCTTTGGGGATCTGCTCCGGGTCAGATAGTTTTCCTCTTTCTATCGTTAGGTGTAGTTAGCTTCTCAGGCTGTGACGAGGCGTCTAGGACCAACGTAGGTACGCTCCACGGCTGCCTTTAGTTGTGGTGGTTAGTCAGGGTACTGCAATCCAGTAGATTCTAACCTCTCTGGTGTATTGCCTTTTTTGCCTGCTCTCCTCAGCTACCAAATCATAACAGGTAATGGCACAAGATGTATCATCTTGGAAAGCCTATCACAAATCACCCAGATAACGGTCATTCTCTGAGAAACAGGGAAGTCGGAAATAAAATCCATAGAGATATGGGTCCATGGTCTCTTGGGCACAGGCAATGGAATCAACAAACCACTAGAGCGAGAGCAAGGCTTGGAGCGAGAGCAAGTCCCACAGGACTGCACAAACTCCCTGACGTCACGAGACAAAGTAGGCCACCAAAAGGACTGACTCACCAAGTCTCTGTTACCAAAAATTCCGGGATGACGGGCCAACGCGGAACAATGAATCTCAGACATCATACTCTTCTTCCACTGGTCTGGGACAAACAATTTCCCAATAGGGCAGCACTTGGGTTTATCCTCCTGACACCCTTCCAGAGTCACATCAGTAATAAGAACAGCATCCAATCCGGGTGAAATAACAAGACAATCCTTTATTCTGCCATACAGATACAACGTTTCGGCCCACTTGTGGCCTTTGTCAAGTATAATACAGTGAACATAATGGCGTCCTTAAATGGTGTGGAGAAGCCAATCACCAACCAGGTACCGCCCCTTAATCAAATAGCCATACAAAGCATAGATAGTGAATACATGACAAAAAATAATTACATACAATTTAAAACAGCGATCACCTAACAGCACATATATATATATTGTGACTAACAACAAAATTACCTATACGAGATGTAAAATTTCACAACAGCTCCCTGTTGTAAACAAAGTGTCCTATAGTGTCCACCAATAGATGACTAGTTGGTATAGCTCCATACCGTGTAAAAACCAATCACCTTCATTCTTAGTGATCAGGTCATTTATACCAATGAAAGTTCAAGTCAGCCCCTGGCGTCAGAAACTTACCCTATCCGTGCAGGTATTTCATAGCTGGACTAGCCATATCAGACCGCCTCTTTAGGGAAATAAACAATAGCACGTGTGAGAGCTATTACCACATCCTCTCACTAAAGCGTCCTGCAGCGTCTGACATCATATCATGTGACTCTTCCATGCCACACCCCCAGCACATGCGCTCTTGTATCCACCTCAGATCATGGCAACAGACAAGACTCAATCGCGTCATTACCAGCCATGTGTGGTCCCGCAGTGTTTCCACCATCTCTAAGCAACCACCATACCAGCGCTCCTGTAGAGGTGTTTACCTAGCCAGTCATATAATCAGGAGAGACAATAAAACCTTATCTGCACGCATTGTCAAGTCCTTATTCTCCTCACTAAGAAAAAAATCATGATATGATGTCAGACGCTGCAGGACGCTTTAGTGAGAGGATGTGCTAATAGCTCTCACACGTGCTATTGTTTATTTCCCTAAAGAGGCGGTCTGATATGGCTAGTCCAGCTATGAGATACCTGCACGGATAGGGTAAGTTTCTGACGCCAGGGGCTGACTTGAACTTTCATTGGTATAAATGACCTGATCACTAAAGGTACTGCCACACTAAACAATCCCGCTAGCGATCACGATAACGACGCATACTAATGCGATCGCTAGCGGGATTGTTTCTATATCGCTAAATGCGGCCACATTTAGCGATATAGTTAACGACGCTATCGCCGTTAGCGATCTTCTTAACGACTTTAGCGGTACAAAAGTACCGCTAAATCGCTAAGAAAAGGTGCCACACAGCGATTAGATACTCACCCAGCGGGAGCGCCAGCGATGAAATAGGGTCCGGAACGATTCCAGCGACGAGCGAGATCACAGCAGGAAGCTCGTCGCTGGAAGCTGCCGCACTGAACAATATCGCTAACGGGATCGCTAAATAGTGACGTTTTTTAGCGATCTCGTTAGCGATATTGTTTAGTGTGGCATACCCTTTAGAATGAAGGTAATTGGTTTTTACACGGTATGGAGCTATACCAACTAATCATCTATTGGTGGACACTATAGGACACTTTGTTTACAACAGGGAGCTGTTGTGAAATTTTACATCTCGTATAGGTAATTTTGTTGTTAGTCACAATATATATACATATATATATATGTGCTGTTAGGTGATCGCTGTTTTAAATTGTATGTAATTATTTTTTGTCATGTATTCACTATCTATGCTTTGTATGGCTATTTGATTAAGGGGCGGTACCTGGTTGGTGATTGGCTTCTCCACACCATTTAAGGACGCCATTATGTTCACTGTATTATACTTGACAAAGGCCACAAGTGGGCCGAAACATTGTATCTGTATGGCAGAATAAAGGATTGTCTTGTTATTTTACCCGGATTGGATGCTGTTCTTATTACTGATGTGGACTTTTCTGTTCAATTGGATCCTTGAACTCTGAACGTGCATCCCACACACTCCTGTGTGCTGTCAGCTGCTGCTTTTTTTGGTGGATTGTGTGGATCCTGGCAGACGTGCACCAGTGATGGAAACTATGGAATCAAGTGAGTCAGAGGTGGGTGAACTGGCTGCTGCCACTATTTTTTCATACACTGATGAAGATGCCAGAAGGATTTTATCTGAGGCTCAAATGGATATGTCATTTTTGAATAAACCGACTGTGGAGATGTTGAGGAAGCGCTATGAAAGTGATAAGAGAAAGCTAATCTCATATGAACTACATGCCATGACCTTATGTGAGTACCACAGGGTACACAGGATCCCACGTGGTCTGAGGCCGCATTTGCGCCCTACACTATTGGCGGATAATATGCAGTTCTGTAGCAGATTTGAGTCGATCACTAATAAGTATGCTTTTGACTTAATGCTCTTAAATATTGAGTTTCTCAATACAGAGATTGGCACACTAAAGAAGAAGCTCATGGAACAGGACAAACAGTTGACAACTTCGATGACGGCCCAGGAATATGATGCCTTTAAGTTACAACTAGAAGACAAAATGGTGAAATTTCGCTGTGATATTGAGAAGACTAAGAGAACAAAATGGTTCCGAGATACTGAGGACTATATGTCTGGCCGGGTATTTTCTTGGCAGGGGGGTACCCAGATGTCCTCCTATTCAAGGACTGATCGGTTTGTACACCCTCGTAGGAGGAAAAGATCGCAGAAGAAGGATCAGAGGAAATTTGGCTTTACTACAGCTGAATCTGATTCCACTGATGATTCCAATCTTGGTGTGCCCTCTTCTTCCCATTTTTTAGGCAAACAGAAGGTGGACAAAACCGCAGTAAAAGGAAGCCACGTAGGGGTGGCAGAAAGCATAAGCGACAGAGGGACAGTCGCCCAGATGCCAGGAATGACACGCAGTCTCCCTATGAGGACACGGAATATGGAAGGGAGGAAGAAATAGATAAGAGGGACATTGTGGTAAATATGTCATCATATATATTGTCTGATACAGATTATGATATACTTTCTAAGGGTCTATCATTTTGCCCAACCAATTCTCCGGATTGGTTTGGGATTGAGTGTGATCTGTTTGCATTCTTTAGAAGATTAAGGTTGTCTACTTATTTCTGTGATAAAGGTGGTGTATCTCAAACTACCTTAAGTAATAATTCTAATGGCTTCTCCTTACAAGAGCTTGGTTTATTCAACAAGAGTAATTTCCAAACCTCCATCTAGGAATAATTTTGTAGAAGCCTATATTCAATTGGTGGAAAAAGATGTAGCCAAACTCAGACGTGATAACTCTTATTATAAGAGAAGCAATGTGACTCTTAATGAGAGAATGGCTTTAGATGTGTTGTCCAAAAACACCAATATCACTATCAGGGCGGCGGACAAAGGTGGCGCCCTGGTAGTGATGGACACCTGTAAATATAAAGCTGAAATTTACAATCAATTGTCTGATACAGCGGTTTATGTTAAATTATCTAGTGACCCTACATCGAGATTCTTGGGAGAATTAAGACTCCTTATTGAGGAGGCGCTGATTAATGGACTCATTGATCAAAAATTGTCTGATTTTCTGATAGTGGAGGCCCCGGTGACCCCTATTTTGTATACCCTGCCGAAAATTCACAAGGACCTTTTGAACCCTCCCGGGCGCCCTATTGTGTCCGGGAGGGGTTCTTTGTGTAATAAAGTTTCTATTTTTCTGGATAGGGTTTTACGTCGATTCGCTATGGCGGCTAGATCATACATTATGGATACCAATGATTTTTTGAGCAAAATCGAAGGATTGACAGTGACATCAGATACTATACTGATCTCTTTTGATGTAGTTTCTTTGTACACTAATATTGAACAGGAGAGAGGTTTGGAGGCAGTTGATGTGGCGCTATCGGGCTCTGACATGGCGACAGAAAGTGCACAGCTGGTCCTGGCACTGTTGGAGTTCATCCTCAGAAGGAATTTTTTTCTTTTTGGGGATGATTACTTCCTGCAGTTGCGTGGTACCGCCATGGGGTCCAATGTGGCGCCCACCTATGCCAACATCTACATGGCGGTATTTGAGGATCAGCATGTGTACAATTCCATCTACTGGCGCCATGTCAGGGCCTGGTGGCGTTACATTGACGACATCTTTTGTATTTGGGAGGGTAAGCTTGATGATTTACTTGCTTTCCATGACTATCTGAATGGGATATTTCCAGAGCTTAAGTTTACAATTACACATTCCTGTGAACAAATTCAATTTCTTGATACTTTGGTCTATAAGAAAAATGGGTCATTGTGTACTGATTTATTCATTAAAGAAACTGACAGGAACAGTCTTTTAGTGTTTGATAGCAACCATCCGAGGAAAATGGTGGAATCTTTGCCTTGGAGCCAGATGTTGCGAGTACGACGCATTGTAAAAGATCAGGATACATTGGATATAAGACTTAGTCAAATGTGTGATAAATTTATCAATAGGGGATATCCCATGAAAGATATTCTACAATATAAGGATAAGGCTTTAAAATTGACTTCGGATGATATCAGACAAAAAAGTAATGGGATTACTCCGAAACGGGTGCCTTTTGTTTCTACCTATAGCCCAATTAGTGGCAAGATAGGGGGATCCTGAACAAACATTGGGGTTTATTACATAGGGGTTTACCACAAATCACAGAATTTGCACAAAGACCTCCATTATCATATAGACGTGGACAAAATCTAAAAGACAAATTAGTTAAGACTGACATAGGCCCAGTGAAGATTCTGAGACAATTGACGTTAGGCCCACCTAAAATGGGCAACTTTCCGTGTTTGAGTTGTGCTTGTTGTAACAACATGGTTAGGGGAGATAGCTTTAATCATCCCCACACAGGTAAGCGTTTCCTAATCAAGGAGCGCTATACCTGTTCATCTAGTTTTGTCATTTACATACTCATGTGCCCATGTGGGTTGATGTATGTGGGCGAGACTACGATGGAAATCAGGGCACGTATCAGCAAGCACAAAAGCACTATAAGGACTAGGATGTTGGATTTGCCAGTGCCAAAACATTTTGTTGATTGTTGTCATTCCATTAACCAATTGAGGTTCAAGGTGATTGATGGGGTACCTCCATTACGACGTGGGGGCGATAGGAGTAAAATATTAAAGCAGAAAGAATTACGTTGGATCTATATGTTGGAGACGCTGCAACCAAAAGGCTTGAATTTGGAGTACAACTTAAACATTTGTACGAGATGAGATCGACACTGGTATCTTGATTAAGTGTACGTATTGGTTTTAGATTAGTGTTTAAGTGGAGATTGTTCTTATTTTATTTTTTATTTTTCATTTCTATTTTAGGTTGTGGGCGATCTGATGAATCTGGTGGTAGTGGTGATTCAACAGTTACTATTAGTATATATGTCACTGTGTTCTTCTTTGGTGTTTGTATGTATAAGTTCATTGTCCTCCTTTTGATGTGTTAATAAAACATAGGGGTTAATATACTTTGGAATTACTATTTTTTTTGGTATGGGTATGAATAGTACAAGTATATATCTAGATATCGGCAGGCTCATTGCCGCTTTAAAACCCCTTTTCCCCTAATAAGTTCTCTAAAAGGGTTAAATTCCCTTGTCTAGGGTGAGATTTTTTTCTTAGTGAGGAGAATAAGGACTTGACAATGCGTGCAGATAAGGTTTTATTGTCTCTCCTGATTATATGACTGGCTAGGTAAACACCTCTACAGGAGCGCTGGTATGGTGGTTGCTTAGAGATGGTGGAAACACTGCGGGACCACACATGGCTGGTAATGACGCGATTGAGTCTTGTCTGTTGCCATGATCTGAGGTGGATACAAGAGCGCATGTGCTGGGGGTGTGGCATGGAAGAGTCACATGATATGATGTCAGACGCTGCAGGACGCTTTAGTGAGAGGATGTGGTAATAGCTCTCACACGTGCTATTGTTTATTTCCCTAAAGAGGCGGTCTGATATGGCTAGTCCAGCTATGAAATACCTGCACGGATAGGGTAAGTTTCTGACGCCAGGGACTGACTTGAACTTTCATTGGTATAAATGACCTGATCACTAAGAATGAAGGTGATTGGTTTTTACACGGTATGGAGCTATACCAACTAGTCATCTATTGGTGGACACTATAGGACACTTTGTTTACAACAGGGAGCTGTTGTGAAATTTTACATCTCGTATAGGTAATTTTGTTGTTAGTCACAATATATATATATGTGCTGTTAGGTGATCGCTGTTTTAAATTGTATGTAATTATTTTTTGTCATGTATTCACTATCTATGCTTTGTATGGCTATTTGATTAAGGGGCGGTACCTGGTTGGTGATTGGCTTCTCCACACCTTTTAAGGACGCCATTATGTTCACTGTATTATACTTGACAAAGGCCACACGTGGGCCGAAACATTGTATCTGTATGGCAGAATAAAGGATTGTCTTGTTATTTTACCCGGATTGGATGCTGTTCTTATTACTGATGTGGACTTTTCTGTTCAATTGGATCCTTGAACTCTGAACGTGCATCCCACACACCCTGTGTGCTGTCAGCCGCTGCTTTTTTTGGTGGATTGTGTGGACCCTTCCAGAGCCAGTCTCAAATTGGGCGAGATGGCGGAAAGAACTACACCCTCTTTCAAAATAACAGCAGGATCAGATATCTCAGGAGAGTCCGCAAGGAAACTCCTCGAGAGGGCATCCGCCTTAACATTCTTAGTGCCAGGAAGAAAGGAAACCACAAAATTAAAATGTGTGAAAAACAAGGCCCACCTGGCCTGTCTAGGATTAAGTCGCTTGGCTGATTCCAGATAAACCAGATTCTTATGGTCCGTGAGGACCACCACCTGATGTTTGGTTCCCTCCAGCCAATGTCTCCACTCTTCAAAAGCCCACTTCATGGCCAATAACTCCCGATTACCCACGTCATAATTACGTTCAGTTGGAGAAAATTTTCGAGAGAAAAAAGCACAAGGGTTACTTTTAGAGGTCTCAGGATCTCTGTCATGTATAGTGTACAGTTCCTATAGCGTCTTGTGCTTGGGTGCGAGGAAAACACATGAGACATAGGTTGATATGAAATGACTTGTATTACTTCATACAAGCATGCAGAAAAGGTCACACAGTTTGCAGGAACAGAGGCAGGAGAACACAGCAGGCCAGAGTAACTTCAAGCTCTACAATAACTCTCCAAGCAGGTTCAGGATCTCTTCTCTGTACCGTAATTCCTCTGCAAACATGGATTCACCAGACAGCAGGTTTCCAAAGTCCAAAAGTGTTCCAAAGTTCCTCAGTAGGAAATAGCTGGAGTCCAAAATCCTAGGTTTCCAGGAGTCAGGTCACAGGCTGACTGAGGCTTGATTCAGGAGCACTGATTGTTCAGCTGAGGCTGCTTAAGAAGCAAGAGGGAGAGAATCAGGGCGGGAACATGAAAACTGGAAACTCCATATTAACTGAGGGCAAGAGCTGCAGAAAGACAGAAAGCAAAATGGCCGACGGAAAACTGAGTTTCAAGGAACATGTCAAAAGAGACAAAGAACCTTACATTACTCCCCCCTTAAGGACAACCTCCGGTTGACCTCAGACGAGGCTTGTCAGGGTACCTCTGATGAAACTGGCGGAGCAGGCGAGGAGCATTTACATTATTGACTGGTTCACATGAGTTGTCCTCCACTGGGTAGCCCTGCCATTTAATCAAATATTGCAACTGATTTCTGTACAACCTGGAATCTAGAATCCTTTCCACCATAAATTCTTCCTGACCATCGACCAGCACTGGGTCAGGGCAAGGAGAAGAGCGTCCAGGAAACGTATTGGGTGTTGCAGCCTTTAGTAGGGATACATGAAAGACAGGGTGGATTCTCATAGTTCTGGGCAGTTGAAGACGACAAGCAACAGCACTTATAATCTTACTGATCTTATAAGGTCCAATGTACTTATGTCCCAATTTAGACGATGGAATCTTTATTTTAAGATTTCTGGTTGACAGCCAGACCAAATCTTCTACCTTGAAAGCTGGTGCAGGTTTACGAAATTTATCTGCTGCTTTCTTGTACCTTTCCTGAGCCAATTCTAGATTTTCCTTTAGAAGATCCATATTATTTTGTAAAGAAGTGATTCTTTCAGCCACTGCCGGCAAGGGCGTATCTATGGGAAATCGAGGAAGAATGTTAGGATGATAACCTAGATTGGAGTAAAAAGGAGACTGCTTAGTGGAGGCGCTCTGAGAGTTATTATAAGAGAACTCAGCCAGTGGAAGTAGATCCACCCAATCATCTTGTAGGTGGCAGATAAAGCAGCGGAGATACTGCTCCAGGGTCTGATTGGTTCGTTTGTCTGTCCATTAGTCTGGGGATGAAAAGCAGAAGAAAGGTTTACTTTAATGTCCAATGCGGCACAGAAATTTTGCCAAAACCTTGAAGTGAATTGCACCCCTCGATCCGAAATGACCTCATCCGGTACTCCATGTAAGCGAAACACATTCTTAATCATCAAGTCTGATGTC
>JARQOD010000004.1:477395158-477445395 GCA_033576555.1 Oophaga sylvatica
GCAATACTCCGAACCTCAGTGGCAAGCTGATCCACATGACCAGACAGCTGTGCAAACTCCACTGAGAGAGAAAAAAAAAATCCTCCTCAGCACCCAGAGAAAAAGAGGGAAAAAATGCAACAAACAGAAAAAAAATCTCTGACAACTCTGACAACCTTTTTTCTTTCCACACTATTTTTCCCTTCTGTGAGTACCATGTAATTTTCAGTAGGGCCGGTGATACTGTTATGTTTTGGTAGCTGAGGAGAGCAGGCAAAAACGGCAATACACCAGAGAGGTTGGAATCTACTGGATTGCAGTACCCTGACTAACCACCACAACTAAAGGCAGCCGTAGAGCGTTCCTACGTTGGTCCTAGACGCCTCGTCACAGCCTGAGAGGTTAACTACACCTAAAGATAGAAAGAGGAAAGCTATCTGCCCCGGAGCAGATCTCCAAAGAACATAGGAAGTCCCCAAACATGTAATGGCGGTTAGACAAGAGGAAATACAGACACAGACAGAAAATAGTATGAGCAAACGTTGGGGCCCAATCTGCCTAGACAGAAAAGGATAGGAAGCATACTTATTGCAATCCAAAAAAACCCTAAAAAAAACAACGCTACTAATTGCAAAAACACCTGAGATCACACGACCTCTACCACCTAAATTAGTTCTCTGGTGTAACATAACTAAGCCGCAGCCACTGAAAAAACTGGAAAAGGCAAATGAACAAATAACAGTGGCTCAAGAGGAAATGAGTGGAGCCCAAGCCCCCCGGGGAGGGGAACCTGGCTAACTACACAGAAATGCAGAGAAATATGCAAATGGTAAGCACAAAAACAAAAAACAAAAAATATCTTATCTGAGAGCAGGAGAAGAGGCAAGACTCAGCAAGCTTCCAAGTGAACCAGGAAACAAAGTTGAGACAAGAACAATTGATCACCGGCAACCATGATGGGAGGGAATCTCCCTTATATCCAGCCAGTGTGTGATTCCTGATTGCCAATCCTCATTGAATGGTTCAGTACTGTTTGTAACCACCAGAGGGAGCTTCTGCTCAGAATTCATTTCTAAAACATTCACAACAGTACAGGCAGTGGACTGCTGAGGACTGGGGTAAAGTTATTTTCTCTGATGAATCCCCTTTTCGATTGTTTGGGACATCAGGAAAACGCCTCATTCGGAGAAGACAAGGTGAGCGCTACCACCAGTCTTGTCTCATGCCAACTGTTAAGCATCCTGAAACCATTCATGTGTGGGGTTGCTTCTCAGCCAAGGGAATCGGCTCTCTCACATTCTTGCCTAAAAACACAGCCATGAATAAAGAATGGTACCAGAATGTCCTCCAAGAGCAACTTCTCCCAACCCTCCAAGAGCAGTTTGGCGATCAACAATGCCTTTTCCAGCATGATGGAGCACTTTGCCATAAAGCAAAGGTGATAACTAAATGGCTCAGGGAACAAAACATAGAGATTTTGGGTCCATGGCCTGGAAACTCCCCAGATCTTAATCCCATTGAGAACTTGTGGTCAATCATCAAGAGACGGGTGGACAAACAAAAACCTAAAAATTCTGACAAAATGAAAGCATTGATTGTGCAAGAATGGACTGCTATCAGTCAGGATTTGGTCCAGAAGTTGATTGAGAGCATGCCAGGGTGAATTGCAGAGGTCCTGAAGAAGAAGGGTCAACACTGCAAATATTGACTTGCTGCATTAACTCATTCTAACTGTCAATATAAGCTTTTGTTACTCATATGTTTGCAATTATTATATTTCTGTCTGTGATAAAAACATCTGTCAAACACACATAAAAACCAGAGGGCAGCAGATCATGTGAAAATATAATATTTATGTCATTCTCAAAACTTTTGGCCATGACTGTAGAAGCAATACCCTGTTCGACTTCACATGCGTACAGCAAGCGATACGCTAGTGGGGTTCCTATTGCTTAACTCTCCCGGAAGTCTAGGCTGGTGTTTGTGCTCATTCCGTGACTCTGCTGCGCTAACTGCACACAGGTCGGGAAGCAGATACCAAGCCAAGCGGGAGTTCCCACCCTACACTGCCTGACAAAAAAACTAAGTCACACATGGACACACAGAGTGGTAGCGTATCCATTCGCACACAAACACAAATGATAGTAGCACACCGGCATGCGTTCCTGAGGACCTTTTATGCTCAAGGCTCATGTCCAGCCAGACAGGACCTTGCCTGTGGACCAATCAGAAGCTGCCAAATCACCAGAGCAGCTGAAATCCGAGCACCAAAGAGAAGGCGCCACATCACAGACATGCTCAGTAGGATGAAATCTGGACTTAGGCTGGAGAGCAGAACGTTGCACATGTAAACCTGTAATCACCATAGGCTTAGCTGGAGATCCAGCAGTAACTACACATGCAGCACGAGCCTGGGCAAGGCTCTGGGACCGGAGTCTGTGCTGAGCAGTCATCCCAGCGGCTGAGTCAGAATGGGAGACCACCGCACCAGACAAGGCTTGGGATCTAACCTGTGCAGCGGAAGAATCCCGACACCTAACAATATTCCTCACCAACCGCTACACAGACATCTCTATCCTGTGCCAGTCATCGCACTGGTTACCCATTCACTCCAGAGTTCAATATAAACTTATCAATCTCACCCATAAAGTGCTCCATAGTTCAGCACCACCCTACATCTACTCCCTCGTCTCACTCTACCACCCTTCCCATGCCCTCCATTATGTCAATGACAAAAGATTAACATCCTCAATAATCTGATCCTCACACTCCCATCTCCAAGACTTCTCGCATGCTGTGCAAATTCTTTGGAATGCACTACCCAGGAAATTTTGATTAATCCCCAATACCCACAGGTTTAAGTGTGTCCTAAAACACATTTCTTCTGACTGTTCTACCGCCTCAACATATTTATCTAACTATTCCTGCGTTGCCCATTCAAAATTTTCTTCAAAACCAGGTCTCTCGTATCATCTGTTCTTATACCCTTTATGCATTTAGTAGCCTTGTGTGTATGTACTTTTACACATACTGGTTGGTTACCGATTCATTCAACATTACATAAACACTCTATTTATTACATTAATGGCTGGACCGTACAATGAAAGCAATTCTTACCATCCACCTTTCGTGTCTCCCCTATCTCATCATAGATTGTAAGCTTGCTAGCAGGGTCCTCACTCCTCCAGGTTTCTAATGATTTATTTGTTATTGTTAAGCTCTAAAATGTAAAGTGCTGCGAAATATGTTGGCGCTATAGAAATAAAATATTATTATTATTATAATTATTACTAATAATGTGGGTCTGCTGGTAATACTGGAGCAAAGTGCAGTTTCCTTGCAAATTTGGACTGAAATTCTCTAAATAGAGTTGGGGATGTGGTCAAGATTAATCGTTTCTCGATACAATACCAACAGGCAGGCATCTGACTGACTTCAAATTTCTTCTGCAGCAGGACAACATTTTAGGACAACATTCCCAAATATTCAGCCAATGTCATTAAGAACTGTTTTCAGGGGAAAGAACAAGGAGTGCTGGAAGTGATGATATGACACACATAGTGCCCTTATCCCAACATCATCGAGTGGTGGCGCTCGGGTGGCATGACAGAACATATTAATTAGGAGATAAACTTTGCTTTGAAGGTGGAGATGGCACCAGTGGAGAATAAGCTCAGAGAATGAGCATTTTAGCAATAGAAAGAAGAATTGGCGAGGTGGCAGTGCTCTGCCCAGTTACTATATAAAGTGCAATATTTAGTAAAGATATGATCTGTCAATTTGTGGACTTCAATAAAGGTGGCAATATTTTCTAAATATTGCACTTGATATGATAACTGGACAGCACACTGTCACCTCACTGATTCTTCTGGGATTATGTGAAGAGATCAAAGGATTTGCACAAGTCTACATACACATGTAAAATAATGTCCTCCAAAGTGACCCATTTAAAATTGTTCCACTGAGTAACAGAGGTAAATCTTTCTTCTCTTAATTTTGCAACAAGTCTAGCTACAACCTTTTTTGTTTGTGCCTGCATCAGGACATTTAGGTGAATCCTTAAGCTGGCCGGTATGCAAATGTTATGATGTCATGCGGCAGGCAGCAATGCCAGGTACTGCTTAGGCTAATAACTGAAAGAAAACAGCAACTCATGCAGATGATGGTAGGGCAAGAATCGTGATTAAGCCTCAGTGTAATGCAGTGTAAAAATAATGGCTTACTAACACCTGTTTTTTAAGTGTACTTTAAGGTAGAATTTTGCTAAATAGCCCAGTGCCCCATGCTTAACCTCTTAACCCCCGGAGTTATTTTCATTTTTGCATTTTTGTTTTTTGCTCCCCTTCTTCCAAGAGCCATAACTTTTTTATTTTTTGGTCAATATGGCCATGTGAGAGCTTGTTTTTTGCAAGACAAGTTGTACTTTTGAATGATTCCATTGGTTTTAACATATTGTGTACTGGAAAATAGGAAAAAAATCCCAAGTGCTGTGAAATTGCAAAAAAAAGTCCAATCCCACAGTTGTTTTTTGTTTTTTTATTACCATATTCACTAAATGCTAAAACTGACCTGCCATTGTGATTCTCCAGGTCATTATGAGTTCATAGATATCAAACATGTCTAAGTTCTATTTTATCTACGTGGTGAAAAAAATTTCAAAATTTGTTAAAGAATAAAAATTGCGCCATTTTCTGATACACATAGAGTCTCCATTTTTCATGGTCTTTGATTGGGTGATGCCTTATTTTTTGCGCACTGAGCTACCGTTTTTAATGATACCATTCTGGTGCAGATATGATCTTTTGCTCATCTGTTAGTGCATTTTAATGCAATGTTGCTTCCAGCAAAAAAATGTAATTCTGGTGTTTTTACTTTTTTTCTCATTACGTCGTTTAGTGATCGGGTTAATTTTTTTTTTCTTGATAGTTCAGGCGATTATGAACGCGGCGATACCAAATATTTGTATGTTTGATTTTTTTTGTGTTTTTTTTGAATGGGGCAAAAGAGGGGTGATTTGAACTTTTATATATTTTTTATTTTTTAAATATTTTTTACATTTTTTTTTACTTTTGGTATGCTTTAATAGTCTCCATGGGAGACTAGAAGCTGCTATAATTCGATTGGCTCTGTTACATACAGGCGATGATCAGATCGTCTGTATGTAGCAGAATTGCACACTTGCCAAGAGCGCCAACCACCGGCATGATAATCGACAATGCAAGTCAATGGGTGCGAGAAATCATCGCACAGCACTTGCACCATGCGAGTGCTGTCCGATTTATACGCACCAGTCTCCTTTGAAAAGCCGGCAATTCATCCCCGGCTACTGTAAAATCACACTGACAGCTCACAAAACACTAGTCATTGTGACACATACATATATATATATTTATAGTTCATACACTTCTACATACAGTAATAGCCGCTAATTCAATTGCCGGTTTTTGTGAAATCACAGAAGCCGACATGAAATGATACATTGTTTACACAAAGTTAACCATGTCATTTCATGTATTTTGATATATGGTTTTAACTTACAATTACATAAGTGTATGTGCGCAAAATTTCAGACATGTAGGGGTTAATTAAAGGTGTAAATTTGTTGAAAAAAAATGTGTGAGCTCCCGCTGTATTTTCTCCACCAGACAGACAAAGCAAGCGAGTGGGGGCATATGATAATAGCCTAGAGAGGGTACATTTTTTTTGTACCCCCCTGGCTACAAACATCTGCCCCCAGACACCCCAGAAAGGGCAAATCTCTAATTAGATTAGCCCTTTCTGGCACTTTGCCCGTCTATTCCCATTGCCCTGTAGCGGTGGCGAATGGGTTAATAAGGGGTTAAAACCACCTTGCAATTGAAAGGTGACTTTTAGCCAGGTTAATAATTGAGAGCTGTCAATTAGACAACTATCAATTATTAATCCTATTGTATGAAAGAAAAATCAAACACACACACTTTAACCCCTTCACCCCCAAGGGTGGTTTGCACGTTAATGACCGGGCCAATTTTTACAATTCTGACCACTGTCTCTTTATGAGGTTATAACTCTGGAACGCTTCAACGGATCTTTGCGATTCTGAGAATGTTTTCTCGTGACATATTGTACTTCACGTTAGAAGTAAAATTTCTTCGATATACCTTGCGTTTATTTTTGAAAAAAACGCAAATATGGCGAAAATTTTGAAAATTTTGCAATTTTCAAACTTTGAATTTTTTTTCCCTTAAAACAGAGAGATATGTCACACAAAATAGTTAATAAATAACATTTCCCACATGTCTACTTTACATCAGCACAATTTTGGAACCAAATTTTTTTTTGTTAGGAAATTATAAGGGTTAAAAGTTGATCAGTGATTTCTCATTTTTACAACAAAATTTACAAAGCCAATTTTTTAGGGACCACCTCACATTTGAAGTCACTTTGAGGGGTCTATATGGCAGAAAATACCCAAAAGTGACACCATTCTAAAAACTGCACCCCTCAAGGTACTCAAAACCACATTCAAGAAGTTTAATAACCCTTCAGGTACTTCACAGGAGCTGAAGCAATGTGGAAGGAAAAAATTAATATTTAACTTTTTAGCCACAAAAATGATCTTTTACAAACGTTTTTTTATTTCACAAGGGTAAAAGAAGAAAATGGGCAGATAAAGTTGTTGTGCAATTTCTCCTGAGTACGCCAATACCCCATATGTGGGGGAAAACCACTGTTTGGGCACACGGCAGAGCTCGTAAGGGAAGGAGCGCCGTTTGACTTTTTCAAACTAAAATTGGCTGGAATTGAGATTAGATGCCATGTCCGTTTGGAGAGCCCCTGATATGCCTAAACAGTGGAAACCCCCCACAAGTGACACCATTTTGGAAACTAGACCCCCTAAGGAACTTATCTAGATCTGTTGTGAGCACTTTGAACCCCAAAGTGTTTCACAAAAGTTTATAATGCCTGGGTGTGAAAAAAAAAAAAAAAACAATTTTCCACAAAAATGATTTTTTAGTCCCAAATTTTTGATTTTTCCCAAGGAAATTGGACCCCAAAAGTTGTTTTCCAATTTGTCCTGAGTACGCTGATACCCCATATGTGGGGGGGGGGGAAACTGTTTGGGCGCACGGCAGGGCTTGGAAAGGAAGCAGTAACGTTTTGGAATGCAAACATTGATGGGGGTCATGTTCCATTTGTAGTGCCCCAGATGAGCCTAAATAGTGGAAACCCCCCACAAGTGACCCCATTTTGGAAGCTAGACCCCCTAAGGAACTTATCTAGATCTTTGGTGAGCACTTTGAACCCCCAAGTGCTTCACACAAGTTTATAATGCCCGAGCATGAAAATAAAAAATCCTATTTTTTTCCCACAAAAATTATCTCTTAGTCACTAATTTTTTATTTTCCCAAGGGTAACAGGAGAAATTGGACCACAAAATTTGTTGTCCAATTTGTCCTGAGTACGCTGATACCCCATATGTGGGGGGAACCACTGTTTGGGCGCATGGCAGAGCTTGGAATGGAAGGAGCACCATTTGACTTTTTCCAACCAAAATTGGCTGGAATTGAGATTGGACGCCATGTTGCATTTGGAGAGCCCCTGCTGTGCCTAAACAGTGGAAACCCCCCACAACTGCCCCCATTTGGGAAACTAGACCCCCTAAGGAACTTATCTAGATCTTTGGTGAGCAATTTGAACCCCCAAGTGCTTCACACAAGTTTATAACGTAGAGCCGTAAAATTAAAAAATCATATTTTTTCCACAAAATTGATTTTTTCACCCCAATTTTTATTTTCCCAAGGGTAACAAGACTCCAAAAGTTATTGTGCAATTTGTCCTGAGTGCGCTGATACCCCATATGTGGGAGTAAACCACTGTTTGGGTGCATGGCAGAGTTTGGAAGGGAAGGAGCGCCATTTGACTTTTTCAACGCAGAATTGGCTGGATGCCATGTCGTGTTTAGAGAGCTCCTGATATGCCTAAACAGTGGAAACCCCCCACAAATGACACCATTTTGGAAACTAGACCCCTAAAGGAACTTATCTAGATGTGTGGTGAGCACTTTGAAAACCAAAGTGCTTCACAGAAGTTTATAACGTACAGCTGTAAAATAAAAAATCCTTTTTTTTTTTTTACAAAAATGATTTTTTCGCCCTCAATATTTTATTTCACAAGGGTAACAGGAGAAATTGGCTCCCAAAAGTTGTTGTCCAATTTGTCCTGAGTACGCTGATACCCAATATGTGGGAGTAAACTACTGTATGGGCGCACGACGGGGCTCGGAAGGGAAGTAGTGACGTTTTGGATTGCAGACTTTGATGGAATGGTCTGGGGGAGTCATGTCGCATTTGGAGAGCCCCTGATGCATCTAAACAGTGGAAACCCCCCACAAGTGACCCCATTTTGGAAAATAGACCCCACAAGGAACTTATCTAGATGTGTGGTGAGCACTTTGAACCCCGAAGTGCTTCACAGAAGTTTATAACGTACAGCTGTAAAAATAAAAAAGCCTTTTTTTTTTTTACAAAAATGATTTTTTCGCCCCCAATATTTTATTTTCACAAGAGTAACAGGAGAAATTAGACCCCAAAAGTTGTTGTCCAATTTGTCCTGAGTACGCTGATACCCAATATGTGGGAGTAAACTACTGTATGGGCGCACGTCGGGGCTCGGAAGGGAAGTAGTGACGTTTTGGATTGCAGACTTTGATGGAATGGTCTGGGGGAGTCATGTCGCATTTGGAGAGCCCCTGATGAATCTAAACAGTAGAAACCCCCCACAAGTGACCCCATTTTGGAAAATAGACCCCACAAGGAACTTATCTAGATGTGTGGTGAGCACTTTGAACCCCGAAGTGCTTCACAGAAGTTTATAACGTACAGCCGTAAAAATAAAAAATCCTTTTTTTTTTTACAAAAATGATTTTTTCGCCCCCAATATTTTATTTTCACAAGGGTAACAGGAGAAATTGGACCCCAAAAGTTGTTGTCCAATTTGTCCTGAGTATGCTGATACCCAATATGTGGGAGTAAACTACTGTATGGGCGCACGTCGGGGCTCGGAAGGGAAGTAGTGACGTTTTGGATTGCAGACTTTGATGGAATGGTCTGGGGGGCGTCATGTCGCATTTGGAGAGCCCCTGATGCGCCTAAACAGTGGAAACCCCCCACAAGTGACCCCATTTTGGAAAATAGACCCCACAAGGAACTTATCTAGAAGTGTGGTGAGCGCTATGAAGCTCCAAGTGCTTCACAGAAGTTTTATAACATACAGCCGTAAAAACAAAAAAGTCATTTTTTTTTTACAAAAATGATTTTGTCGCCCCCAGTTTTTTATTTTCCCAAGGGTAACAGAAGAAATAGGACAAATTGCACAATAACTCTTGTGGTCCAGAGTACGCTGATACCCCATATGCGGGAGTAAACTACTGTTTGGGCGCATGGCAGAGCTCAGAAGTGAAGGAGCACCGTTTGACTTTTTCAACGCAGAATTGGCTGGAATTGAGATCAGACGCCATGTCACATTTGGAGAGCCCCTGATGTGCCTAAACAGCGGAAACCCCCCAATTCTAACTCCAACCCTAACCTCAACACACCCCTAACCCTAGTCCCAACCCTAACCACAAACCTAACCCTAACACACCCCTAACCGTAATCCCAACCCTAATCCTAATCCTAACGTTAGCGCCAACCCTAACCCTAACTTTAGCCGCAACCCTAACCCTAACGGGAAAATGGAAATAAATACATTTTTTTAATTTTATTATTTTTCCCTAACTAAGGGGGTGATAAAGGGGGGTTTGATTTACTATTTATAGCGGGTTTTTATGATTGGCAGCTGTCACGCTAAAAGACGCTTTTTATTGCAAAAAATAGTTTTTTGCATCACCACATTTTGAGAGCTATAATTTTTGCATATTTTGGCCCACAGAGTCATGTGAGGTCTTATTTTTTGCGGGACGAGGTGACGTTTTTATTGATACCATTTTTGAGCACGTGACATTTTTTGATCGCTTTTTATTTCGATTTTTGGAAGGTTAGAATGAACAAAAATCAGCAATTCATGAATTTCTTTTGGGGGAGGCGTTTGTACCGTTCCGCGTGTGGTAAAATTGATAAAGCAGTTTTATTATTCGGTTCAGTACGATTACGGCGATACCTTACTTATATCATTTTTTTATGTTTTGGTGCTTTTATAGCATGAAAACAATTTTATATAAAAAATTATTATTTTTGCATCGCTTTATTCTGCGAGCTATAACTTTTTTATTTTTTCGCTGATGATGCTGTATGATGGCTCGTTTTTTGCGGGACAAGATGACGTTTTCAACGGTACCATGGTTATTTATTCGGTTTTTTTGATCGCGTGTTATTCCACTTTTTGTTCAGCGGTATGATGATAAAGCATTGATTTGTTTGCTTCGTTTTCTTTTTTTTTTTAAGGGGTTCATTAAAGGGTTAACTAGTGGGACAGTTTTATAGGGGAGGTCGTTACGGACGCAGCGATACCAAATATGTGTACTTTTATTGTTTTGGTTTTTTTATTTACAGGAAAGAATGAATTTATTGGGGAATATTTTTTTTTTTTTATGATTTTTTTTTACCACTTTTTATTTTTATTTTTTTTACTTTTATACTTTGTCCCAGGGTGGGACATCACTGCATTTTAGCAGATCGCTGGTGTGACAGTGTGCACAGCACTCTGTCACACCAGCGATCGCTCTGGCACTGCTGCAGGCTTCCCCAGCGCCTGCTCTCAGCAGGCACTGAGGAAGCCGCCTCCCTGCAGGACCCCGGCGCCATCTTGGATCCGGGGACCTGGAGGGAGACGGACCCTCGGAACAGCGCGACACATCGCGCTGCTCTGAGGGTCTCAGGGGAGCGCGCAGGGAGCCCCCTGCCTGCGCGATCCTCCCCTGTGCCCCGGGTACACCGCGATCATGTTTGATCGCGGTGTGCCAGGGGTTAATGTGCCAGGAGCGGTCCGTGACCGCTCCTGACACACAGTCACGGGTGTCAGCTGTGATAATCAGCTGACACCCGGCGGCGATCAGCTGCGCTCTCCCCGGGAGCGCTGCTGATCGCCCATGACGTACTATTCCGTCCATGGGAATAAGGTCCAGGGTCACATGGACGGAATAGTACGTCTGATGGCAGAGAGGGGTTAATAAAAAAGAAGTTTAATGAAATAATCAAACAGTTTTTTGACCATATTTTATTTTCCTGCTAAAACCATTTCCTGTAATAAAAATAAAATAAAAAAGCAAAATTATTCTTACCAATCCGATGCACAGTCAGGTCTCACGCTGTAATCCATCAGAAAGGGTTAACCGGTTACAGCTAGCAGGGAGCTAATGCTGCCTGCTGAGCTGTTACCCCCCGAATGAATAAGTTCCTCTCCCAGCGAAAGGAGAGGAAGTGATTAATTAGTGGAGCTTAATTGATTTATTGCCACTTCACCCTGACCTGACCTAAAGTGAAAGTGGGACCAATCAATTAAACTTCATTCATTAATCACATCCTCTCCTGTCAGCCAGAGATAAGCTCATTCATTCAGGAGCTTTCAGCTGAGCATGCAGTATTACTTGCGCTGCTTGGCTCAAAGCTAGTTAACCCTTTGTGAAGGATTACAGCGCGGGACGTGACAGATCGCCGGATAGGTAAGAATAATGTTGTTTTATTATTTTTTCTTTATTATAGGAGATCAAGGGCTTCGAGGGATTAAGAGTTAAATAAAAGATGGTCAAAAAAATGCGTTTTTATTTCATTAAAATTATTTATTCTTAAAGTGTGTGTGTTTTTTTATTTACTTCAATAGGATTAATAATTGATAGTTGTCTAATTGACAGCTCTCAATTATTAACCTGGCTTAAAGTGACCTTTCAATTTCAAGGTGGCTTTAACCCCTTATTAACCCATTCGCCACCGCTACAGGGCAATTGGAATAGACGGGCAAAGTGCCAGAAAGGGCGAATCTAATTAGAGATTTGCCCTTTCTTGGTGTCTGGGGCAGATGTTAGTAGCCAGGGGGGGGCACAAAAAAAAGTACCCTCCCTAGGCTATTATTATCTGCCCCCACTCGCTGGCTTTGTCTGTCTGGTGGAGAAAATACAGCGGGAGCCCACGCATTTTTTTTCAACGAATTTACTCCTTTAATTAACCCCTACATGTCTGAAATTTTGCACACATACACTTATGTAATTGTAAGTTAAAACCACATATCAAAATACATGAAATGACATGCTTAACTGTGTGTAAACAATGTATCATTTCATGTCGGTTTCTGTGATTTCACAAAAGCCGGCAATTAAATTAGCGGCTTTTACAGTATGTAGAAGTGTATGAACTATAAATATATGTATATATATATGTCACAATGACATATATATATATATATGTATTCTATGTGTGTATATGTATTGTTTCTATTCTTTATTAAAGCTGTCAGTGTGATTTTACAGTATAGCCGGGATGAATTAGCGGCTATTATACTATGTAGAAGTGTATGACCTAATATATATATATATATATATATATTATATATATATATATATATATATATATATATATATATATAATTATTTGCTTTTTGTGTACATTTTTTTTTTTACAATGTGATTTTTACATGACATTTTACATAGAGATAACTGCTCTATGTAAAACTTCATGTTAACCCCTTAATGACCAAGCCATTTTGTAGGTTAAAGACCAGGCCAATTTTTACAATTCTGACCACTGTCTCTTTATGAGGTTATAACTCTGGAACGCTTCTACGGATCTTGGCGATTCTGAGATTGTTTTCTCGTGACATATTGTACTTCATGATAGTGGTAAAATTTCTTCAATATAACTTGCGTTTTTTTATGAAAAAAATGGAAATATGGCAAAAATTTTGAAAATTTTGCAATTTTCAAATTTTAATTTTTATGCCATTAAATCAGAGAGATATGTCACAAAAATTAGTTAATAAATAACATTTCCCACATGTCTACTTTACATCAGCACAATTTTGGAACCAAAATTTTTTTTTGTTAGGAAGTTATAATTGTTAAAAGTTGACTAGCAATTTCTCATTTTCCAACAAAATTTACAAAACCATTTTTTTAGGGACCACCTCACATTTGAAGTGAATTTGAGGGGTCAATATGACAGAAAATACCCAAAAGTGACACCATTCTAAAAACTGCACCCCTCAACGTGTTCAAAGCCACATTCAAGAAGTTTATTAACCCTTTAGGTACTTCACAAGAATTGAAGCAATGTGGAAGGAAAAAATGAACATTTAACTTTTTTTCCCAAAATTTTTCTTTCGACACAATTTTTTAAAATTTTGTCAAGGGTATCAGGAGAAAATGAACCACAATATTTGTTGTACAATTTCTCCAGAGTACACCGATATACCATGTGTGGGGGTAAACCACTATTTGGGTGCATGGCAGAGCTCGGAATGGAAGCAGCGCCATTTGACTTTTTTGGCTGGAATTGAGATTGGACGCCATGTCGCATTTGGAGAGTCCCTGTGTGCCTAAACAGTGGAAACCCCCCACAAGTGACCCCATTTTGGAAACTGGACCCCCAAGGAACTCATCTAAATGTGTTGTGAGAGCTTTTAACCCCCAAGGGCTTCACAGAAGGTTATAACGTAGAGCCGTAAAATTAAAAAATCATATTTTTTCCACAAAAATGATCTTTTCATCCCAATTATTATTTTCCAAAGGATAAAGGACCCCAAAAGTTATTGGCAATTAGTCCTGAGTACGCTGATACCCCATATGTGGGGGTAAACCACTATTTGGGCGCATGGCAGAGCTCGGAAGGGAAGCAGCGCCATTTGACTTTTTTGGCTGGAATTGAGATTGGACGCCATGTCCCCATTTGGAAAGTCCCTGTGTGCCTAAACAGTGGAAACCCCCCACAAGTGACCCCATTTTGGAAACTAGACCCCCCAAGGAACTTATCTAAATGTGTTGTGAGAGCTTTTAACCCCAAAGGGCTTCACAGAAGGTTTATAACGTAGAGCCGAAAATTAAAAAAATCATATTTTTTTCCACAAAAATGATCTTTTCATCCAATTGTTATTTTTCCAAAGGTGAACAGGACCCCAAAAGTTATTGTGCAATTTGTCCTGAGTACGCTGATACCCATATGTGGGGGGAAACCACTATTTTGACGCATGGCAGAGCTCGAAGGGAAGTAGCGCCTTTTTCAAATGCAGACTTTGATGGAATGGTCTGTGGGTGTCATGTCACGTTTGGATAGCCCCTGATGTGCCTAAACAGTAGAAACCCCCCACAAGTGACTCCATTTTGGAAACTAGACCCCCCAAGGAACTTTTCTAGATGTGTGGTCAGCACTTTGAACCCCCAAGTGCTTCACAGAAGTTTATAACGTAGAGCCGTGAAAATAAAAAAATCATATTTTTTTCCACAAAAATAATCTTTTTGCCCCAAACTTTTATTTTTATAATGGTAACAGGAGAAATAGGACCCCAAAAGCTATTGTGCAATTTGTCCTGAGTACGCTGATATCCCATATGTGGGGGGGACCACTATTTTGACGCATGGCAGAGCTCGAAAGGGAAGTAGCGCCTTTTTCAAATGCAGACTTTGATGGAATGGTCTCGGGTGTCATGTCACGTTGGATAGCCCCTGATGTGCCTAAACAGTAGAAACCCCCCACAAGTGACTCCATTTTGGAAACTAGACCCCCCAAGGAACTTTTCTAGATGTGTGGTGAGCACTTTGAACCCCCAAGTGCTTCACAGAAGTTTATAACATAGAGCCGTGAAAATAAAAAAAATCATATTTTTTTCCACAAAAATAATCTTTTTGCCCCAAATTTTTATTTTTATAATGGTAACAGGAGAAATAGGACCCCAAAAGCTATTGTGCAATTTGTCCTGAGTACGCTGATATCCCATATGTGGGGGGGAACCACTATTTTGACGCATGGCAGAGATCGGAAGGGAAGGAGCACCGTTTTTAAATGCAGACTTTGATGGAATGGTCTGCGGGTGTCATGTCGCGCTTGGAGAGCCCCTGATGTGCCTAAACAGTAGAAACCCCCCACAAATGACCCCATTTTGCAAACTAGACCCCCCAAGGAACTTATCTAGATGTGTGGTCAGCACTTTGAACCCCCAAGGGCTTCACAGAAGTTTATAACGTAGAGCCGTGAAAATAAAAAAATCATATTTTTTTCCACAAAAATGACCTTTTTGCCCCCAAATTTTTATTTTTATAAGGGTAACAGGAGAAATAGGACCCCAAAAGCTATTGTGCATTTTGTCCTGAGTACGCTGATACCCCATATGCGGGGGGAACCACTGTGATCGCCTTACTGCGATCTTTGGGAGGCACAATGAACAAATCTACCAAAGGTGAAGAATTGGTTTTCTTTTTTACGCCGTTCCTCGTGCGATATTAGTGATTAGGTGACTTTATTCCTCGGATCGGTGCGATTACAGCGATACCAGATTTACTCCCTTTTTTCATGTTTAGCTTCTGTCACACACTAAAAGATGCTTTTTTTTGGAATAATTTTTTGTAAGAATTTTTTGCATCGCCGTATTTTGAGAGCTATAATTTTTCCATATTTCGGCCGACAGAGTTATCTGTGGGCTTATTTTTTGCGGGACGAGCTGACGTTTTTATTGGTACCATATTCGGGCACATAACGTTTTTTGATCGCTTCCTATTCCGATTTTTGTGGAAACAGAATGAACAAAAACCAGCAATTCAGGAATTGTTTTTTTTTTTTTTTTTCCCCCGTTCCGCGTGTGGTAAAATTGATAAAGCAGCTTTATTCTTCGGGTCACTACGATTACAGCGATACCTCATTTATATATTTTTTTTATGTTTTGGCGTTTTTTACACAATAAAGAATTTTATAGAAAAAATAATTATTTTTGCATCAGTTTATTCCGCGAGCTATAACTTTTTTATTTTTTCGCTGATGATGCTGTATAGCAGCTTGTATTTTTGTGGACAAGATGACGTTTTCAGCGGTTTCATGATTATTTATATCTGACTTTTTGATCGCGTGTTATTGCACTTTTTCCAAGCGGTATAATGATACCGCTTGGAAAAAGTATAATTTACTACTTTTTTGTGTTTTTTTTTTACGGCTTTCACTGAAGGGGTTAACTAGGGTTATGATTTTATAGATTGGATTTTTACGGACGTGGCGATACCTAACATGTGTATTTTTTTTGTTTTTTATTTTTTTTATTACATAAAAATGTGTATTTTTTAGGGGATTTTTTTTAAATTATTTTTTAATATTTTTTTACAATTTTTTTTAAAAAATGATTTTTTTCAACTTGTCCCTTTATGGGACTTTCACTTTTTTTACTTTTGATTGCAGTTACAATGCATTGCAATGCTCTGGCATTGCAATGCATTGTACCCATGGGGAAAGCTGCTGTGACATGATCACAGCAGCTTCCCGTAGCTAGATGACCAGGAGGTTGTCATGAAACCCCCGGGTCATCAAGGCAGAGATCAGGCCCTGTGATTACATCGCTGGGACGCTGATCTGAGGCAGAGGGAGCACCCGACCCTCTGCCTCCCCCCCTGAGCTCTGCGATCGCGCTCGATCGCAGCAGTCAGGGGGTTAACAGCCAGGGGCGGTGGGGGCTCCGCTCCTGGCTGTCAGTGCAGGAAGCCTGGCCACTGCAGCGCCGGCTCCTGCACTGATCGCGCTGGAGAAGCTGAAATTTCAGCTTCTCCTGCACGATCGCTGCTGTGTTTGGTCAGTCAGATTGACTGACCAACCACAGCGCTGTGAGTGCGGGGACCGATGGCAAAGGTCCCCGCACCGCTTGCCGTGCCTGTCAGCTGTCTGTGACAGCTGTCGGCACTGATCTACCACAGCGTGTTTACACGCTGTGGTAGATCAAAGGCATGACGTGCAGAGTCCGTCCTGGTGCCGGAACTGGCACCTTGTCATGACGGACTCTGCACGTCATTGGACATTAAGGGGTTAAAATCGCATTGCATACAGATGGAAAACTGATGGAAAACTGATGGAAAATGCATGGTGCAATTTAAAATCGCATGCAAATCGCATGCCTTTTTACAACAATTGTACCGTTTTTTCCCTGCAGAAAACGGACCGATTTTTTTCCAGCCAGTGAGTATGAGCCCTAATACTTATTTTGGCTCAAGTGTGGGCATAACTAGAGTAAAAATATGGGTCAAATTTTTTACTGGCATGCACATTCTTTTTTTTAATTTTTTTGTGTACAAATTAATAACCCAATATAGACCAACTAAGAGTTAGCATAGCTAAGAGAAAGTGTCTTCCTACTTATGTTCATATATGAAAACTGTTACATGGTAGGGCAACTGTGATTAAAACAGTGCATTTTTGACTGCCTGGAGTAAGTTTACTGTTATGTCACAGAATTAGGTTATGTTCCTAAGATGAGTTTGTGATAAGTTTTTTTACGCTGCGTATTTTTGAAAAACTGCAAGTAACCTATTTTACTTAGTGGGTGCAGAAATAGTCCATAAAATCTACAACATCAAAAAATTTCTCAAAAAGCTCATTGTAGTAGATGAAGCCTTAGTAAATTAAAAACTAAGTAAACTGCACGACTTAGCATGTATCACCCGCTGAAGTCTATGAAGTCATGCCATCAGCTCCATCCTCACAGGTCTTATCTACAGGTTGCGTAGACCTTTATTTTGAATGTGTTGATAAACAGCCGTAGCATCCTTCACTGCATGCTGGTATATTTTATACAAATAATAGGATGAGATGAGCATTTATGAACAACTCTTATATTTCCAACTGGTATATTGTATTTCTAAACCTTCCTGATGACAGCGTTTCAGCACTTGCAAATAAATTGAACTGATCCATAGCCTTCCTGCTGAGTCCTCATTAAAAGTAAAGAGCGTTTGTTCAATTTTTCCTCCTGTTATTTTGCTACTGAATCAATAGCATTGTGCTTCTCAGTTTAACTCTTCAGACATCCATGGATTAGCTGCAGTGTCACTAGTTGACAGCGAGCAGCAAGCCTGGCGGTTGTTGCCAAGCTGCAACGCTGAGTCAAATGAAGCGAATTTGTGCTATAAGGGCCCAGGACTGGCATGTTGTAGAATAAGAAGTGACTCTTGTAAACGAACCTCTTGATGATCTGGTAGAGATCCTACTCCCTGAGAAAGAAGTGAAGTCATTAAAACGCTGTTTTACTATGTTATTAGTATATTGAGTGAAGATTCCAACATTGTCAAGGGGCAAAAAGGCATATTTTCTTTTGCAAAATTTTTAATTCAGCAAGAAATACTTTGAAGAGCAGTGGTTCTAATTAATAAGTTACACATAATTCTGCATCTTTTCCCACAAAACTATATCAATTTCCTTAGCTTTCCTTAGGGTCATCAATATCTCATAAACAAGGGTCTGAAATCAAACATCCCGTCCCATCTCAACTAAGCTGCAGTTCTCAAAATGGTCACTTCCTAGTAAATATAGTTGGGCTATTCCAGCTCCATTGACTGCTTACAACGCTCGTCTTAATTAATCAATGCCTATGTTTTTTAAGCAATGTCCGCTTCCATTTTTCATTGTCTCTTGAACTCACTACTACAATGGGCAGAGACTAGCTCCTCTAATATATTACATACACAATACACACAGGGAATATGAGACTATGTTCCCATATCTCTTTATAGTGCGTGTCCAGATTCTTAAGACAGCATAAACGACATTATGAAGCAGCACTGTGCAGTGTTGCTGTGAATCCTACACTCGGGTCAAGCATTATCACATTTCCTAAAGCAGGCTTATTTCTCAGTAAGCTGGACCTTCATCTCTGCTTTTCCCCTTATATGTATGAATTATAATAGTGAATTTAGAGAGAGTAATCAGTGTAGAAGGAAAGAAGAGGAGGCAAAGGAGCCTAACTTTCTTAGTTTGTAAGATTGATTTATTTTTTTAATTAAACAATAACCCTTCCTTAATAATCCCAGTGCCCTAATGGTGGATTTACCATGCGGAAACAGACTTGCCTCATGAAGGTCTATCTGTAGACAGTTAAATTTATCTATAGTAATTTGTTAAAATGACAAAAAACTACTCCAATAAAAGTGATTTTGTTGTCCATTGTGGGGTGCATTCATTTTTTTTTATTAAAAAGGAGTCCTTTTTAACTTTCTGTCCAAAATAGTTCTCCTTGTACCAAAAATGCAAAAATTAGTTGTTACTCCTGACATTCAGAGCTGCAACTCCGCAGTTGCTCCAGTGATTGCTTACATACTGCAACGGTAACATCACATCAACATTACTGCAGCCGCTTAGCTAAGTGATAGGCGCCTACCATAGTGTTGGTGTGACATCACCGCAGCAGCAGGTAAACAATCACCGGAGCGGCGACAGAGACACAGCACTAGAACCATGAGGATTTTAAGAGAGTTGAAAGTGGAAACCTCTTTAAGTGATTATTATATTGATTTAAAAGTAAGCCATTGATTTATTTTAATATTTTTAGTTTTACTAGGAAATTTCAAAATGTGATTTGTTAACCTTTTTTTTCATAAGGTTTTGGCATACTTAGTGTCTCAAAGCATTTTTGTGTGGCAGTAATCATCTGCCCTGCCTTTATGTAGGCATATGGCTATGACAGTTGTACCTGGGGCCACATAAGAGTTGTCACCTGCTGCTGATAGCACCGGAACTCCCTGCTGATGACGTGTGTACATATGTCTGTGCCATTCATTGGATATATTATAACATCTTGTTTTGGAGAGACACTCTCTACTTTTGATCAAAATCCCTTGATCTCTCCTTTTGAAGTTATAAATATATTTTTATTAATACATTTATTATATTTCTTCAGAAAGTATCCGTTTGTTTGTGAACTGCTCTCCCAGGTTAATAGCCATGTGAAAGAACATACCGTAAGTGCTGGTCACCATGCTAAGGGGAGCAACTCAAATTTTTACCTAAAAAATGATTTAGTCACAGATAATGATGCCCTCTGGCGATTATATGACTTGTATCCTGCATTTATTGTTTTTTCCCTCGGCATGCTTTAATCGTAGAAGCTACCGCAGCTTAATTTTGTGCCCTCTTTTTCACTCCAACTTCTTTCTTTCCCTCCACTGTCCAGCAGCTATACTTTGAATCCACAATGAGGACAGATCTGTAGACAGATTCGAGCAGTTTTGAAAGTGAATGATCAGTTCCGGTTAGAAAAGAAATAACTGATAAGTTAGGAAAGAACAGTTTTTCTCTAATAAGCTGTTACAATTTCTCATCTTCGCTTTTTCTAATGAAAAATGTGTAGATAATTTTTAAATGTTCAAATAGGAATTGGAATCAATGCATTTTATATTGTGAAATTTAATGACAGGTCCTTCTTAGTAGAAGACATCTCTAGCAGGACAAAGGTAGGGGCATCTAATGAGCTAAGACATTCAGTAATGAATTAAAACTATTTAAAAAAATCCCCAAAATTGCATATCTTGTAGAAAATGTATGCCAGAAGTGAATCATTGGAAACATTAGTGTATAGCATGTGTCAGAATATCTTTCTTCTAACTTTATTGCAAAGCATATTTGACTATTCGTATCAATTTTGGAAATATTAAGAAAATGTATAGTTTTTTTAGTAGAGTGAATGAAATAAGGGCTTACTTACTTACTTCTTGATTGATGTGCAAACGTGTAGCTGTAAAGAAACAAGACAAGAGGGAGCACAAGGCGCTGAAAATTAACTATGTAGGTAAGAAGCAGAGTTTAAAAAAACCTGTACAGAAAATAGACAGCTGATGAAATGATTGGTAAAGCATGGCAGCTGTAATAAAGTGGTTAGTAAGAAAATGAAATGTGGCAGCTTCCCTGATAACTACTATAAGCACTGACAGATCAAATGGTGGGAGGATGATTAATAAATAATGAAGCACATTCATTTACTCTGTAGTGCTGTCACTTGTAAATTCAAGACACATATAGGCGATAACTGTAGACTGAGTGTTACTTTTATAGGTTTAGAAGTACTTAAAGGAACACTAAACGTTGAACTAAATGTTAACATTAAATAAGAGATATAGAGTAGTTACCCACAACGTTTGAAGGCGTGTGAGTGCGACAATGAGCATGCATGTAAAGTAGTGAGAAAACTATGTACACCCTCTTTGTATACTATGGTTTAAAATAAAAACTCTGTACCTTAGTAAGTCTTAATATTAGATAAGTAGAACGTCAGAAAAACAAGACTTACACAATGCCAATATTTATTAAGATAAAGCGAGTGATGGGAATTAAAACATAACATGTAATTCAGACAATCAAAATACCAATATAAAACCAAGGACGCACATACAAAAAAATCAAGCACACCTGACTGAAAACCACAGGAGGGTAATAAATAATAATAATCTTTATATAGCGCTAACATATTCCGCAGCGCTTTACAGTTTGCACACATTATTGTCGCTATCCCCAATGGGGCTCACAATCAGATTCCCTATCTGTATGTTTTTGGAGTGTGGGAGGAAACCGGAGGGAAACCCACGCAAACACGGGGAGAACATACAAACTCCTTGCAGATGTTGTCCTTGGTGGGATTGAACCCAGGACCCAGCGCTGCAAGACTGCAGTGCTATCCACTGAGCCACCCTGTAGGTTTACACAGAGGGTAGGTCTGAGACCACGTTCACACGTTCAGTGTTTGGTCAGTATTTGACATCATAATTTGTAAGCCAAAACTAGGAGTGGAGCAACCAGAAGAAAAGTATTTACCACTCACTCCTGGCTTTGACTTACAAATACTGAGGTAAAATACTGACCACTGAGGCAAAATACTGACCAAATACTGAATGTGTGACAGTAGCCTGAATGTTACAATACAGAGGTGCTGCATATACCTTAATGCAAAAGCAGCAATACCTCAGAGCAAAATGGATAAAAATTATCGATCCGTTTTATAAGTCATGATAAACCGCCATACTAGCATGAGTTCCAACTAGTGGCGTCCGGAATTCAAGAGGTTTACTCAGCATGTTCAAATTTTTTTAAGGAGTCAGAGGTACAGGCAGGCCCCTACTACATAGGCAGCTAGTTCTGAAGAAATCCTTAGTCTGACTGCTTTGATCCCATGACGAACCCCGCATAGGGAAGAATCGCGTCGGGAGGTGGTCATGAAAATAAGGACACCTTTACCTGGTTCTTTGATTCGGCAATTCTATTTGCCCCCATTCTTATGGACCTGGTATGGACTGGTGTCTGTTGTCTGATAACTACTAGATTTGGGTGAGACCATTCTTTGCTAGTTTATACTGGCACATGGTACATTTCATGTTTCATTACACTGACTTATAAACTGGATTTGTAATTTTTACCCATTTTGCTCCTAGGTATTGCTTCTAATGTGTTAAGCTATATGCAGCACCTCTCTGTATTGTAATATTCACATCTACCCACCTGTGGTTTTCAGTCAGGTGTGCTTGTTTTTTTGTATGTGTGTCCTTAGTTTTATATTGGTATTTTGAATGGATGAATTAAATGTTACCTTTTAATTTAACTCACTCGCTTTATCTATATTAAATTTATTTGGGAAAATACATTTTTCTGTTTTCTACATGGAAAACTGAATACGCTATTCCAATAATTATTTAACACAAATTAGTCCAAAATACAGAAGTAGTGTGTGAAAAATTAAGTGCAAAGTGCATCCTTACTGTTTCTTTAAGAATTAGGAGGGTAACTTGAAAGCCAGTGCTGCGCTAATCTAATACCTTTAATAAAAACTGAAGTTTTGGCAGTTTGTTAGTTTGGAGCATTCCGGCATGTGTAAACGCATTGTCAAGTAGTAGAGACATGATAAATGATGTTAGAGAACTAATTGTCATGCTTCTCTAGTATTTTCCCATCAACCTAAGACATTTTGCAATGAGAAATATTATTCACAATTGACAAACATTCAATATAGTTAACAAACTTTCCAGTAGAGTCGCAGCAATTTCACCCAAAAGTCAGATTGTGCAATACTAATCTAATGCCCTTGATTAATTGTTTATCAGAACTTGTGACCATCTCTATAAAGGCAGAAGTTTTCACAGTTTATTGGTCTAGAGCACTCAGGCATACTTAAACACAATGTCAAGGAGTAAAAGACATGAAAATGGTCTTGGAGAACTAATTGATGTTTCTCTAATATTGTTTCCTCAACCTAGAACATTTTATACAGCTCATATGCTTCTTTAAGAATGAAGAGGATAACTTGAAGCTAGGTGTAATGATTCCACCCTCAGTGTTTCTTAAGACGCAGTGATTGACAGTTCAGTTGTCCAGTCTGGTGCAGGGGCGTGCTAAGCTGTCTGTTTTGATTGTCAGATTGGCTGTCCAATCTGAGACTGGGAGGTGCTGAGTTCTTGCCAGATGCACCACATTCCTTTGAATGTTCAGCTATTTAACTGAGCTGGCAGTCCCAGATAGCTGTTAGCTGTAGTTTCAGCTCTGTGTTCTTTTTCTCTGTGCCTAGTGCCTTGCTCATTGATCTAATGCTGCCTGACCCTGGACCTCATTCTGACCATCCGTTTGCCTAATTCTTTTGTTCTGATCCGCTATCCTCCCTGTATTTAGAATTTCGGACCGTTACCTGACTACTCCTTTGTTTCTTCCCTCTGTTTATGACATACACTCCAGGCTATTAACCTTGGAGTCTTGACTATCCCGACTCACGGCTTATGTTTTTCTTTTTTGCCAGTATGGAATCTGTTCACACACTCTGTGACCAGGTGGCAAATTTGGCATTCCTTAACAAGATCCTTTATCATCTGCATCAGAGTCTGGACTCATCACAATACCAGTTGCAGGGTCAGATAATTAGTTTATGAAAACCTTCCCCTAGCCCTCCACTGCCAGCAATGGCTGTTACGTCAGTACCCTCTGATGTACAGTTTGTTTTTCCTGAGTCTGTAATTGCCTTTCGTATAAATTTTCGGGAGAAACAGTTTAGGATGTTCAGGGAGAACTGTAGGTTATTTTTTACCCTGCATTTCCAGTCTTCAGGGGATTAGTTCTGGGGCCTGAGTGGCAATAATTATGCTCCTACTGTGAGAGGGCCCTCAGATCTGTGCATTTTCCTTGACCCCATAGGCCTCAGAACGATCTTCTGTGGACGCTTTTTGATGCTTTATGTCTGATCTATGACGAACCCGACAGGATCCATGTCGCTGAGACAAAAGTAATGAACCTGACACAGGGAGACCGCATTGCTGAGGACTACTGAGGACTACTGCAGTGAGTTCAGGTAATGGTCTACTGAAGTTCTGTGGAATGATGTAGTTCTCAGGAGTCAGTTTTCCAAAGGACATTCCAAGACTTTTAAGGACGCTATGGTTCTTCATGAAGTCGATTGCTCTCTAGGAGAAGCTATGACCAAGACACACAAGTATATTGCAGAATCCGTGAGAGATGTGGCAAACAGCAGACTGCCTGTTATACTTAACTCGGAAGAGGTCCATTGATCAGAAGTGAAGCAATTTGAAGTTGGGGTTTTCCCTTTTTGTGTTGTGGACAGAAAACATAGACAAGATCTTGGACTTGGTTTATGACGTACCCTCCCGGCTACTGACCTCAGAATCCTGACTATTCTGACTCATGGCTTGTCTGGGAGAAGTGACTCAGTGTCACACCAAGCGCTGTTAATCTAATGCGCCTTATTAAATTTTCATCAGAAAGTGTGATCACCTCCATAAAAGCAAACGTTTTGGCAGTTTGTCTGGGAAGCGATCTTAGAGAACCAATTAATGCTTTTCTAATATTGCCTCATTAACCTAGGACATTCTACAATGAGAAAGATTATTCACAATTGGTAAACATTCAATATAATTTGCAATATTTCCACTCATCACTAGTAAATAACACTGATAGTAATTGCATAGTGCAGAAAATGGAAAATAGAGGGTATGGAGGATCAAATGTTAAACCGTTTCTAATTTGCACACATAGCAGTATACGTAATCAAGTGAGGTATAAAATGATGAACAATCCATAATAAGGCATGTCTGAATGCATGAGTCATACCTCATGATGTCCAGAGCCCAATATTTACTAAAAATAACAAAGCAGGATTGTTAATGTTTGCAAAGTTGTATTTGAAGAAACCACAAGACTTGGTGAAAATACCGCATAGCAGAACAGCCACCTCATACCAACTGTCAGGTATGATGGTGGAAGGGTGATGATTAGGGCTTGTTCTCAACCCAGGGCCAATGTTAGCGCAGGCAGACTAGGCATCTGCCTAAGGACCCCACTCCCACAAGGGCTCCCAGCCAATAGCGTGCCGCTAATTGCAGCACACCATGCGGCAGCTATGGGGCCTATGAGTCAGAGGTGCCTGCCTGATGCCAGGGCTGACCACCCCACTGTGAGCTGCATTCAACTGTATCGGCATCATAGATGCCGATACAGCTGAAAGCAGTGATGGAGGAGTGTCAGATGACGCTTCCCACCCCATCATATCCCCTCTGTCTCTAATACAGAGGGTGCACGATGACATCACTTCATCACGCACCCACTGTGTGCCGGGCAGTGCAGCTGCTGAGACCGGAACAGAGCCTGGAGCAGAGCGGGGAATGAGGAGGCGAGGTGAGCATTGTGTTTTTTTGTTTTAAATATATCAGTGAGTGAGTACTGGATTGTGAGGCTGTATTATATTCTATGGGGGAGGGAGGGAGCTACATTATATTCTATGGGGGTATGCTGGATTACAGTATATTCTATGAGGGGGCTGCATCATACCCTGAGGGCCTACATTATACTATGTGAGGGGGCTACATCATATTCAATGAGGAGGGTTGCATCATACTATATTGGAGGCTGCATTATACTATATGAGGGGTGCTGCATTATATTTTATGGGGGCTGGATTGTACTATATGAGAGGGGATACATTATATTCTACAGGTTGCTGCATTATACTATATGGGGAGGGCTGCATTATACTCTATGAGGGGGCTACATTTTACTATTTGAGGGGGTTTGCATTATATTCTATGAGGAGGCTGCCTTATACTTTATGAGAGGTTTATATTATATTCTATTGGGGGCTGCATTATACTATGTGAGGGGGCTACATTAAATTCTATGGGATCTGCATTATATTATATGAGGGAGACTGCATTATAGTCTACAGAGGGGATGCATTATATAGTATCCCTGTGTAGACCATTCAAAAATTTTTACCATAGCCAGGTTCCTCGCATCATGTTCTCACATGCTTTATGCATTTAATAGCCCTCTGTGTCTGTACTGTTACATATTTAGACTGTTAACTGGTTCATGCAGCATTACATGAACACCCAATTCTTACACTATGGCTGGTCCAAACAATAAAAACAATTGTTTCCATCCACCTTTCGTGTCTCCCCTTTTTCCTTATAGATTGTAAGCTTGCAGAAGGGCCCTCATTCCTCTTGGTATCTGTTTTGATCTATGTGTTTATTGCTACGCTGTAATGTCTGTTGTCTGTAGAAGTCCCCTCAATAATGTAAAGTGCTGCGGAATATGTTGGCGCTGTAGAAATAAAATTATTATTCTTATTATTATTACTTTATGAGGGGGCTACATTATATTCTATAAGGGGCTGCATTATACTCTATGAGGGGGCTACATTATATTCTGTGGGTTGGCTCCATTAGATAGATAGATAATAGATAGATAGGTAATAGATAGATAATAGATAAATATATAGATAATAGATAGATGACAGATAGATAATATATAGACAGATAGATAGATAGATAGATAGATAGATAGATAGATAGATAGATAGATAGATAGATAGATAGTAAGTAAAATTATTTTTTTTTAATTTTTTGAAAATTTTGAAAAATCTGGTCTAAATTGAATGTTTTTAATGTTTCTGCGTTTTCACATGGCCTAGATTCATGCACATGTGCTGCTGTGAATTTTTTGTTTATATTATGCGGTCCTTGCAGCTTGCACGTGTTCACATTAGGAGGTGCTGATCGGTTTTTCTTTGTTTGTTTAAATATCTGGATGTTGGCTGCATCCAGGACTGATCTTGCACTCATCCCATTGGCCTTGCAGGTGCCGCAATCAGCTCTACCAGCCCATAAATTGTAGGTTTTAGCCCAGTAGTGACATGTTTGTCCAAAGCTGTAGGCTTGTGGCCCGTAAGTGGTGAACCTTCATTTTAAATCTATTACTGTAAGTAAAAAAATTTTTGCTGCTGTGCTGCTGTGAATTTTTTGTCTAGATAGATAGATAATAGATATCACATAGATGATAGATAGAATGGTACATAAATAGTTAAATACCAACGCACACACACACACAAAATCTTCACGCAATAGCGTTAATTTAAAAAAAAGGGGAAAAAAATGGCGTGGGCTCCCACACAATTTTCTGCGCCAGAGGGGGAAAGCCGACGGCTCGGGCTAATATTTCTAGCCTGGGAAGGGGTTAATACCCATGGAGTTACCCAGGCTATGAATATCAGCCCGAAGCTAGCCTTTACTGGCCATTAAAATAGGGGGACCCCCAAAAAAATGACGCGGGGTCCCCCAGTAATTTCTAGCCAGAAAGGCTACGCAGACAGCTGCGGGCTGATATTCATAGCCTAGGAAGGGGCCATGGATATTGGTGCACCCCCCTGGCTAAAAATACCAGCACCCAGCCGCCCCAGAATTGGCGCATCTACACGATGCGTCAATTCCGGCACTTAACCCCTCTCTTCCCACTCCCCTGTAGCGGTGGGATATGGGGTAATAAGGGGTTAATATCACCTTGCTATTGTAAGGTGATATTAAGCCCGGGTAATAATAGAGAGGCGTCAATAAGACTCCTATCCATTATTAATCTTATATTAAGAAAGGGTTAAAAAAAACAACACACGCATAAGAATAAAGTATTTTAATGAAATAAAACACAACACGGTTTTCATATCTTTATTTTACGCTCAGATATAAGAGACGTCCTCGATCTCCTGTAATAAAACGTAAAAAAATAAAACAACCATATTCTCACTGTCCAGCGCAGTCCAATTAATAACTAATGTTCCACGACGGTGTCCCCTATAGAACAGTGACATCAGGTGATGCCACTGCTCTGTAGGGCCTCCCTGTGATGCACTGACAGGAGACAATGGCTCCTGCAGTGCATCACTGAGTTCATTCTCTCACTTTACGGCAATGCTGCATGGGAATTTTCTCACCCAGCATTGCCGGTGAGAGAATGAATTGTAGTGACATTATTCTCTCCCGGCGTCTGAGCGATACACAGGAGTGTATCGCAGGGGCGGTGTAGAGGGCTGACATCACCCGATGTCAGCGTTCTATACCGGAGATCGTCATGGGACAATCGTTAATCACTGGACTACGGCGGACAGTTGATATATAGATTGCTTTATTATTTTATTTTTATTACAGGAGACGATGGCATCGGGGAATAGGTGATTGGTGAGTATGTACTCAATGTTATGTGTTGTATGTTATGTGTATGTTCTGTATGTTATATGTTATGTGTATGTTCTGTATGTTATGTGTTGTATGTTATGTGTATGTACTGTATGTTATGTGTTATATGTATGTTCTGTATGTTATATGTATGTTACGTGTTGTATGTTATATGTATGTACTGTATGTTATGTGTTATATGTATGTTACGTGTTGCATGTTCTATATGTTATGTGTTGTATGTTATATGTATGTTCTGTATGTTATGTGTTGTATGTTACATGTATGTACTGTATGTTATGTGTTGTATGTTATACGTATGTACTGTATGTTATGTGTTATATGTATGTTCTGTATGTTGTGTTATATGTATGTTCTGTATGTTATGTGTTGTATGTTATATGTGTGTTATGTATGTTATATGTTGTATGTTATATGTATGTTCTGTATGTTATGTGTTGTATGTTATATGTATGTTACTGTATATGTATGTTATGTATTATATGTATGTTATATGTATGTTATGTGTTGTTTTATATGTATATTATGTGTTGTATGTTATATGTGTGTACTGTATGTTATGTGTTATATGTATGTTATGTATTGTATGTTATATGTTTGCACTGTATGTTATGTGTTATATGTATGTTCTGTATGTTATGTGTTGTATGTTATATGTATGTTCTGTAAGTTATGTGTTGTATGTTATATGTATGTTATGTGTTGTATGCTATATGTATGTTATGTGTTGTATGTTATATGTATGTTATATGTATGTACTGTACGTTATGTGTTATATGTATGTTATGTGTTGTATGTTATATGTATGCTCTGTATGTTATGTGTTGTATGTTATATGTATGTTACGTGTTGTATGTTATATGTATGTACTGTATGTTATGTGTTATATGTATGTTCTGCATGTTATGTGATATATGTATGTTATGTGTTGTATGTTATATGTGTGTTCTGTGTTATATGTATGCTATGTGTTATATGTTGTATGTTCTGTATGTTGTGTATGTAATGTATGGGTTTTTTTTTACATTCAACACATTAGCCGGATGATGGGACTACTACTGTCCCATTATTGGCCAATGTGTCACTCACTGACAGTTTAGCAGGCATAGCTTGATGGGACTTGTAGTCCCATCGGACGATGCCTGCATATATATATACACACACACACACACACATAAAGCTTGGCGGCACCGCTCAGCCTATGGCGTGGGATTTGAATCCCGTGCAGCTCATTGGCTGAGCTGCCCGCCGGCTCTGCCAATGAGCGGTGCTGACGCGCTTTGGCGGGGATTTGAATCCCGTGCCGCTCAAAGCAGCGCGGCACCGCTGCACACGTCATCTCGTTGCCAACAGTGTACGTCCTTGCTCATTGGTGAACAAAAGGCGCCTGCAATCGGCAAAACCCCACTTTGGCACTCGGGCCACCGAATGCTCGGCCGACTGCACGCTGGGGTCGGGTTTAGTTTCATGAAACCCGACTTTGGCGAAAGCCGGCGATTTATGAAATTGAACGACCTGTTTTGCTCAACTCTATTTGTGACAAAAAGTTAAATGTTAATTTTTTCCTTCTACATTCCAAAAATTCCTGCGCAGCACCTAAAGGATAAATAAACTTCTTGAATGTGGTTTTGAGCACCTTGAAGGCTGCATTTTTTAGAATGGTATCACTTTTGAGTATTTTCAGTCATATAAGCCCCTCAAAGTCACTTCAAATGTGATGTGGTTCCTATAAAAATGGTTTTGTAAATTTCGTATAAAAAATTAGACATTGATGGTTTAACCCTTATAATTTCCTAACAAAAACTATATTTCAAAAATTATGCTGCTGAAAATTGACATGTAGAAAATGTTATTTATTAACGATTTTGTGTGATATAACTCTCTCATTAACCCCTTTCTGCCATCTGATGTACTATGTGCCCTGGGACTTAATTCCCATGGACCGAATAGTACATCATATGCGATCAGCGGCGCTCACGAGGGGAGCGCAGCTGATAGAGGCCGGGTGTCAGCTGATTCTCACAGCTGACACCTGGCAATAAGTGCCAGGAGGGGGTCACAAACTGCTCCTGGCACTTTAACCCCTGGCACACTGCGATCAAAGATGATCGCAGAGTTCCGGTGGTATAGGGAAGCATCGCGCAGGGAGGGAGCTCCCTGCGTGCTTGACTGAGACCCTCAGAGCAACGTGAAGTGATTGTGTTGTTCCGAAGGCCTCCTCCCTGCAGGCCCCCAGACCCAAGATGGCCGCGTGGTCCTTCCGGGTCCTGCAGGGAGGTGGCTTGTCAGTGCCTGCTGAGAGCAGGCGCCGGCAAGCCTCCTGCACTGTCTGTCAGATCGCTGATGTGACACAGTGCTGTGCAAACTGTCAGATCAGCGATCTGACACTATACAGTGATGTCCCTCCCTGTGACAATGAAAAAATGTAAAAAAATAAATAAACGTGTAAAAATATTTTTTTAAAAATCCCTAAATAAATAAAATAAAAAAAATATTTCCCCAATAAACACATTATTATTATGTAAATAAAAAAACAATAAAAGTACACATTAAAAAAAACAACCATACTTTATCATACCGCCGAACAAAAAGAGGAATAACATGTAATCAAAAATATGGATATAAACATGATATAAGTGAAAACGTCATCTTATCCCGCAATAAATGAGCCGCAATACAGCATCATCAGCGAAAAAATACAAAAGTTATAGCTCGCAGAATAAAGCAATGCAAAAATAATTATTATTTATATAATATAGTTTTTATTGTATAAAAGTGCCAAAACATAATAAATGATACAAATGAGGTATCACCGTAATCGTACTGACTTGACGAATAAAACTGCCTTATCAATTTTACCACACGCGGAATGGTATAAATGCCCCTCCCAAAAGAAATTCATGAATTGCTGGTTTTTGTTCATTCTGCCTCCCAAAAATCGTAGTAAAAAGCGATCAAAAATGTCATGTGCCCAAAAATGGTACCAATAAAAACGTCAACTCGTCCTGCAAAAGATAAGACCTCACATGACTCTGTGGGCCAAAATATCTAAAAATTATAGCTCTCAAAATGTGGTGATGCAAAAACTATTTTTTTCAATAAAAAGCATATTTTTGCGTGTGACAGCTGCCAAACATAAAAACCCAATATAACCCCCCCCCTATAAATAGTAAATCAACCCCCCCTTTATCACTCCCTTAGTTAGGGAAAAATAATAAAGTTAAAAAAATGTATTTATTTCCATTTTCCCATTAGGGTTAAGGTTAGGATTAGGGTTAGGGTTGGGATTAGGGTTAGGGGTGTGTTAGGGTTAGGTTTGTGGTAAGGGTTATGGCTAGGGCTGGGATTAGGGTTAGGGGACCTTTGGAGTTAGGGTTGGAGTTAGGATTTGGGGGTTTCCACTGTTTAGGCACATCAGGGGCTCTCCAAATGTGACATTGCGTCTGATCTCAATTCCAGCCAATTCTGGTTTGAAAAAATCAAACGGTGCTCCTTCCTTCTGAGCTCTGCCATGTGCCCAAACAGTGGTTTACCCCCACATATGGGGTATGAGCGTACTCAAGACAAATTGCACAATAACTTTTGTGGTCTTGTTACCCTAGGGAAAATAAAAATTGGGGGCGAGAAGATCATTTTTGTGGAGAAAATTATGATTTGTTATTTTTACGGCTCTACGTTTTAAACTTCTGTGGAGCACTTTGGGGTTCACACATCTAGATAAGTTCCATAGGGGGTCTACTTTCCAAAATAGTGTCACTTGTAGGGGGTTTCCACGTTTAGGCACATTAGGGGCTCTTCAAACGCAACATGGCGTCCGATCTCAATTCCAGCCAATTTTGCATTGTTAAACGGCGCTCCTTCCTTTCTGAGCTCTGTCGTGTACCCAAAAAGTGGTTCCCCCCACATATGGGGTATCAGAGTACTCAGGACAAATTGCACAACAACTTTTGTGGTCCAATTTCTCCTGTTACCCTTGGTAAAATAAAAAAAATTGGATCTCAAGTAAATATTTTGTGAAAAAAAATTAAATGTTCATTTTTTTTAAATATTCCAAAAATTCTTGTTAAGCACCTGAAGGGTTAATAAACTTATTGAATGTGGTTTTGAGCACCTTGAGGGGTGCAGTTTTTAGAATGGTGTCACTTTTGGGTATTTTCTATCATATAGACTCCTCAAAGTGACTTGAAATGTGATGTGGCTCCTAAAAAAAAATGGTGTAAAAATGAGAAATCGCTGGTCAACTTTTAACCCTTATAACTTCCTAACAAAAAAAAAAAAATGTTTCCAAAATTGTGCTGATGTAAAGGAGACATGTGGGAAATGTTATTTAGTAACTATTTTATGTGACTTATTTCTCTGTTTTAAGGGTATAAAAATTCAAAATTTGAAAATTGCTAAATTTTCACCATTTTTCTGTTTTTTCATTAATAAATGCAAGTTATATCGAAGAAATTTTACCACTAACATGAAGTACAATATGTCATGAGAAAACAATCTCAGCATCGCCGAGATCCATTGAAGCATTCCAGAGTTATAACCTCATAAAGGGACAGTGGTCAGAATTGTAAAAATTGGCCCGGTCATTAACATGCAAACCCCCCTTGAGGGTAAAGGGGTTAAAGGGCAAAAATTAAAGGGCAAAATAAAATTTAAGGGCAAAACTAAAAGTTTGAAAATTGCTACATTTTTAAAATTTTTGTCAAATTTCCATCTTTTTCACAAATAATTGCAAGTCATATGGAAGAAATTTTACCATTATCATGAAGTGCAATATGTGATGAAAAAATTATCTCAGAATCAGTGAGATCCGTTGAACGTTTTCAGAGTTATTAACTCATAAAGTGAAGGTGGTCAGAATTGTAAAATTTGGCCTGGTCATGAAGGTGAAAACAGTCTCGGGCATGAAGGAGTTAAGTAAATAAAATAGTTTAAAAAAACTACATGCTTGGTATCTTCTTAACCCCTTAACGACCGCCGATACGCCTTTTAACGGCGGTAGTTAAGGGTACTTAAACCACAGCGCTGTTAATTAACGGCGCTGTGGAGAAAGTATATAGCGGATTTTCTTTGGGGTCTTGGCTACCGGGGTAGCCGAGATCCCAGAGAACATGATTCGGGTCGGTTTTTACCGACCCCGCTTTTGCGATCGCCGTTATTAACCCTATAACGGCGATTGCAAAAAAAAGCCGCTATTCTCCATTTCATTTCTCTATCCTCTGATGTGATCGCACATCAGAGGGGAGAGAAATGGGGTCCCCCCCCCTGTCCTCCTGTGGCTTCCGGAGCTGCCCGTGTCTTGCCCCGGCAAAAAAATGGCGGGCACCTGGGCAGTGCGCCGCCCAGTCGGATTTTCTCCGGGGTCTCGGCTACCAAGGGGTAGCCGAGACCCCAGAGAACATAATTCGGGTCTCCCGCAGTACCCTCGCTTTTGCGATCGTAGTTATTAACCATATAACGGCAATTGCAAAAGAAAAAAAAAGCAGCGATCATGCATGTAATTTCTCTCCCCTCTGATGTGATCGCACATCAGAGGGGAGAGAAATAGGGTTCCTGGGTCCCCCGATGTGCCCCCCGTACCTCCGGGTGTCCCCCTGTCCTCCCCAACCTCCGAGCCTCCCAGCGTCTTCATCCTGTAAAAAAAAATGGCGGGCGCGTTCGCAGATTCATTCATTCAGTGAAAGTACATTTTGATCACTGTGATAAACTATCAAAGTGATCAAAATAAAAAAAATTGTACATAAACCCTCCCTTTATCACCCCTTTAGTTAGGGACATATAATAAAATAAAGAAATTGTATTTATTTTCATGTTTCCATTAGGGTTAGGGTTGGAATTAGGGCTAGGGTTACAGTTAGGGTTAGGGTTACAATTAGGGTTGGAATTAGGGTTGGGATTATGGTTAGGATTATGGTTGGGATTAGGGTTAGGGATGTGTTGGGGTTAGGGTTGGAGCTAGAATTGAGGGGTTTCCACTATTTAGGCATATCAGAGGGTCTCCAAACACGACATGGCATTCAAAAAGTCAAATGGCGTTCCCTCCCTTCCAAGCCCTGCCGTGCGCCCAAACAGTTGTTTACCCCAACATATGGGGTATCAGCGTACTCAGGAAAAATTGCACACCAATTTTGGGGTTCTAATTTCTCCTGTTACCCTTGGGAAAATAAAAAATAGCTGGCTAAAAAAATCATTTTTGAGGAAAAAGATGATTTTTTATTTTCACGGCTCTGCGTTTATAAATTTCTGTGCAGCACTTGGGGGTTCAAAGTGCTCACCACACATCTAGATAAGCTCCTTGAGGGGTCTAGTTTCCAAAATGGTGTCACTTGTTGGGGGTTTCCACTGTTTAGGCATATCAGGGGCTCTCTAAACGCGACATGGCGTCCAGCTAATTCTGTGTTGAAAAAGTCAAACGGCGAGCCTTCCCTTGCGACCTTTGCCGTGCTCACAAAAGTGGGGGGTTTCTACTGTTTAGGCACATCAAGGGCTCTGCAAACACAACATGATGCCCGCAGAACATTTCATCAAAGTCTGTATTACAAAATGGCGCTCCTTCCCTTCCAAGCTCTCCCATGCGCCCAAACAGTGGTTCCACCCCACATATGGGGTATCAGCATACTCAGGACAAATTGCACAGCAAAATTTGCGGTCCAATTACTCCTGTTACCCTTGGGAAAATAAAAAAATAGGGGGCTAAAGAATCATTTTTGAGGAAAAAAATGATTTTTTATTTTCACAGCTCTACGTTATAAACGTCTGTGGAGCACTTAGAGGTTCAAAGTGCTCACCACACATCTAGATAAGTTCCTTAAGGGGTTTAGTTTCCAAAATGGGGTCACTTGTTGGGGGTTTCCACTGTTTAGGCATATCAGGGGCTCTCTAAACGCGACATGGCGTCCAGCCAATTCTGCGTTGAAAAAGTCAAACGGCGCTCCTTCCATTGTGACCTGTGCTGTGCGCCCAAAAAGTGGTTTACCCCCACATATGGGGTATCGGCGTATTCAGGAGAAATTGCACAACAAATTTTGTGGTTCATTTTTTCTTTTAACACTTGTGAAAATGAAAACAATTGGTTCTGGAGTCAAGTTTTTGCAAAAAAATTTAAATATTAATTTTTTCCTTCCACATTGCTTCAGTTCCTATGAAGCACGTAATGGGTTAAAAACTTTTGCAGTTTTTAGAATGGTGTCACTTTTGGGTATTTTCTTTCATATAGACCACTCAAAGTGACTTCAAATGTGGTGTGGTCCCTAAAAAAAAAATGGTGTTGTAAAAATGAGAAATCGCTTCGTAACAAAAAAAAATTTGGTTCCCAAAATTGTGCTAATGTAAAACAGACATGTGGGAAATGTTATTTATTAAGAAATTTGTGTGACATATCTCTCTGATTTAAGGGCATAACAATTTAAAGTTTGAATATTGCAAAATTTTCAAAAATTTTCTCCATATTTCCGTTTTTTTCATAAATAAACGCAAGTCAATAAAAAATTTTTTATCACTAACGTGAAGTACAATATGTCACAAAAAAACAGTCTCAGAATCAGCAGGATTCGCTAAAGCGTTCCAGAGTTATAACCTTATAAAGTGACAGTGGTCAGAATTGTAAAAATTGGCCGGTCATTAAGCTGCAAATTGGCTCTGTCACAAAGGGGGTTAAGGGGTTAATCATACTGTCACAGAGAAATATGTTTCTAGATAATTTTTACTGTACAATTAACAACATAAAAATAAACACACAAAAAATGACGGCATTGCATTTTTATTTTCCATGTTTTACCACACTTGGAACTATTTTTGCCATATTCACTTACTTTATATGGTAATATGAATGGAGCCATATGATCATATGAATGGAGTCAATCAAAACTACAACTCATCTCTCAAAGAGAAAGCTCTCATATATTTACATCAGTTAAAAAAAATCAAGTTATGGCTATTTTAACCCCTTCACCCCCAAGCCTTCAATATATCAAGAGCATTCCTAAAGAAGCCAATGCGAAACGCGCTTAGGGGCTGTCATCGTGGTGTCTCTCTGGGGAACTATGGGTAAGGAACGCTCTTGATATATTGATATATGTATATGTGGCAGTAGGTGTATGTATTATTGAGTTCCCTACATAGTTAGATTGTGAGCAGAACTTGGTGAATTGTGGTCCTGCATTACTATATATATGCTGCCTTTTTCATATATACAAAAAAGTACTAGCACTTTTTTAAGCATGGATATGTTTTCATGTCTGTTTCTCCCACCCTTGATATGGCATAATTTGAGAGACCCATACCTTCCCATCCATCCCTCCCTATATGGTCACCTTGTTTTGATACAGTTTTAAATTTTATGTATGTGCCTTTAAATTTAGATAAAGATAATATATGTTTATAAAAACATGGACTATGTACTCTATCTGTCTTTCGATCCACATTGTTTTTTTTCATGTTTTGACGCTTTTTCACAATAAAAACTATTTTTCTAGGAAAAACAATTATTTTTGCATTGCTTTATTCTGAGAGCTATAACTTTTTTACTTTTTGGCTGATGAAGATGTATGGTGGTGTCATGATTCAGGCCAGAGTTTGTTTCATGTTGTTCTCTCATCGGTCTGGTCATGTGGGGGTTAACCTTCTCTGCCTCGTTTGGGTTCTGTGGGGTTATTTCAGTCTGCTGTGGCCTACAGACCAATGTCAGTGATAGTTCATGCCTCCTGGCTAGAGCAGTTGACCCTTGATACCGTGTTTTGTCCTCTGCCCGTTTACTCTGTTCCCGTGACTTCCCTTTCCTGCCAACCCACTTGTCTTAGTGTTCGCTCCTGTGCTTGGACCCTTGGTATTTGACCCAGCTTGTCTTCTGACCTGTTTTACTGTCTCTTGTCTCGGTTATATCTGCTCCGGTCTGGCTCTGACTTTAGGCTTTTATTTGACCACGAGTATTGCTGTGACCTCTGGTACTTCTTGCTCTGACTGTTTCTGACTCGGCTCGTCTGACCACTCTCTTGCCACCTGGTGAACTTTTGCTGCTGCTCAGTGGTGTTTTGCTGTATGTGCACCCTCTTTTCCCTCACCAGCATTCCCTATTGGAGGTTGTTCTATATATGCACTGCAGCAGCATTACAGGTGACTTGTTTTTGCAGGACAAGATGATGTTTTCATCTATTCCATTTTTATTTACATTTGTCTTTTTGATCGCATTTTATTCCTCTTTTTGTTCGGTAGTATGACAATAAAGCATCGTTTTTTGCCACTTTTTAATTTTATTTTTTTACAGTGTTAGCTAAAGGAATTAACTAGTGGGACAGTTTTATAGGTAGGATTGTTCCAGATGCGGCGACCAAATATGTGCACTTTTATTGTTTTTTTTCATAATAATATTTATTTATGGGCATATTTCCTATAGTGAGTTCGGAAAGTATTCAGACGCCTTTGAATTTTTCACTCTTTGCTTCATTTCAGCCATTTGGTAAATGCAAAAAAAGTTCATTTTTTTCTCATAAATGTACACCCTGCACCCCATTTTGACTGATAAAAACCAGAAATGTAGAAATTTTTGCAAATTTATTAAAAAAGAAAAACTGAAATATCACATGGTCATAAGTATTAAGACACTTTGCTCAGACACTCATATTTAAGTCACATGCTGTCCATTTCCTTGTGATCCTCCTTGAGATGGTTCTACGCCTTCATTGGAGTCCAGCTGTGTTTAATTAATCTGATAGGACTTGATTTGGAAAGGCATACACCTTTCTATATAAGACCTCACAGCTCACAGTACATGTCAGACCAAATGAGAATCATGAGGTCAAAGGAACTGGCCAAGGAGCTCAGAGACAGAATTTCGGCAAGGCACAGATCTGGCCAAGTTACAAAAGAATTTCTGCAGTACTCACGGTTCCTAAGAGCACAGTGGCCTCCATAATTCTTAAATGGAAGAATTTTGGGACCACCAGAAGTCTTCATAGACCTGGCCATTCAGCCAAATTGAGCAATCATGGGAGAAGAGCCTTGATGAGAGAGGTAAAGAAGAACCCCAAGATCACTGTGGCTGAGCTCCACAGATGCAGTAGGGAGATGGGAGAAAGTTCCACAAAGTCAACTATTACTGCAGCCCTCCACCATTCTGGCTTTTATGGCAGAGTAGCCCGATGGAATCCTCTCCTCAGTGCCAGACATATGAAAGCCCACACAGAGTTTGCTAAAAAACCACATGAAGGACTCCCAGTCTATGAGAAATAAGATTCTCTGGTCTGATGAGATGAAGATAGAACTTTTTGGTGAAAAATTTAAGCGGTATGTGTGCAGAAAACCAAGTACTGCTCATCACCTTCCCAATACAATCCCAACAGTGAAAAATGGTGTTGGCAGCATCATGCTATGGGAGTGTTTTTCAGCTGCAGGGACAGGATGACTGGCTGCAATTGAAGTAAACATGAATGCGGCCAAGTACAGAGATATCTTGGATGAAAACCTCTTCCAGAGTGCTCTGGACCTCAGACTTGGCCGAAGGTTCACCTACCAACAAGAAAATGACACTCTGTGACCATTCTTGACCGGTCCAGCCAGAGCCCTGACCTAAACCAAATTGAGAATCTCTGTAGAGACCTGAAAATGGCTGTTCACCAACGTTCACCATCCAACTTGACAGAACTGGAGAGGATCTGCAAGGTGGAATGTTAAAGGATCCCCAAATCCAGGTGTGAAAAACTTGGTGCATCATTCCCAAGAAGACTCATGGCTGTACTAGCTCAAAAGGATGCTTCTACTCAATACTGAGTAAAGGGTCTGAACACTTATGAGCATGTGATATTTCAGTTTTTCTTTTTTAATAAATTTGCAAAAATTTCTACATTTCTGTTTTTTTCAGTAAAGATGGTGTGCAGAGTGTACGTTAATGAGAAAAAAATGAACTTTTTTGCATTTACCAAATGGCTGCAATGAAACAAAGAGTGCAAAATTTAAAGGGGTCTGAATACTTTCCGAACCCACTGTATATATAGTATATACATATAATTTTGTGATTTTTAGAGAAATATTTTTACATGTTTTTTCACTTTTTTTTTCACTTTTTTACTTAGTCCCACTATGGGACTTTCACTTTCTGAAGTCTAATCACAGTAATAAGGGATAGCAATGCAGGAACATGGTAATGATTGGGGCCTCATGGCAGTGGCTCCAATCCAAGGGCAGAGTGACTTTTTTCCCTCTGCCTTCTCCCTAAATGCTGTGATCTCAGCTATTGCAGCATTTAGGGGGTTAAAGTTCTGGAAGCGGTTCGGCACCGCTCCTGGCTCTGAGATCTGAGTGTCACCTGTCATAATCAGCTGACAACCGACGGTGATCTTACTCCCAGCCTTTGTGCCGCAAAATTGCCATGATGTTTCCATACGTCCAAGGTCGGTAAGTACAAGACGACTTGGATACGTATGGATACGCATAAGATAATAAAGGGGTTAAAAGCCTAGTGTTACAAAATATTTAATGAAACCCAAATGCAAAAAATATTTTTAGCCCCAAATACATGCATTTAAGAGAGAAAAAAAATTGTTCCCAAGGGTGGACAATTCTAAGGTGGTAAAAACGGGTTATGTAAAAATTTGGTAAAATAGATCACTTTAAATCAGGAGAATAAGCTACCTGCTATTCTGGTCATGAACAACAAAGAAGAATACATCAGAGGTATGGTACTTCATAATCAATAAAGCTGTTAGTAGGACTATTATTGAATACACTTTAGCAAATGATTGATTACAATATCATACAAAGCTTTATCTTGATTATAAACATACACAATTATGTCTTAGGAACAGAATGAATGAAAAAAATCACTGAAAACTTGTATCATCTGGACTAATAATTGGAATTTGGAATGCCAAAGTGGCAAATGTAAGGGATAAAAAATACAGTCAGACTGTCTTGGGAACACAGACAAGAGAATAACTAATGAACATCTGTGAATGCATTGACCTTTCTCTTACCATTTCATTTTAATACATCTTTTGTGCAGCCTAAATGACGCTATTACATGAGGAAATCTCTGAATAAACTCCAAACCTGCCATCACATTTTTTGTTGCAAGCATTTGAAAGGCTAATTTTATTAGTAAAAACAGTATGGGGCAGATTATTATAAACTGCAATGGAATGTGCACACAATGTGTTTTTTAGACAGGTTTCAAGTGCTAACTAAACGCCCAAAAGAATGAATTCATATCTATGGAAAAATGACTTGCTGTTCATACAGTATGTCCAGGCTTTTGGGTGACTTTTAAACACTTCAGGTTTCCAAAGAAGCTAAATAGTTAAAAGTGAGCAGACCATTCTTCTGGAATCTTCCACTCTGAAGACACTCTATACTTTACAAGTCAATAGGAAGGCTCAAAAGATTCCCAGAAAACACCTGCCATCTTTTTGAGTGTTTTGCTAGCATTTTTGCTTGAATTGCTTCATTGTTGAATGGACTTTAAAAAAATCTGGAAAATGCCAGGAGAAGAGCATTTCCCTAGTAGGGGGCGGAAATAAGCGCAGCTAAATTAAGCCCCCCCCCATGACTGCGCTTGGCTATGGGGCATCTTTTAAAATTCTTATTATTAAAACGGGATTGGTCCAGGAGGCTTGGGAAGGAACATTGGGAGGGGGCGTTTCTTGGAAGGGGAAAAATTGCAGGAAAACTGACACTTTGGGGCTGGAAGCCGCATGAAGAGACACCACAACACCCCCCATTACCTCATGGAGTCAGTGGAGACGTTGATAGAGCGCCTGAGGGACGTCGCTCAGTCCAGGAGGGGGGGATGGCTGGAGGACCAGCTTTCCTCTCTCCTGGGTACAGCCGGGACATGGGACACCGAAGGCAGGGGCAGGAGGACAATCCTCCCTGAGAGACTCTCGCTGGAGGTAGTGTCGCGCGGCCGATGCAGCCTCCGGAGTCCCTCCGAGGACCCTGCAGAGGCTGGGTGCAGCGATGTGTCTTCTCCCCATTGTCCCACCTCCGGCAGGAATCCTCCCAGCCGGCCGACGGGCGCCGGACGGCGGCACGGCTCTGGAGCAAGTGCTGCAACTGAAGTGCAGGCCACACAGGAAGTGCGGCCTGCTAGTGCAGTGCAGACGGCACCATGGGCCCACGGCACGGCCGAGAGTGATGTGGGCTCCCAGGGTGAGCCAGAAGAGGCGGCATCGGTGAAGCAGAGGCCAGGGGCACCAGCGGTAGCCGGGAAGGACACAGCCACGGGGCCTTAACGGGAGCACCACTGGAGGGCCTGCTAGAAGGAGTACTCGGCGGAGGATCACAGCAGGCAGGCTGCAGCAGTGGAACACTCTGCAGCCTGGCCCTGACAGCCAGAGGAAAAACAGAGGAGCAGTGGGCAGTGATGTCGCACTGCCTGACAGGGCCAGGGGACAGGCATCACACTGAGCTAGGGGATCTCATGAGCGGACGCGGTCCAGGTCGGGTCAGAGGTCTGTGGTTCGGCGCTCTGCACACCCTCCGGTCCCCCCTGGTGATGAGGAGGCCAGGGGCAGCGTGGCGGCACAGAAGACTGAGAGTCCGGCAGTGAGATGAAAATGGTCAGAGAGCAACAGTATTCAGGACGTCCGGCTGGCGGGGACGCAGCACCCGCGCAGTTCGGTGAGTATGAGTCTATGTCTGGTTTGACGCCCATAGGGGCTGGGTCAGGTGAAATTGGAGACAGGCATTAGGGTTAGTGGAAAAGGGGTTGGGGAGTTCCAGCGGAATGGTAGTGCTGGATATTAGGGACCTGTTGCTTACCATGTCACAAATTTTAAAAAGGATGGAGGGTGGTACAGCGAGCGGGGCGGGGGCGTCACAAGTGGGGCATGGCTCCCAGGGTTGGGGTCGGGGAATCAGATAGCGCCTGAACCATTGATGCCTGTGGGGGGGAGCAGGTCCCAATTTCTGGCGTATCCGTGTCGGTGCAAACGGAAAAGGAAAAAGGGGATTCGGTGAAACTGGACGATAGAGCAAAGGGGGAGGTTTACGTGTGCTTTGAGGGACCCCTGGGGGCGCATTTAAAGAAAGGTGAAGGAGAAAACTTGGCGGGATGAACATGTGGAGATTTTCTCCCTCCTTCCCTTGGAAAAGTTTAATTTGGATAAGGGAAAGAGTGAAGACAGCAAAAAGGAGGAGGAGAAGAGAAGGTTGTGGCTGATTCCGCAGACTTTCGTTAACTGGTTGCCAGCATTTGCTATCTTAGCAAGTGTAATAGGAGAAAAGTCCCCAGAGAATTGTTCTGTATTATTTTGTTATCTTGATGCGATTGGGGAGGCGCACCGTACATATGGAGGGCTGACTTACTCTATGATGAGCAATTTAGGCAGCGGAAGGCGGTCCGGCCTGAGATTAGGTGGGACCAAAAAGATATAGGGCTCTGGTTGAAAGTGATGGCGCTAGTAAGGTATTCCTTTCATGGGAGTGGAGGTAGCAGTAACCAGCAGGCGGACAGGGAAGCAGTAGTCAAGGGACCCAAGGAGCAAAAGAAAAATCAGGAACATGCTGGCAGTTCAACGAGGGCCAGTGCAAATATGGCAATACCTGCAAATTTAAACATGTATGCTCCCACTGCAACAGAAGTTCACATGGGGCTTCAAAATGCTTTAAAAGAGCAAGGGGCAAGCCAGCGGTGTGTACCGGTCAAGGGGGAGAGGCCGGTGAGGCTTCAAAAGATGGCCCCCTTTCTAAGTAGATATCCAGATCAGGACAAGGCCGGGGTGATTAGGAACGGATTTGCTGATGGTTTTAGAATCCCGCCTCCTAACCACACAGTCCCCTTTTCGGTTAAGAACTTGAGGTTGACTGATTTGCAGGCAGAGGTAGTCAGTGTTAAATTGAAAAAGGAAGTAGAATTGAGTAGATTGGCTTGCCCGTTTTTGTTTTTGCCAGTAGATGGGATGATTCTTTCCCCTTTGGGGGTCGTCCCAAAAAAGGAACCGAACAAATTTTAGGTTAATACAGCATTTATCGTACCCAAAGTGGCAGTCAGTTAATGACGGCATTTCTCAAGAGTTGTGTTCGGTGGTGTATACCTCATTTGACAGTGGTGCAATGGGTTTGTAGTTATAGAACTGGGGCTTCGTTGGCAAAAACTGATATTGAGTCGGCCTTTAGGTTACTCCCGATTCACCCGGATAGTATTCTTTTGTTGGGTTGTTTTTGGAATGGTGGATACTATTTGGATAGGTGTTTGCCGATGGGGTGTGCAATCTCTTGTTCATTGTTTGAAACGTTCAGTACTTTTATAGAATGGGTTGTTAGGGATGTTGCCGGTGTTCCATCTGTCATTCATTATTTGGATGATTTCCTGTTTATTGGCCCACCATAGTCTAATTTATGTGGGAATATGTTGGCTGCAATGGAGTGGGTGGCGGATCATTTTGGAGTACCATTGGCCAAAGAAAAGACGGAAGGTCCTAGCACGGTCTTGAGCTTCCTGGGAAAATTGATTGATACGGAAAGACTGGAGTGTCGGTAGCCAGAGGACAATTTGTGGTTACTTAGGCAGGAAGTGCAGCGCATTGGGAGGTTAAGAAAGGTGACTTTGAAAGAGTTTCAGTCATTGCTGGGACGGTTGAATTTCGCATGCAGGATTATGCCCATGGGCCACATTTTTGCCGCAGGTTGTCGGGCACGCCCGGGGTGCGGTCCGCGCATCATTAAGTTCATTTGAATAAGGAGCATAAGTAGGATTTGGTGGTTTGGCAACGTTTTTTGGTTTTGTATAACGGCCGTTCTTTGATACAACAACAGGTAGTGAATAATGTTGATTGTGAGATATACACTGACGCAGCTGGCAGTGTGGGTTATGGGGCCCATTGTGGAGGTCAATGGAGTGTGGGGAGATGGCCAGATTGGTGGCATTGGAAGGGTTTCACGAGAAATCTCGCATTGTTGGAATTGTTCCCCATTGTTGTGGCAGTTTTGATTTGGGGTGACAGGTTTGTGAACCGCAGGGTCAGATTTCATTGTGATAATATGAGTGTGGTGTCAGTGATCAACACCCTGTCTGATTCTTCCGCTCCGGTGATTAAGTTGGTCAGAGAACTTGCTTTGTGGTGTCTGGAATTAAATGCGTGGATTTCTGCGGTGCATGTGCCAGGTGTGCAAAACTCTATTGCAGATGCCTTATCTCGTTTGCAGTGGGAGCGCTTCCGGGAACTGGCCCCAGACGCAGAGACCTCAAGAGAGGAATGCCCTTCGTACTTGTGGCAGATGATTTCGGACAAGCAGGAAGGTTGATTCGAGCATCGGTCACGAGCCAGACCTAGGCGTCATATGAAGCATCGTGGAAAATATAGTGACGTTAGGTATTACGGTGGGGTCGGAGGAGGACAAGGCACTAGCAGTGTTATTTCCGGTTGATTTGGGATGGTCTGTTTCAAAAGTTAGTACATTTTTGGCCGGCCTGGCTTTTGGTTTTAAGTTGGAGGGCTTGTTTGATGTGACAAAGAATTTCTTGGTAAAGCAGGCGTTAAAGGGTTTTCGGAGGGGCAGCCGGACTTTTGATAGGCATAGACCCATCTTGTTTAGTGTGCTTGAACGGTTAGGAGGAGTCCTAGTGAGGATTTGTTGTTCGCCTGAAAGGGTGCTTGGAAGCGTATTGGAGTTTGTGGTCGGGTCGGGTAGGCCCGTTGTGTCACGAGTGCGGGACATTTTTATCCTGCTTTCAGTTTATTGCACTTTTCAACAGGGGGTTAACTGAGTTGGGTCTTCCACTGGATAGGTACGGGTCGCACTCTTTCAGGATTCGAGCTGCTTCAGAAGCGTACAATCTTGACTTGGGTGCGGAGGTGATTAAGCGTATTGGCCGGTGGACATCGGGCCGCTACTTAACATATGTTCGTCGTTAATTGAGTTGGTGGAATGTAAAGGGGGGGATTAACGGTTCCTGTTATGTATTGTAGGTCGGTACCCATATTTGGCCTGGATTTTTGTGTACTGGGGGCGCTTCGGGCTGACGTGAAGTTGGAAGGTAGGCAAGTAGGCTTTAGCAGGGATCAAGTTGTCATTAGGTAGTTAGGATTTCGAGGAATGGTGTGGAGCAGGTTTTTGTCATATTTTTCCTGGGCCTCATGGTTGGATAAAGCCCCTGACATTTTGGTGGTGCATTTGGAGGGGAATGATTTAGGCTCCAAACCAGTGAGGGAGCTGATTAGAGACATTCGCTTTGACTTTCTCAGGTTTTGGACTTCGTTTCCACGAGTGTTGACCGTGTGGTCTGACATTGTTCCACGGCAAAAATTGAAGTCGACCCGATCGTTGAAAGGGATTAATAGGGCTAGGGTGAAGTTGAATAGGGCTGTGGGGGGTTTTGTTTCTAGGAATGGAGGGGTCAGTGTAAGACATTTCAAATTGGAATCGGGGCTGGGTAATTTTTGGAGGGATGACTGGGTGCATTTAAACGAGATTGGAATTGATTTGTGGGAGCTGGCCATACAGGAGGGGATTGAGAGAGCATTGGTGATGTTGGGGCACTCACGAGCCTGAGGTGGTCAGGGCTGTTCGTGGTTAGCGGGGGGTGGGGTTCTTGGAGTTGACGCTGATTCAGCGGGGAAGGAATTATAAGTAAAATTCCGGACAGTTTAAATTGTGTTGGTTGATCTGTCATTTGGTCATGGGTCCTGGACAGGGGTTTACCCTAGGAGCTGGTTTGTGGTTAGTCTTCCCGGAATGGGATGTATGGTGCCCTCGAGCTGGTGGTCTGTGGCTGAGGGTAAAGCGATGGTCGAATTTCTTTTCTTTGCCAAATGATTAAGCCAGATTTTTTCCAAGAGCTCCAAGAACCCTCCACTCATGTTTTGCATATAAATTAAATGCATAATAATATTTATTGTTTAAAATGTTTATGTTATTGTATGTTAATAAACTGGCCGCTGTGGCCAAAATTATCCAAAAGTATTTAACGTGTAGTGTTTTTATTTTGGAAGGAGGTGGTGTTTTTTCCCTATACGAGCTGGCGAGTAGGGGAGTTGGCATGTAAGAAGGAGCCATATTGGCCATACGCGGTCATGCACTTTGTGGATTCCTTGAAGCCACTTACCTTGACCATATCCTTTAGATGCCTTGACTGTGCCACTCCATGCTTAATTCCGATCCATAAAACTTGTTTTTCAGGAGGTTTCAGGGAAGGGAGAGGGTATAAACTGCACATGAAAAATGTTTCAATTGTTCAGTAATGCTAGGTTGCGCCAAACTTTTGTGACTTTTCGAAACGACCACCCATCTAACCAACACAACCACAGTGAATGTAACCATCAGCGAAGGTGGGGAGCCGGCTTGAAAACAATGACCGTATTGTTGGGTATTTACATTTTTTATGTTCCCACCACTGGACCTGAACCAATGATGGGACAATTGTTAACATAATCAACTGACAACCTATAAGAATAATCTAGAAGAAGAGTACCAAATGTACCCACCCAAACAGGTGAGGCAAAAGGTAAAAATAGATGACAGAGAGTGGGTCAGACAACAAGAAAAATAGTACATTAAAACACTAGGTGTAAAAGACAGTGGGCGTTAGAGGAGGTTCCGCAATCCCTGTGTCCTTGACTCTGAGCTCTAAAGGGGGACAGGCATTTACATCTTACGCACAATATTGTGAACTAATTCTTCTGTGAGGCCCTGTGAATATTAGTTATACCCTTTATCAAATCCATTATAATAGGTACTCAAAGGACACAAACTGCATGGAAAAGTCCACATTACTGTTTGTTGTGCACTGAGTGTCTGCAAAACTCCCCACCAAAAAGTAGAGACATGTCTGTTTTTGATCCGAGTCACTAAGCAAATTCTCTGATGCAAATGTATGGGTCCAGGAAGGAATTGGATAGCACACGGATGCAATTCATGTGCTTTCCAGATTTTACTGTTTAATAGCTAGAAGTTTGTAAATGGTGCCATGCTGATGGTAAGAATGGACACTCATGAAACATTTATGAAAATTTTGATCCAAAACACTGATGAAAAGCATTGGTTTTGCCTTCATAAGCGGGAAAAAAATATCTGAAAGAAGCATTACATGCAGATTTGACATAATTTTTTCTGTGAATTGCCATGGATTTTACCCTACAAACTGCAAAAGGTAGAATCGGTGGTAAAAATCTACAGTAAGAATTGGTATTCTGGAAATTTCCAATATGCACTGCATTTTACATTTTTACACAGATTATGTACAGATTTTTAAAATTAGGTGAAGATATCACTTTGTAAAATTATATCCACTTTGTTACTGCTGCAATTCTCTGAATTTTTTGCTCAGAAAAAAAAATAGATGAAAAATCTTCTGTTTAAATGCCCCATGTGACAATACTCTCAGATGAAGCATTATAACTAGTGATGGGCGAGCACTAAAATGGTCGGGTGCTTGTTGTTCGGGTCGAGCAGATTGGAATACTCGGGTACTCTGACAGAACAACGAGCCCAATGTAAGTGTATGGGAGACCTGAGCATTTTTTCCGCGATCCCACCTGGAGGTCTAAATGTGTCTGAAAATGATGGAAACACTGCTCAAATGACACGGGGACATCATGGGGATCGTCCCTGGAAGCATTCCTGACTCTTAGTTCAAAGCTTTAAACAATGTTATCAGAGTTTCATGCCATTTTTACCGGTGCACCAGAAAACATACCAAAACGAAACCAAAACAGATTTTGCTGGTAAATATGTTAAGGTACATCCTTTCCAGGTTAATGACTTGTACATAAGGCACAATAATTAACCCCAGACCAAAATGTTCCTCCACCACATGGGCTATGTTCAGACGCAGTGTTTTTGAAGCGTTTTTAAACTTTAATATTGATTTCAACCAAAACAATTGCATTCACTGGGAAATGTCATTGTAAAATTTAACAACCCTAGCTGGCCATGTGATGTGTGACACATCTTGCTTCATTTAAGAAGGAGGGACTCTTAAAGTCACAGAGCTTATTTTTACAGGGGCATCAGGCAGCATTTATCTGTTTAAAGGGCCATTATTAAACAGTGGGTTCCCTAAACTTTTATAGCCTTTGCTGTGAGTGGATGTGCTGCTAAGAATTACGAAGCACCCCAATACCCCTTTCACTGGATGTCCAAGAGGGCTTCCATAAAAAATGTTGCTTTGAATGCAAGGCCTTCCCTGCTACCAAGCCATATGCACCCCAAGAAGCCTTTGAACCCAGGAACTGGATGGGTCCCGGAAAATCCACTTCACATTATTCATTTGGTATGCCCATTCTGTTTTTTTTGCATTGACTGCAAGGCCTGCCCTGCTACCAAGTCATATGCATCCCAATAAGCCTTTGAACCCAGGTACTGGATGGGCCCAGGAAAATCCACTTCACATTAATCAATTTGTACTCCCATTCTGTTTTCTTATGCATTGACTGCAAGGCCTGCCCTGCTAACAAGTAATATGCACTCCAATAAGCCTTTGAACCCAAGTACTGAATGGGCCCAGGAAAATCCACCTCACATTATTCATTTTGTACTACCATTCTGTTTTCTTATGCATTGCCTGCAAGGCCTGCCCTACTACCAAGTAATATGCACCCCAATAACTCCAATCCCACCTTGGAAGAAACATGGAGGAGGGCCTCTTAACAAAAAATGTCCCATTAAAAAGGAGCGGCTCTCCTAGACTAGTAATGCCCATACTCTAAGTGTGTTGGCTAGTGTAAAGGACTTGTGGTACTCCGAGAGTGGACCCGTAGGACTGTGGCCACGACCCTCCCCAGGTGAGCTGACCAGGTGAAGCCCTTGTTCACCTGTAATAAAAATAAAATAATAAAGCAACATTATTCTCACCTATCCGATGTTCAGTCAGGTCCCCCGATGTAATCCTTCTGAAAGGGTTAATGTTTACTGCAGGGACCGAAGCTAATGCTGACAGTCTCACAGTAAACCCCCACTGAATCATCTCCTCTCCTGGCTGACTTGAGAGGAAGTGGTTAGCATAATTGATTGCTTCCCACTTTCACTTCAGGTCAGCCAGGGACACCACACTGCATCAGTGACGTCAGAGGGAATCCCGGCTGACCTGAAGTGAACTGATGAACAAAAATAGAGGATCCCCTCGAAAAAAAAAATGGCGTGGGGTCCCCCCTATTTTTGTTAACCAGCCTGATAAAGCAGACTATTGAGGTCTGGTTTTTCAGGCTGTTAAGGAGCCAATATCCATGGACCTTGCAAGCCAGATAATACCAGGCCACATCAGTCTGCTTAGCTTGGCTGGTTAACAAAAATAGGGGATCCCCTCGAAAAAAAATGGCGTGGGGGTCCCCCTATTTTTGTTAACCAGCCAGATGAAGCAGACTGCTGAGGCCCGGTTTTTCAGGCTGGTAAAGATCCAATATCCATGAACCTTGCAAGCCTGATAATACCAGGCCACAGCAGTCTGCTTAGCTTGGCTGGTTAACAAAAATAGGGGATCCCCTCGAAAAAAAATGGCGTGGGGGTCCCCCTATTTTTGTTAACCAGCCAAGTAAAAAGCAGACTGCTGCGGCCTGGTATTAAAAGACTGTCAAGGCCCATGGATTTTGGCCCTCAACAGCCTAAAAATACCAGGCAGCAGCAGTCCCACCATTGGCGCATCCAAATATGCGCCAATTTTGGCACTTTACCCGGCTCTTCCCACTTGCCCTGTAGCGGTGGCAAGCGGGGTAATAAGGGGTTAATGTCACCTTTGATTGAACGGTGACAATAAGCCTGGTTAATAATGGAGAGGAGTCAATAAGACACCAATCCATTATTAATCATAAAGTTTGTACATTTTTAAAAAAATACACAGCCAGAATAAAGTCTTTTAATGAAATAAAACACAACACAGTTTTCATTATTTTTATTT